>OX632363.1:2023067-2591547 GCA_951751655.1 Ophion costatus
GATCCAAAATTGTATGGGCATAAACGCCAGGAAAAAAAGACCCGCCCAGACTCCGAGTTTATAGGGGAAACTGGGTTGGAACGTTGGACTGGGTCGAAAGAGGTCATGTGCCTTTCCGCTTCATAGTTAGGACATTAGGCGACCACTTGTGGACATTCAACGGCATCAGTATTGATGCTTCTTCAGAGCGAGAATTGCAGTCTGAAGTATAAAACCGGAAATTCGAGATCAGGATACCTGGGCTTCGAGTATTGGACATTGATAACTGGACTTACTGGGTTGGATTCGGAGTATTGCACGTGGATAATTGGATTTACAGGATTGGACGTGGACTACAGGGCCTAGACATCTGGACTTGGAGTATTGGATCCGGATAACTGGACTTGGAGTATTGGACCCAGACAACTAGGCTTGCCCGAGTCGAAATTTAGACCCTCCTTTCGATCCCAATTTGTCATTCAATGGAGGTTCAAGAGGTTCAAATGGAAATCTCAAAAACATGTATATCAGAACCTACTGAACCTCCAAAAGTGGCAGAAATTGGACTTTTTCACTCAAAGGAGGTTTAGTAGGTTCATCTGAACCTCCTTTAAACCCTAGTGAGCCTAATTTAATGCTTACGCAAACCTACACACCCTCTTTTAAACCTCCTTTCGCCCTACTAACTCTCCTTTGACTCCTTTCACCGGTGGCTCGCAGAGTCTCCTAGCCCTCCTTTAAACCTCTTCTGACCCTACTAACCCTCCTTTAAGCCTACTTCAATATGCTGTCCTCCGCTCCCCCCCCCCCCCCCCTCTCTCCCATCCGCAGTTCACAGATATTCCAAAGAAGGGATAATTATAAATAAAAAATATTTTCAGTTACACGAAATAATTTATAGTTGTGACAATGTATGTATATGTTTCGAATTAATAAATCAATCTTATAATAAATAATCAAACATCATATTTTTAATTCACACATATAATTTATTTTTCAGATATAGCTTGACCCTACAGAACCTCCTTTGGATCCAATCTTTCATTTTCCTTCTGCTTTGGATTCAAAGGAGGTTCTGTAGGGTACAGATAGGACTTTAGGGCAAAACGAGGTTGTGTAGGTTCACGCAAGCCAAGCCCATAGGCCTAAAGGAGGCTCAGGAGGTTGAATAGAAGGTTCAGTTGGGCTAAAGGAGGGTCGCCAACGGTGCAAATTTCTCCATATAGGTTCAAGGGGAGTCAAAGGAGGGCGGCGGTCTGTGCGTTACAAAGGAAATAGGTTCTCGAGCGTTCAAAGGAGGGTCTAAATTTCGACTCGGGTGCATTATCGGAAGTGGAGTACCAGTCTTCGAAACATGGACTTGGATACTTGGATCTGCAGTCCTGGACCTGGGCATCCCAAGATGCGGTCAAAGGCCTGGAATATTGGATCTGCATGTTTGATAGCAAAGTAGATACCTACTGTCAATATCTGGAAATTTACAGTCGGATGGAGTACCAGTCCTCGATACTTGGGTCTGCAGTCCTGGACCTGGGCATCCCAGGATGCGGCCAAAGGTCTGGAATATTGGATCTGCATGTTTGATAGCAAAGTAGATACCTACTGACAATATCTGGAAATTTACATTTGGATATCCGGAAGCAGGAATCCACATACTTACAATTAGTAGAGCCTGGATACCTAGAAGGAATTCAATACCTAAGTATGCAGATTCAGGTTTTGATCATCACACAATTAAACGGCACGCTAGGTGTTGTGGGTCTAAACTGTAGGTTTGGATATCTAGTCCTCGGTTTTGTGGCAGTTATCATAGTACAGTACTGCCGATAGTATAGTGCCTAGTTATTAAGTACTTTCTATGTAGGTGGATACCCAAACCACAAGTCCTGAATGTAAATTCCTAAAACTGGAATCCTAGATCTCGCAACCTAAAGATGGGCTACTGGACCTGGATACCTTGCCGAATAATCCCCGACGCAGATCCTCAAGTCTAGACTCCTAGGCCTGAGCATTGTCCAAGACACCTCAAGCTGAGCTCCGCAACACCTCAGTAGCTAAACCTGGATTCCTATACTTGGCAATCCAAATCTGCCGTTCCAGACTAGACCACAAGATACTCCACTCAGCTGCAGTTCAGGGTTCATCATCACGCAGCAACTTTTCCAGAAGCTTCGTCCTCTGACTCCCATCCCGCAGCTGCCTCAACGACTATCCCATGTAGATTACAAATCATTGGTACCAGCCACACGTCCTCGATGTGGTTTCCTAAAACTGCAATCTCAGACCAGGCTACCTACCTAATACTCCCGGACCTGCCTACCTAAATCTGCAATCCTAGACCTGGGCTGCCTCTGAGGTATCGAACTTTGAACTCCGCGGAACTAGGCACACCTGCATTCCTGCAGTTGGACATCCAAACCTGCAGCCATAGGCTCGACCTATATATTCCAAGGATGCTGGAGTTAGGGATTCATCATCGTGCAGTAATTTCGCCAGGAGATTGGTCCCCTTACTTTCAACCCCTGTCTGTCCTACTGACACGCAACGAGTACCGAAACATTCGAGAGGTACAGACGGAGAGCCAGAGGGGGAGAGAGTGAGATTGAGCGAGAGAGAGGGAGAGAGAGAAAAACTGAAAGAGCGAATCTGACCCAGTATAGCGCGGATATTACCAAGCTCGGGGTATGATACACCATATGCGGAAGAGCAAGGGAGGCAAAGGGGCGAGGCAAACGAAACACATAGAGATCCAAGGGACGGCAGCTTCGTAATTGCTTTTAGCTACCCAGTATGTGCCACTGTCAGCTGTTCCCCTTATTACGATGATACACTCACGGGGGTGGACGCAAGAGTGCGAGAGAGCAATCTGTATGCTCTCTAGATCCCGAGGAAGGGAGACAGATAAAGATGGTACGATAGACTAGATATGGGGCCCATGTGCGTGTGGATATTTTTGTGGATGTGTGTTGGGGCTCGGGGAGAGTTTGGGTAGGATACTTTTGCTCGTTATGTCCTGACAGCCAACGGGACGACGTTCGCCATGGACAAAACGTGATAACACTTGCAATCAAAATAATCTCGATCACAATAATAACTATAATTGCAACCACAAACGTAAACGTGATACGTGTGGTGGAAAAACTTGCAGCCAAGTTTTATATTGTCTATCACGTTTCTATCCACCCCTCGTGAATAATTACGCTGTTGCTGAAGACGATATTGGTGATGACGGGAAAATGATCGTCAATTAGATCACCATTTCGTTCCATCAAAGCCGTTCCAAAAAATCGATTTCTCGCAACACGTCTATATAACACTTAACATTAATTTATCGAAAATGACTAACAAGATTTTTTTAGGTTTGTTCGTTTTTGTTAGTTATTTCAACCAACGTTATTCAGCCGCGGTAGTTTATCTTCCTGGTGGTTCGGGGATGGAAAAGATCTGCGATTTCCCATCGCTCCGTGATAGGCCGGTTTTTATAGTCCTCGATAAGCAGGGCCCATTAAAAGTCCCATTTTATCGCAACGTCAAATGACGAAGGGATTCGTTTCAGAGAGTGTTTTCGGGATCGTCAACGTCTCTTCATCATCCACTCGGCCCGCGTTCAACGTTCCATTATTAAACTCCATCTCGATATCCCTTACGAAAGGGCCACATTGAATTTTCATTTAGCATGATCGGTGGCGATGGATATCACCCATTGTGTCGCTGTTTTCCCGCACCCCATCATCCACCCCGTACATATCCGTGTATCGAGAGAAGGAGGGTGAAAGTACTTTTTAAAAATGGCCTCTTCGACTTGTCCGGCCCTTCGTAGCCCTTCAAGCCCGACCATGGAGCCTCCTTAATCTTTATTAAAATGGTTGGGCGTACTTTGTCGGGACCCTCGCGATTTTTCGACATCACCGCCGGCTAAATATCCTCTTTCTCGCTCTTGAGAGAAAAAAAATTATAAAGCTCGGGAGAAGATGGAGGAGCCCCGTGATTAATCGAGTACTTAATTGAAAAATAAGTAGATACGCGACCATTCTGTTTTAATGACAGTTCCCGTTGGTGCCGACGAGCCGATCCCCCATCGCAACTTCGTTCGCCACTTCTTACCCCTCTCGGGCCCTTCGCCACCCCCCCCCCTGCTGCCACCTCGATGCAGAAGACATGGAATGATAATGATTTGGACGCTTCGTGGTTTGCACATGAATATTGGGAGACCGCGGAAACGAAGGAACAAAAAAACGCCCTCGGCAGTGTTGGAGGGTTGGAGAGAAATTAAAAGTCATGGTCCCGGAGTTTGACGAGGGTGAGTGGAAAGCCTGACGTGTCCTGATTAAACATCCATACCATTTGGGGCTCGTTTATTTTGCAGAGAGACTCGCACCTTGTTGCTCGTTTAGCCGTGACCGTCACGATTGGAAATGTTAGGTTTGTTGAGCCGCAAAACGACAGGGTTGCATCGAGGCCTTATGAGGATTGGCGTGGGCACTCAGCCGAGATTAGGAACGTTCGTACCATTGATAGGGCCCTTGGAGGACTTGGATGAGGCATTGAGGCTGGTAGGGCCCGTATGAAGGTAACGGACGGAATGGAGGTCCTGGGAGGGCTCAAAGAGGCTCTGTGAAGCTAGTGAAGGTCAATTCTTATGGTTACTATACGGCCCTAGAGCCCTAAAATCGTTGTTTGGGTTTGTTGATAGTTATCTTGTGAGAATTGTTTGTCTGTTCCTACGACCTAACATAGAGGTCATAAGGCTCTGCAAAGCATTTTTTGGGATTGCACCAAATAACCTAAAATCGTTCGGTTCTGACAAGGGAAAGTTGCGAGGTTCGTCTCTCCGATTTCGATGAAATTTGGCATGCTCGTAGAACGTGTAAAAATAGGCGACACGTATTTTTTTTTCATCCGCGGAACCGATTTTTAAGGGTCGAAACGAACCCTCGAAAATTGGGGTGTTTTTCGTTTTTCGTCGATGACGTTTTAACGGTACGAAATATGAAAAAATGTCAAATTGCAACAATGTTTGTTTGTTCGTGTACTGTACGTTGGAGATGAGAACGACAACGGTATCGACGAAAAACGAAAGACACCCCTATTTTTGAGGGTGCGTTTCACTCATTAAAAATCGGGTTCCGCAGATATGAAAAAACACTTGATAGGGTTCAAGGACGGATGTGCCACGAGGCACATTAAGTCATCTTACGACCCTAACAAGACAAAATCCCGTCACCATCGCCGACCTCATTACAGCCTCTTGTAGAGGCCGAAGAATTTCAATCCTCGCGTGGATACCCCACAAAACGGGGGCCAGTCACCCACCAGGCCCCTCGTTCTTGCGCAAAAGTTCCCAGGAATCGAGAGGTGTGACGGAGCGACACGTGTTCGCCGGTGGCACGCGGCCACATTCGTCTCCGTGTGCACTCAACGGCACGAGGGGATATGGGTACGTTAACACGTGACCAAACGTCATTGTGTCCCATGAGAGCAAAAGTGAGACGCGATTTTGACGAGGGTCCCTGCGCAGCGTTACAAACGTCACAGGACCGAAAATTCTCGTTCACTGGTTGTACGACCACCACCACCCCCCCCCCTCGCCCTTGTACTTCTCGCCTATTATCCAAAAACCCCTCGTCTCGTCTTGTGGTGCCGTTCACCCAAACAAATCCCATATCCGCACGGAAAATCGTGTACAACCGACCAGACTATGTTTTCAACGATTTCGTATGGTTAAGGTTTTCCGTTCTTTTTTTTTCGATCCTTTCGCGGTGAGGACAATAGACAGTGGCCTGGGAATTTTTATTCGGAACTCTCGATGGTACAAGCGTGTCGAAAAGTTTCCTTCGCGGGTTCGAATTGTCAGTGGAGGTCATGAGATAGTTGGGTGGGCAGGGTTTTTTTTTCGAGCATTAGTATTCTTTTGACGCGTTTAATTGTTTGGATAAATTTATTTGAAATTGCGGGCGTTCAGTTGGTGTCAAGTGCTTCAGGGGTCTTTTCATTTTAGACGCTATATGAGGCTATTTTCATGAATTTTTCTGATAGGTTTATATTAGGTGTAGTAAAAAGAAATCGATTATTTTTGCCTTCAATTTCATGAAAAAATGATGGATTTCTTTGTAGGACAAATAATGGATTTCTTCTGTAGTAAAAAGAAATCCATTATTTTTTTCATGAAATTGAAGGCAAAAATAATGGATTTCGTTTTACTCGACCTAATGTTATAGATATTGATGTAAAAAGGTGTTACACTTAATAAATACACTTTCAAGATACATTCAATTTTTTTTTTCAAGTCACTATTTATAGACGAAAATGGGAGTTAAAAAAGTGTCCTAAAAATATTGTAGGTCCACGCTGTTGATGAAATCTCGGGGTTGAATCATCCGAATAAAAAAAATCAAACGATTTTAGATTCTGTGTGTTAATGGATATAGCGCATATCATACGATTTTTGCTATATGCAAAAATAACAATATGGCGGACGTTTTTTGAAAAAAAAACTTTAAAAAAACGTGTTTTTTCGCCGTTTTTGCCAAAAAAAATGGTAAGTATCAATATTTAAAAAATCCTTGATATCCGCTATAGCTATAGTTGTAGAGAATATGTGATTAACATTTCATGAGAATCGGTTCAGTAGTTTCGAAGATTTTATTACAAATTGGCTGCAGGCTGCTGAAAAACGCTTATTGTCGATAAAAAAAAATGTTTTTCGTGTCTTCTAATATACGATAAAATACCCTACAAATTTCAAAACGATTGGTCCAGTAGATGCGCTGGAAAAAAATCGCAAAATATTTCGTCGTTTTCGACCATTCGTATTTTTGAAAATTATACGCAAACGTTGTGGCTCCTCGTTCTTCTCTTATCCCAGCCGAGAACTATCTCTTCACGTATGGAAATGCAAATGGACCAGGACGATCGCGAGATCTCGAGGGGTTCGGAGGGGGCGGGGAGGGGGGGTGAGATAACGAAAAAAAAAACGACCAACCTAGGGGAGATTTCGTAGCTACGATCTTCTATCTAGGGGAAACTAGAAATGATAAGCGGGAGAAAAAAAACATAATAATAATTCGGGATCTCGATAAAAATTGCGAGAGGGGATGAATGGCGTCGTTTGAGTGAAAATACGTGATCGATGCGCCCCCACGACCCTACGCTCCCGCCACCACGAGTTTATGTTAATTCTTCCTCTTATTTTTCTGCTTCTTTTTTTCTTCGGCAATTTTTCCACTTTCGGGCGGTGCGATTTCGTTGAGATAGGGCCGACACCGTTTCAAGGGTGCGTCCATTGAAAAATCTCGATAACATTCACGTTACGTACACTCGAGAAAAATGTATGTACGTCGTTGCGAGCTTAAGCCCACGCACTCGCGACTCCGAAGCAGAAAAGGCTTCTGGTATTCTTTAAAATTCATTTTGATTCATACGTTTCACGTCGATACGAAGAATTAATAATGAACAATTTAATCACATGAAAAATCAAACATAAAAAATTAATTAATTTACAAAAATTAATTATTAATATTTTAGTATTATTACTGCCTAATATTATTATTTAATTTTTACTGCCTAATAATATTACTAAAAATTTATATTATTAGGCAGTTTATTATATTATTATTATTATATTATTATTAGTTATAATTATTAAAATTAATATTATTAGGCAGTTAATAATATTATTAATATTATTAATATTATTACTAATAATAGTACTAAAAAAAAATTAAATTAAATTATTACTGCCTAATAATATTATTATCATTACGTAATATATTGATATATTAGGCAGAAGAGGCTTCTCGTATTCTTTAAAATTCATTTTGATTCATACTTTTCACATCGATATGAAAAATTAAAATGAAAAATTACATCACACGAAAAATTAAAAATTAATTCGTTTAAAAAAATGAATTATTAATATTTTTTTAGGAGTATTAGTTTTTTACTAGCATTCTTCCCATACGGTTTTCAATTTTTTTATTGGACTCGTTTTATTTTTGTGACAATCGTACAGGTTTAGTATATATATATATATATATACAAATTAAATATTCGTCCTCAGAAAAATAAAACGAGAACAATAAAAAAAAATAGCAAACCGTATGGGAAGAATACCAGTAAGAAAGTAATACTCCTAAAAAATATTAATAATTCATTTTTAAAAATTAATTGATTCTTAATATTTAATTTTTTAATTAATATTTATGAGTTTTTTAATACTTTTATTAATTTTCAAAAATATTAATAATCAATCATTTAAAAATATTAATAAAGTACTCCTAAAAAGGGGAGAATACGGTTTGCTATTTTTGATTGGACTCCTTTTATTTTCGTAAGGACCAATACTTGATTTATAAAAAAATAAATTTATTTGTGTTTTTTAACTATAATAGATACAGATATACATACAACGGGCCTGCATAAGTTTTGGACCCAAAAAAAATGCTAAAGTATATAATACAATATACAAATAAAAACGCAAAAGTATATAATACAATATACAAATAAAAGCGCAAAAGTACATAATACAAAAAAAAACTAAAATAAAAGAAAAAAACATTTTTATAACAAAAATTTTATAAAAAAACAAAAAAACAACATGCACTTTAAAGACTGAACTCCAACCTTCTCGCGGTAGAGTGCATAAATAGATAATGTCGAAACTAATGGAGCTAAGCAATTTTCACTTATTGCCCCATTATCGCATTTTTCTCGAAACGGAATGGTTTTAGATAAAAACTGTAAGGAACATAAAAGATTAATATTTTCATAGGCTATAACTTTTATAGGAAACATTTTTCTCCAAAATGAATATTTGCTAAAATAAAACAGAAAAACTGTTGAAAAATCAGTTTTCGTGAGTGTGGACCTGGAAAAAAAATTTGCGGGTATTTTTACTACGATATTCGTGATCAGCGAGTCAAAATACATGGGTACACGAAATTCCAAATTAATGAGAGCTATAGACTTTTCGCAACTAAGCCCAAAGTTTTGCCACTATTTTTCAAATATATGATCGCCAATATTTTTCAATTAATATTACAATTCCAAGCGACTGTATGATTTTCATCGCTGTTCATTCTTCCACTCATCTAACCTCACTTTTCGCCGACAAATTTGTATACGTAATATCTTCAAGTTCTCCGTCGTTTTGAATCATCAGGGGACCCCAGCCCTTCGCTTTCTCGCCTCTCGCTGTCGCACATCGCCAATATTTGCTTAATGCCTGCAACGGCACTCGATGTACACATACAGATGTCCCGGATGGAGTTCAAAGCCGCACCAAGCTGATAAACACGCTCGTGTTTTTTCCGCTTGCCCGTCGGTTTTCCCTTTCACGAGAGCAACTCTCACGGGTGCGAAAATTGCAAATGGAATAACATTTTTACTCCCAAGGCGAGGCTTACTCACGCGCCTGTGTGCTCACGCGTGTTACGTCGTCAAGTGGCTCTTAAGGGGTTACCCCCACTTGCGATTTTGAAAAAATCGATTTTTTTTTATTGCATTTTTTTAAAGTATAAGTATCTGAGAATATGTCCTGAAAATTTCAAGTCGATCCGAACAAAATTGACTGAGATATGAGCGTTGAAAGAGAAGAATCCGTGAATTGAAGAACTGAAATTGAAACTTTAAACGCGTTTTTCTCAAAATGGCATTTCTGAAGTCGGTGACCAAGATTACTCGAACACTAATGAACCGATCTTCTTGAAATTTTGCAGGCTTATTTAATACATAAAAATGTAGTCTTTAATCGTTCGATTTTTTTTTTCGAAAAAAAATGGCCGTTTTATAGCCAAAAAACGGCCGTTTTTTTTCGTTAAAATCGAACCATTAACTTTGACTGTCCGCCATTTTGTGAAAAATGAATATTTTTTAAAATCCTTCGATTAAAGACTGGTTTATACTTATATTTGACTAAATCCATCCGCATTTTTTTTTCAGATGATCCACTTCGCCGCAATGTTGGTCACCGCAAACCGTGTATATAAAAACATTATTTCATTGACGGCCATTTGCCACTAAACAATGTAATATTTTTCAATAAAAAAATTACTGAAAGTTCTTCAAGATGTGTTCTTTAAGATGGTATATTGATCGATTAAAAAAGTTTTGTAGTTTTCTTTAAAAAAATTCATGAAAAAGGCCTTTTTTGCGCTACAAGTGGGGGTAACGCGTTAAGAAGGATCCACAATATTTATCGATCCCTAAAGACGGGCATTTGCGACCCCCGGGAAGGCGAAAGAAAAGAGGGGGAAAAAACCGACAAAAAATATATATATGAGCCTGATAACGTCGACGTTGTTCGGCGGCTGGGATTATCGTTGGCTGCGGTCATTGACAATATCGTATATAAATACAGCCCCAACGTCGTGGTTATTCAGATGATTTACAGATGAGATAACCCATACGAGTTAAACCGTTGTATCGCTCCTCTACGTCGAGGCGAAGGCCCGTCTCATCCCTACAGGGCATGTTGCCCGAGACCTCCCTTCTTAATTATATTTGCCAGATATATAAATTAGATTGATCCCTCTCCATGTGCGAAGGGTGTTTATGTGTTCGTTTGTGAAAATATATATATATATATATATATAATTGCATAATAAAAAAACAGCATCATTTTGGAGTAGCAGAATATATATTTTCTGTGCAAACATAAAAATGCGAGATTTTCCATAGATTCTCACATTTACATATTTGCACAGAAAATATATATTCTGCTACGCCAAAATTATGCTGTTTTTATTTTAACCTATACTACGCGGAAATACTAGAATATCATATGTATATATATATATATATATAGTATTCTTATTACAGCAGGCTTCTTAAGCCAAATATTAAGTGGAAATAGTATGGAGTAGAATAGTCCGATGCTGTTTTTATTTTATATATATATATAAAATAAAAACAGATGACGCTGTTTTTATTTTATATGTATATATATATATATATATATAAAATAAAAACAGCATCATCTTGGAGTGGATACTATTTCCAGTTAATATTTGCTATTTCTTAATATTTGTTGCTGTCTTTATTTTAATCTATACTATTTCCACTTAATATTTAGCTTACGAAGCCTGCTGTAATAAGAATATAAAAACAAAAACAGCATCATCTTGAAGTAGCAGAATATATATTTTCTGTGCAAATATGAAAATGCGAGATTCTATGACAAATGTCTACAATTAATTTCACTAGTATATATATATAGATGCAAATGAAAACAGTATCATTTTGGAGGAGCAGAATATATGTTTTCTGTGCATATAATATAAAAATGCGAGTCTCGCATTTTTATATTTGCCCAGAAAATATATATTCTGCTACGCCAAAATGATACTTTTTTATTTTAATCTGTAATGTTTGCACTTGATATTTGGCTTGATAAGCCTATATCTATATATATATATATATATATATATATATATATCTGCATACATTAATTAATCATTGTTTCCAAAATTATCAGAGCTCGTCATCCTTGCTCATAGCCATCGTTACACTTACCGTAAATAATGGTACGGACTTTTCTATAATCACACCGAAACTACGGGCAATTATTTTTGTCCCCTAGATCGAGATCGAAATCATACGCCTCGAGCATACCGACATAAAAGTTCTGTGCATATGACAAGAGTAACGAGTAATAAAAGTGGTCGAAAGCAGAGGAGGGGAGGCGCCATTCAATGAGAGATAGCTCGGACGATTTGGTTGATTGCTCCGGTCGTAGCAGTTGTTGAACGATCATTGACACGCGTGTGTGTATATATATATATCTATATATATTTACCGGCTGTGCCTTTTTGATCGAACACGTGATTTATCTCGAAAAATACGGATCTGATAAAGCATTGACTATAATGAAAGTCTTAGTGTCCAAAGAGGGACGTTCAAAGAAAAATATTTTCTTGTTCACCAAAACATTTATCAGGCCAAAACTAGCAACTTTTGCACGGAAAGTTTTTTGATAACGTTCATCATTTTCAACTTAGAATACAATTTCCTACACAAGTTGTTAGTTTTGGCCTGATCAATATTTCGGTGAAAAAATGTATGACCCATAAAAAAAAACATATCAACCATCTTAAGGCGTTACCCCCACTTGTAGCGCAAAAAATGCCTTTTTCATGAATTTTTTTAAAGAAAACTACAAAACTTTTATGATCGATCACTATACCATCTTAAAGAACACATCTTGAAGAACTTTCAGTAATTTTTTTATTGAAAAATATTACATTGTTTAGTGGCAAATGGCCGTCAATGAAATAATGTTTTTATATACACGGTTTGCGGTGACCAACATTGCGGCGAAGTGGATCATCGGAAAAAAAAATGCGGATGGATTTAGTCAAATATAAGTATAAACTAGTCTTTAATCGAAGGATTTTAAAAAATATTCATTTTTCACAAAATGGCGGACAGTCAAAGTTAATGGTTCGATTTTAACGAAAAAAAACGGCCGTTTTTTGGCTATAAGACGGCCATTTTTTTTCGAAAAAAAAACCGAACGATTAAAGACTACATTTTTGTGTATTAAATAAGCCTGCAAAATTTCAAGAAGATCGGTTCATTAGTGTTCGAGTAATCTTGGTCACCGACTTCAGAAATGCCATTTTGAGAAAAACGCGTTTAAAGTTTCAATTTAAGTTCTTCAATTCATGGATTCTTCTCTTTCAACGCTCATATCTCAGTCAATTTTGTTCGGATCGGCTTGAAATTTTCAAGACATATTCTCAGATACTTATACTTCAAAAAAATGCAATAAAAAAAATCGATTTTTTCAAAATCGCAAGTGGGGGTAACCCCTTAACGTCGCCATATTGAATTTTGGACCAAAAAATATTTTCTTACCGTCCCCCTTCGACTCCTAAAAGTTGTGTTATACTCTATACGTGATCGGAGCAATATTTTTCGAGATAAATCACGTGTAAGATAGATATAGGTCACCCAGTTTACTATTATAGAGATAGAGAGAGAAAATTGATTTTGTCCCCATGCGTGCGTAAGCCCAAATGTCTTCGAAGTAATCTCAGAATAAACGGAAGCATATTTAAGGGGGGATTGTCTTTTTTTTCGCAAAATTTACCGCTTTTTGGGAATTCTTTTGTGAAGAAATTATACAACGGAAAACTTGTGAAACTTGGCATATAGTTTTATTGATCTGTTTCCTACATACAAAAAAATTTTTAAACAATTTCATAAAAAAATCCGCCTCCCACCCCTCTCGAGGCGCGATGGTCCTTTTTTTATGGTGTGCACGATTACAGCCTTCACGTTCATCCTGCAACAAAAACCCAAAAAGCATTTTACTTTAGACACATATAGCTATCGTTCGATGAAGGTAAAAAAAAAATTGACGATTTAGTGACGTTTTGAACTTGAAGTATCGATTTTTCGAAAAAAATTGATCGATTTTTTGTTATAAATAAAAAACTATTAAACGTATTGCTTTTTTGCTTCATCAAACGATAGCTATATGTGTCTAAAGTAAAATGCTTTTTGGGTTTTTGTTGCAGGATGAACGTGAAGGCTGTAATCGTGCACACCATCAAAAAAGGACCATCGCGCGTCGAGGGGGGTGGGAGGCGGATTTTTTGATGAAATTGTTTAAAAATTTTTTTGTCTGTAGTAAACAGATCAATAAAACTATATGCCAAGTTTCACAAGTTTTCCGTTGTATACTTTCTTCACAAAAAAATTCCCAAAAAGCGGTAAATTTTGCGAAAAAAAAAGACAATCCCCCCTTAAGCAAGGATCGTTTCGAAGTCAGTCCGGTCACCACACTCAAAGATTCCCTGAAGAAAACTACACGGACCGTCTTCAAAACAGCCGGAGATGCCGACAGCCAACGTTGCACCGATATAACGAATACAGAATATACGTTTTCCTAATACGTACATACACATATGTATGTATCCGAAAGTTGCGGATGCTCGGGCTTTTCCATGCACGCCATTAGGCTGCGATATTACGATAAGTATAGTGTTGAGCCCGAACGTCACAAATCTTAAGCCCGGGGCACCCATTTCGTCCCGATATTTTCCTCGTCGTGGTAGTACTCGCATACATCCGTTGGTATTATGGTCACCCTACGAGCTCGCCGTATCGTCTTCGCGAGCCTTGCTGCAGTCCAATCTATTACAGCGATTCCACGCTCTTCGCCAAACACCCGCTATGATTTATAATCGAACAACTGATTTTTATATCGTCACGCGGCAAGGGGAATCGCTGCTAGAGTGCCCGAGATTGCGAATCATTCGCTTATCAACGCGACAGGGTGGGTGGATGATGAAGAAACGAAGTTGAATTGCTGGAATATGGGGAATCAAAAGATTTTTGATCCATTTTGGCCACCGTAAGAGGTTTGCCTGAGGGGAGCGTGCAATTGTTTGTTTGTAATCAGTACTAGCTGCGAATATACGTAGACGGTGAGGAAGTGGATAATGGTCGGAGGAATCGGAGGGCTCGATGGAAGGAGTCGTAAAACATGATCAGTCTACTTAACCGATAGTTGCGGTTTGCCTGAGGCTCGTGTAGGGATGAATGATTCGAGGGTGTATTGGATTTGACCGTACTGCCAAGGTAAGTGGCTGCGAGGCTGGCGAATCAGTGATCGTTGAATAATAGGCAGAGCTATCCAATCTGTCACTCGTTATCCGCCTCCTAACAATGATGAATGGGCGTCGTTCACGGAGACGAAATGCGTTGATGCGACTCTTGGTCTCTGGTTACACGGCCACTCGAGGCATCACCGAGTGTGTTTCTTGTGATAGACATGGGTGACAAATATTCACTCGGGGATTCACTTGAACATGGCATGGCAGCCTTTCTGATTGCCATTTTAGTTTTGGATCACCTAAACACCTTCGTCATGATGGTGGTCATCATTCCAGACTCGTTGGACACCTCAAAACCGTCTTGTTATTGGCCATGATCATCAGAGATGGTTTGATTAGCAAAACATCCAATTTGTGATCACCATTACAGATTATGAGATTACCAAAACATCTACTGGGTGTTCATCATTACGGAATCTTTCATTACCAATACATATTCTTAGTGATGTCATTCCAGACTGCTTGCACACCAAAACATCTTCTAGGTGATCATCTTCTAGGTGACACATTCCTTGATTATCAAAACATGTTCTCGGTGGTCATCATCACAGACTGGTTGAACACCCAACATCTTCTTGCTGATCATCGTTACAGATTCATTGATTATCAAAACATCTCCGCAGTGATCGTGATCGCAGATTCTTTGATTATCAAAACATCTCCGCAGTGATCGTGATCGCAGATTCTTTGATTATCAAAACATCTCCGCAGTGATCGTGATCGCAGATTCTTTGATTATCAAAACATCTCCGCAGTGATCGTGATCGCAGATTCTTTTATTATCAAAACATCTTATTGGTGATCGTGATCGCAGATTCTTTGATTATCAAAACATCTCCGCAGTGATCGTGATCGCAGATTCTTTGATTATCAAAACATCTTATTGGTGATCGTGATCGCAGATTCTTTGATTATCGAAACATCTCCGCAGTGATCGTGATCGCAGATTCTTTGATTATCAAAACATCTCCGCAGTGATCGTGATCGCAGATTCTTTGATTATCAAAACATCTCCGCAGTGATCGTGATCGCAGATTCTTTGATTATCCAAACATCTCCGCAGTGATCGTGATCGCAGATTCTTTGATTATCAAAACATCTTATTGGTGATCGTGATCGCAGATTCTTTGATTATCAGAACATCTCCGCAGTGATCGTGATCGCAGATTCTTTGATTATCAAAACATCTCCGCAGTGATCGTGATCGCAGATTCTTTGATTATCAAAACATCTCCGCAGTGATCGTGATCGCAGATTCTTTGATTATCAAAACATCTCATTGGTGATCGTCATTCCAGACGGCTCGATCACCAAAGCACCTTCTCATAATTGATGCTCATCACTCCACTCATTAATCACCAAAACACTGTCTTGATGTTGGTGACGATCATTCCAGTGCTCGATGACTCACTCCTCTTCGGAGTCAGATTCCCAATGACCAATCATGGTCACTACCTCATCACTCGATGTCAACCAACCGACCCATTCGATTCTCCGAGTCTGATTACCGCTCATCATTCGCCAGTCTGATGGCCGATTTTTATTCGGCAGTCCAATTGCCGATCTTCACAACCGATTGGCTTCTGAGCCCCAACGAACCAGTGTTTCGGCTGGATCGTGGCTCAGCCTGCAGCCTAAGGTCAAGATCGAATGCCCCATAGCCTGACTCTTTAGTACCAAAACTACCGATCGTTACTCCACCATCGATAGATCAAAGAATGCTCCAGCCGATCTTTATAGGCAGGATTTATAAGCCACAGTTGCCGAGCCTCGATCGCACCGTGCCACCGTGCCCACCAATAAGCACATCTCGGAAGACGTTTACCAACCGACGGTAAGTCAGCCGATTTATCGATAGGCGTTTATTACACACTGCTTCGCGGGATGCATCAGGTCTTTGCCCCCCGAGCGATCATGTCACTCGGCTGGCAACAACTACCGCGGATTAACGCATGCCGTACACGGACTCTCACCGGTAGTTGACGCAAGGTAACGATTACCGATCACGGCCGATAACGATCACTCGCACCGATTTGCGCGTTTATACGCGTCGATTAGGTCCACTGGCGCTACTGTTTCTCACGCGTGTCAGGCCGCCGAGTAAGTTATGCGAACGTAGACTATCTTTCTCGATCTTCTCGATGGAGGCACTTGGGCGATCGGCAACCGTTTTAACGAGATTTGAACGGCGAATATTTAAATCGCGCATGAATAACGACCGAATGTCCTATGAGTAAGGTCAGACGCAGTGTTTACCCATCCGCGTTCGATGTTTCCTCGAGATCGGCAAGCATTCGTGATCGTAGCCGAAGATCGTCCGGACAACAAAGGCCCACGAAAAGGGCTATTCGCCAGATCTCGACGAATGATTTGGTCATTCGATTCGTCGTCTTTCACCGTAAACCACACACGGCCTAAACGACATTGCCGTCACCTTACGTCGCGCGAGTGTTACTCGGAACTGACGGCATCGAAATGCGAGAGGCCGATGGAGTAAAAAATAAATGAAGGTCAAGCCTGACTCGACTGACGTGTCGGCCTAATCGTACATTTATTCATAGACGCGAGCGTCCGTTGGACAGCCAAAGAGCTTCTGGAGCACACGAGAAATGGTGAAAGTGGCTGAAAATTTGTCGAACGACGTATCAGCCAGGGTCGAGCGGTAGAGCGTCGTGATAAGTGATACGTGTGCCGATACGGCAACACGTCCTGACCCGTGTCACGTTAAATCCCGTCGTATCAACGACGGACCAAGGTCCGGACACGTCCGCCACACGATAGGACCGCAAAGATACTTTACAACGCTTCGGCAATCAAACCCAAACAAACCGATCTGAAAAATGCTCGTCAAACTCGGGTAGTTCGAGGAAAAGCCCCGAACAAAATAATTCGCGAGGTTTTCGTAGATCCCAGAGAGCCACGAATCTTTCTGGATCTTAAGGGCGGGGTAAAGTATTGAAATTTTTTTTTTCATTTTTAAAAAAAATTTTAAATGAATGAATAATATATGAAGAATATTGTGTTAAAATTTCAAGTCGATCGGAGTAAAATTGACGAAGTTATGAGTATTTGAGCGTCTACTGCTCCATGCTGGGTTTTATACCTGGGCGGCAGCTGCGCGGCGCGCTATTGTATTTTTCGACCCTGAATAAATTTCTTGATAAACGGGCCTGTTCCGGTCCCGTTATGTATATTCGAGGCATGGTGTATATTAGTATACACATTAGTGGTGTATATTAGTATACACATTAGTGTTGCTAAAAAGATGCTCTCGATCATCTTGATGGAAGCCTTTTGCTCTACGGACCTGGCATCGACGACTTTGAGTGAGTATAAGAAAATTATCGAGTTTTATTTTGAATTTCTAAAAATTCAAAGATAATTGAAAAATCTGAAAAAATTCATACGTATTCAGAAAAATGAACGAATCACGAAAAAAAATTGGGTTGCGGGGAAATTTGTTGACTAATTTTTTTTTTTCATCATTTTGTTAATAACATTTTGGAATTATTATTATGCAAAATTAATCTTTTGAGTACCTTTAATATGCATGAATTTTCTCAGATTTTTATGCAATCGAGAAGTGTTCTCAAACTTATGTGCAATGAGCGCTAAGCGACCAAACTCTTCTGCGTTTTTCAAACCGTTTTTCTGAGACTTGTCATATTTGAAGTCCGTGTGCACGATAACTCAAAATCTACTGGACCAATCGCTTTGAAATTTTGCACAGTACTTCTTCACATAATTCACCAGGTATTGTCGAGAGCTTTTTTGTTTTTTTTAATAATTACTAATTTTTCAACAACAAATTAGCCGATTTTTTTTAGCGAAAATCGGGTTTTTGGCTCCCAAGTGCCACGAAAAATCGAAAAATCGAAAAAAAAAAATCCTCCCGTCATTACCTCGAGAAACATCTCCTTTAACAAATGCATTTTGATTTTTTTGTTTCAGATGATTCTGTTGCGAGTTATGGTGCACACCGCAAACCAACGTTTTTTCGAGGCGCCTCCGGGGTTCAATTTTCACTCGCTCAATTTTGAATATTTTGCGATGCAAATTTAGGAGAATGTTGTTCAAATGTTACTTTATTATATGCAAATTTTTCAATAAACGAACACTATTCATTACGCCAAAAAAAAATCTTAAAAACATGCCTTTTTTCGCCGAATTAATTTTACCCCGCCCTTAACGGACACGGATGGTCAACGAGAAAGGAAGCTCCGCAAAAAAAACTCCCCAAGGAAAAGGTCCTAAGGTTCCGGAGCTTCGGGTATAGTCGAGGATTGTTGGAGCTTCCGTATTTTCCATCCCGTCATCCCTTTTCGGCTCAGCAGCTTGAGACGATTTAAGGGAAAATCCTAGGAACACGAAGTGTCCAGCCCCGGGGTGGCCAGCCGGTCAGGGGATGGAAAAAAGCAGGCGATGACATGGTAAAGAAGCTCAGCGCCTCGGTCCTGGAGGCGAGGGCCATGAAACGGTGATCCTCGTCACGTTCGGAAAGGACAAAAGGGATTTCCTGGGGATTTCACGAGCTATATCGGTGTCATCGTGTTCCGCAGGCTCCTCGAAGTTTCCAGGAGAGAAAGCAGAATCCCGTGCTTCCAGTGATCCTTCGTGGAGGTGGTCCGCAGGTGCCTCGTTGAGGCGGATATTCCAACAGAAGAAGATCAAGTGGCCAGGTTGGAGACCTGGCTACTAGGTCCTGCTTGCTGCTAGGCTCAAGTGGCTAGCTAAGATCAAGTGGCCAGGTTGGAGACCCGGCTACTAGGTCCTGCTTGCTGCTAGGCTCAAGTGGCTAGCTAGGATCAAGTGGCCAGCTTGGAGACCCGGCTACTAGGTCCTGCTTGCTGCTAGGCTCAAGTGGCTAGCTAAGATCAAGTAGCCAGGTTGGAGACCCGGCTACTAGGTCCTGCTTGCTGCTAGGCTCAAGTGGCTAGCTAAGATCAAGTGGCCAAGTTGGAGACCCGGCTACTAGGTCCTGCTTGCTGCTAGGCTCAAGTGGCTAGCTAAGATCAAGTGGCCAGGTTGGAGACCCGGCTACTAGGTCCTGCTTGCTGCTAGGCTCAAGTGGCTAGCTAGGATCAAGTGGCCAGGTTGGAGACCCGGCTACTAGGTCCTGCTTGCTGCTAGGCTCAAGTGGCTAGCTAAGATCAAGTGGCCAGGTTGGAGACCCGGCTACTAGGTCCTGCTTGCTGCTTGGCTCAAGTGGCTAGCTAAGATCAAGTGGCCAGGTTGGAGACCCGGCTACTAGGTCCTGCTTGCTGCTAGGCTCAAGTGGCTAGCTAAGATCAAGTGGCCAGGTTGGAGACCCGGCTACTAGGTCCTGCTTGCTGCTAGGCTCAAGTGGCTAGCTAAGATCAAGTGGCCAGGTTGGAGACCCGGCGACTAGGTCCTGCTTGCTGCTAGGCTCAAGTGGCTAGCTAAGATCAAGTGGCCAGGTTGGAGACCCGGCGACTAGGTCCTGCTTGCTGCTAGGCTCAAGTGGCTAGCTAAGATCAAGTGGCCAGGTTGGAGACCCGGCTACTAGGTCCTGCCAGCTACTAGGTCCTGCTTGCTGCATGACCTAGTAGCTGGAGTCCTGGAGCGTGCACCTTCAGTCTCCTGGAACATCCTCTTCCAGCCTCCCCCCATCTCCGCGAGGGGCAGGGAGCGAGGATCACAAAATGGGAACCAAGACGTTGTCGCGATCTCTTGATGTGTAAACACGCTTATGGAGATGACCGAATGGGTTTACAATGGTTTTCGAGGACACCGTTTGTTCACCACCGTTGAGCAAAGTTGTCCCAACGCTCGTGGGAGACGACAAGGACGAGCCTTGACGACACCGCGATGGACACAAACGGACATCGATCTTAGGATCAACGAACCACCCGTAGCGGCCTCAAAATTCACCCTCACCCTTCCGCAACCGCTATCGGTTATTCTCCGATAGTCTCACTCAATCGCCTCCTAGAATTCCCGTGTCGGCCTCCCCTGACCCGGATCAAACCGCATTTAAAAGTTAAAGCGAGGGACCGCGTCACAGCGCGGGGATCTCATGATTGAGATTGCAAATGTTACCGATCGTGTGTTTTCTTTGTTCGCGAGCGAACGATGGTGTCTTTATGTTCGCATCGTGCCACGTGAAAATTCTAGATCTTTTTTCAGTAGCCTTCGAAGCCATCGCCATTTTTTTTTATGGCTGAGGAGACGGAAAAACCCTTGCGGATCTGCAATCTAATGATTCTTTGATTCTGTCCCGGCTAGCCAAAGGCACAGAATCTGTGAATAACTGTTGAAATAAAAAAAGAACCCTTTTTATTGAATTCTCTTTCAAGTGTTTTAAGCTCCGGGACATCAAGCCTGAAATTACCCTACTTATTACGAATCAAATCATTCTTTGATTAATTCCCGGCTTGGAAAAGGGACTCAATATGTGAATAACGGCCGGAATCAAAGAGGGTACTCAAACATCGGATTTTCCTTCGAACATTTTTGTCTCCGGGACATCAAGACCGAAACTCCCTTACGGATTATGAATCAAACAATTATTTGATTCTGTCCCAGTTCGAAAAAGGGGCTGACCCTGTGAATAAGTGCTAGAATCAAACAATAACCTTCAATGTTGGATTCTCCTTCAACTGTTTTAATGTCCATGCTATAAAGGCTTGATTCCAATTGCGGATTACGAATCAAAAGATTTTTCAATTCTGTCCCACTTGGCAGAAGGCGCGGAATCTGTGAATGAATGGTAAAATCAAAAAGGAACCCTTTTTTTTAATTCTCTTTCAAGTGTTTTAAGCTCCGGGACATCAAGCCTGAAACTACCCTGCTTATTACGAATCAAATCATTCTTTGATTCATTCCCGGCTTGGAGAAGGGACTCAATATGTGAATAACGGCCGGAATCAAAGAGGGTACTCAAACATCGGATTTTCCTTCGAACATTTTTGTCTCCGGGACATCAAGACCGAAACTCCCTTACGGATTATGAATCAAACAATTATTTGATTCTGTACCAGTTCGAAAAAGGGGCTGACCCTGTGAATAAGTGCTAGAATCAAACAATAACCTTCAATGTTGGATTCTCCTTCAACTATTTTAATGTCCAAGTTCAAAAGGCTGCACTTCCACTACGGATTACGAATCAAAAGACTTTTAATTCCGTCCCACATCGCAGAAGGCACGGAATCTGTGAAAAACTGCTATAATAAAAGCAGAACCTTCATTATTCGATTCTTCTCAAACCGTTTGAACCTCCAACACATCTCGGCCGATAGCTACTTCGTTACGAATTACGAATCAAATGATTCTTTGACTCGGTCCCAGCTCTAAATCTGTCAAAAAGGTGCGGTAATCAAAATGGACCTTTCCATCAATCTCCGCAAGCTGAAGGCTCCCCTTCACCAACTACGAAAAAAAACGTATCCAAGGTCAAGCCAACCTTGATCCAAGAACTTGCGCGAAGACGAGCCCCAGGCGAGAAAAATAATCAAATTGGCATGCAGTCTCGTATGCGAACACGAGTGTAGTATTTTCTCGTTACTCGCCCTCGTCGTGTTTTCATCCCCAAATTTATAGCAATTTATTACGCGCGTAATATCGCGTTTACGATTTGTTCCGACGATCTTAAAAAAATCATAGGACCCAACGGGAAGAAGTAGTCGGTCCCGGAGGTTGCAGGGGGTGCGAATGAGAGCAGGAGAGCAAGAGAGTGCGAACATCGGGCGAAGAAGGAACAACCACATTACGAAATAACGCACCGGGCAGGTTCCTGAACGGAGGAGAGAGAAAAAATAAAGAGAGGGTCTCTCTCTCTCGCGAGCAGGCACTCGAGTGAGAGTGTGCCGGTCTCGTGACGGATGAGACCTGGTAAGCTTTGGACAGGGGCCCTCATACTGGCTGATCCCCGAGGGGATCCGCCGGGACGAGATTGATGCGTTATGGGAGACGATCACAACAAGCCATGCATCGGCAATGACGCTCGCATACGAGACTCAACGTCGCTTTTGCCTGTTTCGTAAATTCCCCACCCCCTCCCCCGATCCCTTTAAAACACCTACGCGATACACACATAATATAACCTCCTACGGTGATGCCGTCTCTATACTTTATGAAATTTAAAGCACATCGAGATCCAACTCGCCAAAAATCTCACTCTTGTTTTCTCGTCCCTTAAAAAAAAAAGGAAGATCCGCACGTGTAGAGCATCAACGGAATCCATGTTGAACGACGAGATATATACGAAGGGCTCGCGGACCCTTAAATCTTAGAAAAATTCTCCAACTCATCACTCACCCTTCAGCTTCTTTTTTCTTCTTATTTCCCTCCTACGAAATCCTCCTCCTTTCTCACCCCACTCGACCGGAAGTCTTCGTCCGTCTTTTCAACGAGAATCTTCGCTGTATCGAACCAATCAAAGAAAACTCACTCGACGGACTATTTTCTTCACTATGAGTACATTTTTGACTAGCTGCGTTTTAAGGCGGGATTCTACTTTGAAACTTTGAAAAGGCTAAATTGGATGAAAACACCCACCTGGAACACGTCGAAGGCATATTATATGGCCCAGGCATCGCTGATTGAGGGTAAGATAATTTTTTCTACGATTTATCACTCACCATAACTTTAAACGCGTTTTTCTCGAAACGACATTTTCAAGTACCGTGGTCGTGATAACTCAAAAAGTACTGAACCGATCCTTATGAAATTTGGAACACATATTCTATATGTGTGTACCAACCGACCTAACTACAATCAACTTAAAATTTTGATTAGAACTATTTTTTTATTGCAAAAAAAGACCCAAAAAAAACGCATTTTTTTCGTATTTTAGCCGCCATTTTGTTAATTTTGCACGTATATAAAATATTCTAGTTAGGTCGGTTCCTGAAGACATACTGAACATGAAACTATTTGATTTTTTTGTTTCAGACCATCCGTCGGGAAGATTTCACGACCACGGCAACGGTACCTGCTTTTCGAGGCGTTGGCTTTAAACATATTTTACGTGTACAAAAAATGAATAAAATACATTAAAAAAAAATTTTTTATGTACTTAAAGAGTGTATTTATTGAACAGTTTAAACCCCATATCGATATCTTTAATAGTATTCTCAGAAAAAATTCACGAAAATAGCGTTTTTTTCATGGTTTCAAAGTAGAATCCCGCCTTAAAAACGGAGAGGAACGAAAGGTTATAAAAATGAACAATTTAGAGTAACGTGAAATTATAAAAATAAGTTAAATATTTAGGAAAAAAGTAAGTACAAAACTTTACAAAGTACAAAAAAGTAAGAATGACATCGTACAGCGGTATTTCATTCGTCGTTAGATCATGTTCCGCGCAATCTTAAAAGCATCGACGAAAATGAGATACTTACAAGGAGATTCGGAAAAGTCCCGCCGCCCTCTTCTCGACCCTCGGGGTAAAGGAGAAGCCGTCCTCTTTCGTTTCCGCTCGAAAATTCGACTAAGAGTTATCCACCCCCGTTCGCGTGGCTTATCACCTTGGTAACGGCCACGACCTTCGTTCTCGTATAGACGGCAATCTCTCTACGGCAAGTTAAACGAGGAATATTACGGTTACGCGGATGTACATTGTTGCCAGACTATATATATATATATATATATATAGATATATATATATTTGTGAGGTATTCCACGTGAATCCGGTCGACTTTTTCCCTGACCCTCGCCAATACGATTAATTTTTTTTTCATCTGATTCCATTGACTCTGAAAGACACTCTGAATTTTTTTTACATTTTTAGAAACAACCCTTAGTCAAAAAAAAAATTTCCGCAGAAACGCCCTGATTTGAAAATCTGAAAAAATTCGCAAGATTGCGTGATGATATGTAAAAATATTCGAGCTGTCACCCGCAGTGGAAGTATGATTTTTTTCCGTGCTTTCTGAGCGATTAACGTTAAAAAGGATCCGAAAACTTGAAGAACCGCTTACTTCGGCGGATACTTAAATATCTTGATACCCAAAATGATTTTTTTCGACCATTTTTGAATAACCAAATAACAATCATGGACTTTGATGGAGTTAGCAGTCAAAAAGATCTGCTATTAATTTCACTTGAAGTCGTCTTCAGCACAGAAAAAATCATCCTTCCACTGTGGGTGATGGCTTGAAAATGTTTACATATAATCACGCATTTTTGGAAATTTTTTCAGATTTTTCAATCGGGGGGTTTTTAAAATTTTTTTCGACTAAGGGTTGTTTTGAAATTTTTTTTAGAGTCTTTTAGAGTAAATGGAATCAGATAAAAAAAAAACATGATTCGAATTGGCGGGGGTCAGGGAAAAGTCTACTGGATTCACCTGGAATACCTCATATATATATAGGATATTCCACGCCATTTCAGCTAGCCCGTGATCCTGACCATTATTGGTTTTTCTGATTTTTTTGTAAAATTGTACCCCATGAAAGGAATATCCACACCAATTTTTTTATTTTTATCTCTTCTCTTTTAGAAGTTATAATTTTATATAAAAGAATTATCTATCAACAATGTCAATGTTTTTTTTGCTTCTAACGTGAAAGCTATTTTTTTAAAAAGATGACTGCCGTTTTTTTATTTTTTCAAAAAATTCTCTAACATAGAGTGACCAATTTAATGATTTTTAAGTCTACTCTCATCGTGGGCCCATTTTCCCTATTTTTTTCGAATTAATCATATTTTTTTAGACGATATTTATCATTTTAATGTCCAATGATGCTATTAATGATTTTGTGATTTCCAATTCGGCTTTTATGGTCCTGAAACGGTTTTTTTTCATTGTGCTGCATTTTCCAAAGAAAAAAACATTTTTATTCGAAATCACTTTTTTAGATTCAGTAAAAATGAAAAATAAACGGTTTCTGGCCTGTCGAAGCCGAATTGAAAATCACAAAATCATTAATAGCATTATTGGACCTTAAAATGATAAAAATCGTTCAAACAAAAAGTATGATTAATTCGAAAAGAAATAGAAAGAAAAATGGGCCCACGATGAGACTAGTCTTAAAAATCATAGAATGGGTCTCTCTATTTTAGAGAATTTTTTTAAATAATCAAAAAATGGCAATCATCTTTTTTTAAATAGTTTTCACTTTGGAAGCAAGAAAAACGTTGACATTGAGAACTGATAGTTTTTTTCATATTTTTTAACGGAAGTATGCTTCAAAATGAAAAAGAGATTTATCGTGCCATTTGTCGATATGTCAATTAGTTCAGTATTTATCCGCGTTTAAACGTTTCCACAACTTCTGATATCGACATTTTTTGGACAATTATAACTCCTAAAAGAGAAGAGATAAAAATCTAAAAATTGGTGTGGATATTCCTTTCATGGGGTACAATTTTACAAACAAAAAAATCTGGAAAGCCAAAAATGGTCGAGGTCCTGAAATGGCGTGGAATATCCCATACGTATATGGGATATATTTATATATATTCCCAAAAGGAAGGCGAACCAAGAATTTCCACGTCGTTTGCTTTTGCCTACGTGTCACAGTGCCCTCGCCCAGAATTCAGCCCCTTATACACCACTGTAAGTCTTCATTCCCTCCTTTTTTCCACACTTCCGTCTCCCAGTCAGTCGAAAAAACTCTCGTAAGACGAAATTCCATCCCGGATCAACTTCAAATGCAGCCTCTTTTTTTATGTGTAACGCAATAGACACAATTACGAAAGAATGACGTTGAATAGTTCAATATCTGGGGGTGACAAATTTCGACTGCATAGTTCGCGATGCCCACTTACAGTAAGATTACACAATATCCAGCAGCAATAATTATTATGAAAAAAATAACAACGGTAAGATAGATAATAGTAATAATACTCCAAATGAAAACTTGATTAAGAGGAAAAAAAAAATGACGAAAATAAAGATTATTTTTGTATTAATGTAATAGATCAGGAGGAAGGAGGAGAAAGACACAGGAATACATATAATAATAATGATAACAATAATGGCATATGAAATAGTATAGGGACTGCAGAAACGATGGGATTGACGCCCCCGATACAGTTATCGTAATTCTTTTATTTTTATCTTCAATAATTTCATTCTTCATTGGTTCTGTTGTTGCTATTAGCATTATGGTTCCATATTCGATTATTATTATTCTTCTTTTTATAAAATAACATAAATTAAAGTAATCCCAACCGGAAGAGTATTAATAATTTAAATATGATATGATAATGATAATCATAATAATAATAGCATTTGTAATAATACCACAGTAATACTGTTAATGATGATAAATGGCATTATTTCTTCTTATACTGATATTGTAATTTTTTATTTATTATTTTTTTCGTTCTTTTATTCTCGTTATGATTATTCCCCCGTATTGTATTATTATTACTATTGTTCTTACAAAATAAAATAACATAAAATAATATCAACAATAAGAGTAATAATATTAATAATAATGACAATAATAATGGCATTTGGAATAATAGAGGAACTACAGTAAGAAGAGTAATAATCGTAACTGGCATTATGGCCCCTCATACTGTTACTGTTATTTTGACAACATTTGTTTCTATTTTTCTTCATCTATTTACTATTCATTCTGTTATTGTCGTCATCATTATGATCCCATAGGCCATCGTAATGATTATTATCATTATTGAATGAAACAAAATATAACAATAGCAACAGTAAGAGTAACGATAAATCGAAGAGAACAAATAAATAAGAAACTAACAACAATACCAGTGTTATTATAATAATAATCTGGATTGTAATAATAATTTATCTGGGTTATAATAATCTGGTGATAATAATAGCAGTGTCATATAATAATACCAATATAATAATGATCGAGCTCTGACTACGCGTCTTATCAAAGTCCACGAGTAAGCAAAAACGAACAAGTAGGAAAAGTCGAACGAGGCAATGATAAAGTACTCGAAATCGTGCACAGGTTTACGGGGACTGAGTAACCGACGATCGGTGAAACCATGCGGAACGATAACCTCAATAGGTTCATCAGAGTGCGCCGTGAATGCCCAGGGCGAATGAAAGGGGGCATTCCCGGCTAGCAAAGATGTACTTACGTCAACGCGTATAAATCAGGGAGATTAGCCGAGGCGTGAATGAGTTTAGTCGAAACGTCCCTTTTTCGCCATTTTTTGTTCCCTCGGAACGAGCTGAACGATTGCGACCGCGCCAGTTTTTACCCTTTAAGCACCCCTAGTGCCCCCAGTGCCCCCCCAGTGCCCCCAGTGCCCGCCCAGTGCCCCCAGTACCCCCCAGTGCCCCCCAGTGCCCCCCAAGTGAAAATGCAAAAAGAGCAAATAAAAAAGAAAAGTATGAAAAAGCAGCCAAAGTCCGCACTCGTCTCTTCCTCTTGCACGAGTTTCTTCTTTTTTTTTTCTTCGCCTTCCTCTTCGTTTCGTATCTCTTTCTTTTTGCTGTCCTCGCAAAAATATATTTTTAAGCTGCTGCGAGTGGAAGCACGGCTCATCGGCCTCGCGCTATGTTAGTCGTTAATTAAGCACCCCCTCCTGACGCCTCCTCGAGCCCGCCACCCCGAAAGTCTTGCTGCATTCCAGCCCCGTTCTCCAGGTCACGTGACCGTTTTTTTGCACGAAATTTTTTATTCGGATTGTAGAAATAATAATTATGAGTCAGCGAATTTTCACAATAAAAATAGTGACTATTCGGTAGCACTAAAATAAGAATAAATAGTGGGAACAATAATAATACAATTTATCAAAATCATGCAATAAAAAAATATGGATAAAAAATTAATTTGATTATTTTTATTATCAATTATTATTTATATCAATTAATTAAATTGATATAAAAATTGCTAGCAATGATAAAAAGTGCGTATCTTTAACTTCCGATTTCACCCTCTTAAGGGTTGATTTTTTTTTTCAAAACCCGAAACACGTATTTTCTTATTTGCTTTGAGTAGTGTATAAGCCTAGTTTCGAGCCAATCGGGGCACGGAATAAAATTTTCGAAACAAACTTCAACACTCGATTTCATCCCCTTAAGGGTTGACTTTCGAAAAATCCTCCCTTAGTGAGGGGTTACATCATAAAAGGGAACTACTGTCCGAATTTCATATATATTCGTGCTTTTGTTTATATTGATTAGCTGATTGTGAGTGCGGGTCGGGCGTGATAGAAAAGAGTTCAATTGGTGAGGGTTGGAACTCAAGAAATGAAAAATAAAAGAAGCAATGAATGAGGGTAGATAAGTTATCTGTAAACGAGTTGTTTGGCTTTATAAAAAATAATATACGATTAATAATAATAATAACAATAATAATCCGCAAACTGAGGAAGTGCGTTGCCCGGGGCAATAAAGTCTACCATTGAAATATAAAAATCAATAATAATAATAATCACAATAAGAAAATAATAATGATATTAGTAACACTGAAAAATATTCAGATTAACTAAAATAATGAGTAAGTACAGATAATGAATTCCTAACCGAATTGTTTGAGTTTATTTGGATGATTAAAAAAACCCAAACCTTGTTGGTAAAAGCAATGAATAATAACAATAAAAAATGATTATAATAATAGCTAAAAGATAAGTACAAATAACGACTTTTCGAACGAGTTCTTTGGGTTTGTTTGGCTTCTTAATTGATTATTTAAAATAAATAGTAACAAAAATAATAATAACTAAAATAATCGACAAGTACTGATAACTCATCTCTGAACGAGTTGTTTGAATTCATTTGGGTAGTAGAAAAAAGCCCACACGAGCCATGTTGATAAAAATTCTCCGTGGTTTGTTTATAACGAATAATATAAAACATAAATTACTAAGAAATAATTAAAAATATCTAACTAATTAAAATAGTTCAAAATAACGAAGATCTATAATAACGACTAAAATGATGAATAAGCGTCAATATGTGTCTCTAAAGGCGTGTTCGAAATTGTTTGAATAATAAAACAAGCAAGTCCAAGCTTTGTTGATTAAGGATGTTGAGTCCCTATGAAACATGTTAATGTTAATTGTTCAATAAATAGCTTCTTAACCATCATGAAATTTCTACACGACCTCCTGAATACTTCATGTAAAAACATACCAAATTTTTAGAATTCTATCATCATTACTTCGACCTCCTTAAGGGTTGAAATAAAAAATGATAAGAAAATTCTGAAAATTTGGTATGTTTTTGTACGAAGTATTTAAGAGGTCATGTTAAAATTTCACGACGATTAGGAAGCTCGTTATTAAAAAATTACCATTTTGTTAAGAACAATTTTTAAAAGAAATAAAAAAAAATTTATCAATAAACTTCGTTTTGTTTCCGTTGCTTTCAGTATATTGTAGATATTATAAAATTGAGAGGTCAAAAAAAAAACTTATTGCAAAGTTACATCAGTTTCCATAAAACAACATTTTATTTGTGAATGTTAATTGTTCAATAACGAGCTTCCTAATTATCGTGAAATTTTTACACGACCTCTGAAATACTTCATACAAAATCATACCAAATTTTCAGAATTTTATCATCATTTGCGACTTGGGACTCAACATCCTTAAAATTCCTCGTGGTCCACGATATTTTTGTATATTTAGGTCGCACGAACGAGTGCTTGAGTCTTCCTCGTTTTCCGCATAGTTTCCCTCGTAGTGAATTTTTCGCCATCGGAGCATACAAGAGCGAGCCGAGCGCCCTTCCCATTAATCCCATCAAAGGGAAAGGCTTTTCTTCCATTTCCCTCTCATCCATCCGTGATCGGCTTTTGCCGGTGCTCGTGTTCGTGTAGTCGTCGTCGTCGTGAATTCACGCAGAACAGCGGAGATCGCGGGAGCAGCTCGGTAATTAGAAATTCTTGCTCCTTCGATTATCCACCCCGACCCCTATCCGTGTTGGAGCTCGAAGGCTTTTTTCAATTTTTTTCCCCCAAGATTGCACCCTTCCACACTCGACGAGGGCCAAGATTCGTCCTCGTCTGTACAGGCTTTCTAATTAAGGAAACCAAAGTAGAGAGAACTTCTCGACTGAGGCACGTCTCGGGGCGGAAGGAGTCTCGGGCGAATTCAAATTTCGTGAATACGATGCTTAACGAAGCAACAAAACGAAGCACCAAACATTGGAGATTTAAGAAAAACGCGGAAGCAAAAAGTACGAAAACAGCCCAACGGAGCAATTTTTCGCGAATTTAGCTGAGAGCCCGGAACAGCAGCGACGAGAGAGATTATTTTTTTTGCTTTTTATTTGCGTTGAATTTTAGATCGAATGTTCCGGCTGGTCAAGGTTATTTTGAAAAATTATAATTTTGTCAAACCAATGCCGAATTTTTATTTTACTTATTTATTCATTGATTTATTCGTTTATCAATTTATAGATTTATTGATTTATCCATTTACTCATTTATTCATTTATTCATTTATTCATTTATTCACTTATTCATTGAAAAATAATAATTTTGTCAAACCAGTGCCGAATTTTTATTTTACTTATTTATTCATTGATTTATTCGTTTATCCATTTATAGATTTATTGATTTATCCATTTACTCATTTATTTATTTATTTATTTATTCACTTATGCATTTACTCATTTATTCATTTTTTATTCATTCATTCATTTATTTGTTTATTTATTTATCCATTTATTTATTTATTCATTCGTTTATTTATTTATTTACCAATCCATCAACTCATGCATCCATTTATATATCGATAAAGAGAGAAAAACGTACGCAAGACACATACCTCGAGGAAAGGATAAAGATCGATAAATCCTCGAGAGCGAAGGGAAAAAGAAACCTCTCTCGGACAACATAATAGTCTACTGATGTGTATCGTGTGCGTGTACGCGTTGCTCTTTTTCGTTCTCTCCTCACTTGCTGAGGACGTTGCCACCTCCAACCTGCTATGCGTTGGGACTCTTCACTATCACCCCCCCCCCCCCTCTTCCATCTATTGAACTTCCCGGCATGCATTTTATCATTTTTCATGGCTTAGGACAAAACCTCAGACAGTACAAGACGAACTCAACTGCCTGGGGTGAAATACAGGAACGAATTTAGCGGCTAATTTACATTCGTTGATTACCGGTCACAGATGAAGGGATCGAGGAAATCGATCTGCCGATTATTCTCGTCCGGTTCCATCAGGTTGTGGAGCCATTGGTAGTCTCGCCACGCTCCAACAGGGAGAGCCTTATCTTCGGCGCATTTTTCTCTCCCCGGCCGAGAGTCAATCGTAAACACGATGCTTCCCCCATCCAATTTCGTCCGCGTTAATGTTACTTTCGAGGAGGCAGGAGTTATCCGACCGCTCGGTAGGGTGATCAGGCCGAAGGAAGGCCCTATGGAAAAGAGCGCAGCACTGGACTCTGAATCCGAGATATTTCGCGCGTTAAGCGAATCTCGTTATTCCAAGGAGGAAAAGAATCCGCAAAAGGAGAGAGAGAGAGAAACGCGTTAATGGGGCAATAAAACGAGTCACGATTCCTCGTGGCTCGAGGCCAAGATCGATATACTTGTGGAGAAGAGCCTTAATCTCCATCGGGAAACTTCCACACAAACGCTCCCATCCCGAAAGACTCAAAAGCCCAGTAACGAAGCACAGAAAATCTTGGAAAAAAGTCGTCTGGTTTGTAGGGGACCGGATGCTGAGAAATCTCATGGAAATCGTCGGCACGTACTCAGCCGGCAACCGCTAACTTCCACAATCGTGGCTACTCCTAAATCTGAAAACTCCTCGGTGCTTCGAACGGTCAGTGGTCGATCACAATCTAGTCCAAGCCACTAAACTCCGAATGAGGCTTGATTCTCCGGGTATCTCGATTACGATTCGGTTCCTACTAGAATAATCTTCTCTGTTGCTTTTTTTTTCCTGCTTGCTTAATACTGATCACGTGCGACCACGCACTTCGTGGAAAACCGTGAGTTGGTGCACAAATGCCGTCTGACTTAGGGTAGACTTCAACCTGGGTGCCGGAGAGTTGTGGCAAGGTGATGTGTCCAATGGAAGAGAGCGTGGATATTCATCGGACATGAGGTGGTTGGAAAGCGACTAGCGTTGGTGGGTTTTGTGGAGTAAGGTTTTTTAGGAACCTGTTGATATGTCATGAGAATCCACCGTGAGGTTCCTACAAGTATATAGTCCGGGGCACTGGAGGTCATCAGGAAAGTCTCTTAATGCACAATAGTGGATCGAGTAGGTGTAGTGTCGATAGCAGATGTCCAGTGTACGGTAGATCCACTTGAGCTGGAACCAGGCTGTAGTCATCATCGTGCGAATCTCCTATTGCAATCGCTGATAGAAGCCGAGAGTGCTGTAGATTCGGTTGAGGTTGAAGCAGCCTGCCAGCGTCATCAGAAATGTCCCGTATGAGGTTCCGAAGTTATTGACCGCTGCCCAATGTCTTGCAGATCCAGTTGAGGCGCAGCGGCCCAGCGCCATTAGGAAAGTATGAGGTTCTGGAATTATTGATAGCGGTCCAGTGCACTAAGCATCCAGTTGAGTTGGAAGCAGCCTTCCATTGTCATTATAAAAGTCCTTTTATGAGGTTCTAAAGTCATTCGCAGCTGCCCAGTGTCCTGCGGTTCCAATTGAGGTGGATTCTCGAAGTTTCACAGCCTTTTCCAGCAGCCCAGGGTGTCACAAATGTATAGTTGTGATACCGAGAAGCTGCTACCATCATCAGGAAAGCCCCCGGTGGAGTTTTGGAAGTTTCTACAGTAACCCAGAATATCACAGATGTATTCAAGGTAGAAGCAGGCTGTGCTCATAGTCGTGAAAATTCCCTTTGTGGTCCTCAAACTGTTTGCAGCAGCCCATGGCATTGCCGATCCAGTTGAAGTGGAAAACAGTTGGGATTCATTACTAGTAAGACGCAGTTAAAAATCCTCGTTAACCATCATCAGGGAAGTACCTCATGGAGTCTTGGAAGTTTCTACAGCAACCCAGAATATCGCAGATGTATTCAAGGTAGAAGCAGGCTGTGCTCATAGTCGTGAAAATCCCCTTTGTGGTCCTGAAATTGTTTGCAGCAGCCCATGGCGTTGCCGATCCAGTTGAGGTGGAGACAGTTGGGGTCGTTACTAATAAGACGCAGTTAACAATCCCATCCTCGCAAAATGAGCTCGGAGTAGTTAACGACAGATACATCGATACCGTTGAGTCGAAATGCCGGTGGGGAGTTTCCAAGACCTCTGTCTCTCGCTCGCTCCTTTTCTCCCTATCGCAGAGCGAATGAAGACGCCAATATGTCTCAAGTGAACTAGGCCACCAGGGGGCGCTCGTGCTCGTTAATTCCGGTATAATGACCCGCCGTAGAAAAAGGGGGGGAATAAGAGATCGAAAACTTCAGACAAGTCAAGAGACGAAATTAGAACAGCTGAATTAATTATCGTAGCTATCTCGACGTGCTTGGCCTGTCCTCGTATTTACTTTGGGAGGATGCTGCATTCGTGCCCGCTGCTACGATGTTATCGAACGATGTGACTCGAATTCGGGAGACCCTTACCCAGTCGCGGTTTTACTCTCGCGGGCCCGCTGACCTTGTTTGTCTATTCAGAGTGTCCACTTCTCGGATACAATATTTTACCGCTATGACGACGACAAAAATCCTAGCTGATCAAATCTTCACGAAAATTGACCGTGATGAATCATTTGTATTGAAAGAAAACCAGGTAAAAATGAGTACCCAACAGTAGTGGATGTCTATCAGCGTGCGGCTTTGGTGATCTCGCGTATGAAGCGTCGTTGATCTTGGCCGATACTCAGATGGGTGACCGCGTTGGCTGCGCCCTGACTATTCCACCGACTAGCGGGAGGCAGTTTCACGCAGTTTCCGGTGATGAATACCAGTACACCCGGTCCCTATCGGCACAGGTTTTTCACAGTTTCCCCGTGCCCTCCTGCGATCGCGTTTTGTCGCTTTTGGGAACGAATGACTACCCGCAACACTCTTGGGGGTCTCTCACCGACTGGAAATAGTGAAATAACGGGTGTCGGGGGGGGGGGGGGAAAGTACCAGGAATTCTTTTACATTATTATAAATTTCTATCCAATAACGGGAACGAAGAATAACGTTTGCCAAGATCCATCGAAGGTCACACGACGTTACTGCGAGCTCTTAGCTTCGGTAGAAAAAATAAATAAATAAGAATAGCAAAACAAAAAAATAGTGAATTTAATCGCGCTCGGAGAATGCCTTGCTCCGCTCGCGTTCGCCCTTCAGCCTCGGGATCATCGCTGCGCAACGTGATTCTCTTCTTCTTTTTCTCGTACGAAATTGAAATCCCGACAGCACGTGGGGAATTAAACGACTCCCACGGGGGATAAGCAGCGGGAAGGGGGGGGGCAGAGCGCAAAGAGAAAAGTGAAAGCGAGCGCAAAGAACGTAAAGAGAATCTCCTCTCTCGCATGAGAGGGAGAAGGAGAGTGCGCGTGACACGCGTACATTCGAAATGGATGAGTTTCGGTTTTCAGGAACTTCGTTTTGTTACGAACACGTCACGGGGAAGCTTCTTTATATCGCTCGCGGTTCTCCCGAAAGTGGAGACCTGGATCGACACTCACGAGGCTTATCTGGCTCACGTTACTTGAAATTCTGTCTGCGCCTCTTTTCTTTGCGCTCTTTTTATTCTTCTTTCTCCTCCCCGTGCCATCAGCCCCCCTTTACAATGTGGACGCGTCGACTCTTGGACGTTATCATTTTTCATTCGAACCACTCCGTGATCGAGCGTTTGAATTTTTTTTAACTTTCTTTTCTACCGTGCTGGAACAATTACGAAAATGAAAGAATTTTGATCGCGCTACGGAAGCGGCAAAAAGTGTTGTAAAAATTGAATTTACTGAGAGCCCTCTTAAGGATGTTGAGTCCCTATGAAACATGTAAATATTAATTGTACAATAAATAGCTTCTTAATCGTCATGAAATTTTTACACGACCTGAATACTTCATGTAAAAACATACCAAATTTTCAGAGTTCTATCATCATTACTTCAACCTCCTTAAGGGTTGAAATAAAAAATGATAAGTAAATTCTGAAAATTTGGTATGTTTTTGTATGAAGTATTTAAGAGGTCGTGTTAAAATTTCACGACGATTAGGAAGCTCGTTATTAAAAAATTAACATTTTGTTAAGAACAATTTTTGAAAGAAATAAAAAAAAATTTATCAATAAACTTCGTTTTGTTTCCGTTGCTTTCAGTATATTGTAGATATTATAAAATTGAGAGGTCAAAAAAAAAACTTATTGCAAAGTTACATCAGTTTCCATAAAAGAACATTTAATTTGTGAATGTTAATTGTTCAATAACGAGCTTCCTAATTGTCGTGAAATTTTTACACGACCTCTGAAATACTTCATACAAAAACATACCAAATTTTCAGAATTTTATCATCATTTGCGATTTGGGACTCAACATCCTTAAGATGTTGCAAAACGATTTTTTTTATGACAAATATTAGTGGCACTTGCAAAATTGTTAAAAATCAACGAATTTGTTAACGCTCCAAATCGGTATAAGCATATTTTTCAAAAACAAATTAACCTTGAAATTTCGCAAGACACCTTAAAATCGCTGTAATAAAATTACACCTACTTTATCCCCACTGCCTCGCTCGTGAAAATCTGTCCAAAAAGCATTTCACTTTCCAATCCTGACAAATTTTTATAAAAATGAAATGCGTTGGCAGCACTCCAAAAATAGCACGAAGCCATTTTTTTAATAAAAAAAAAATACGCTGGGTCTAGCCGTCTGGATAGCAGCTAAGTTCACGCGGTTCACGCTGTGCGACGCCCCAAACGAACAAACCCAAACAACACTAACCCAAAAAAATCAACCCAAACGCAAACGAACCTAAACCGACAAACCTAAACAAACCAAACCCAAACAAACCAACCCAACCCAACCTAAACACAAACAAACTAAACCCAAACCGAAACAAACACACCCAAAAAACACATACCGAAACACAAAAACCCGAACAAACCAACTCAAATAAACTAAACCCAAACCCAAACAAACAAACCACAACCTCATCTAACGGTAACCAACCTCATCTAACGGTATCAGCATTTTGAACGCGTTTATCCCGGAACTATGTTTTTTTTTAAATCGGCGCCCACGATATCTCGATAACTAATCGATCGATCGAGCTCAAATTTTGCACATACCTTCGGTAGCCTCTTTCTGAGGACTGGTAGCAGAATGGAGTCGAACAATGATTTTGTCCACATTTTATAACTCGTCGAGTACCCTCAATTTTTCCTTGAGTACTAATTCTGCTACCAGCGCTCAGACTACTCGTACAGATTGAGAATCTGTATATATACACTACCGGCGGAAAGTTTCCGGACAAGAGTTGGAAAAAGTGCCCGAACGGTTCTTTATGCCATTTCGCCGGTAGTTGGGCTAGGCCAATTTGACCCACGGCATTTTAAAGAGGGGGGATTTACCTACATTTTGGCTTATCGAAAAAAATTTTACGATTTTTTTTACACTTGGCACTTAGTTTTGAAAACGACAATTTTTTGCCGTTTTTTTGTTGTTTTGTGAGTGGACCCCGTTTGCAGTAAAAATCTTTTTTATGCATTTCTCCTATTAAAATCATAAAAGGGGAAGCCTAAGCTTCAATTTCGTTTTGTAGAAAAATTTTTGCGATTCTTTTTTCCCAAAAATATTTCGTTTTTTCGATAAAAATATACAATATGAAAATTGCTCCGGAGTACGAAAACGACGAGGTTTACAACAAAACCTCGAGACGGTAAAAAGTTGCGTTACTTTTTGTTGAGTTCATGAGAATTTTTTCAGATTTTTTTTGCGAAATTTTTTTAAAATTTATTTCCGGTCGGAACTCGATTAATCTCAACACCATGATGATAATATAATTAATTTTTTAATTTACATATTATACTTTGGTCTCGTCGAAAAAACTTCCTCTCGCTGACAGCACGCGCTTTACCACACGCGGCATCCTCTCCACAAGTTTTTCGAATGTCACTCGGGGTGTTTCTTTCCATGATTTTTGTAGGGATTCCGGTTTTCGGCGGACCATGTTGTAAAAAAATAAAAAACTAATGAAAATATTTAAAATATCTTTTTTTTTTAATGGAGATACATTCTCAAAGGAACAATAAATACATATGTAAAATTTCATCAAAACAACTTCAACGGTTTAAAAGTTATTCCAATCGAAAAATGACGTCAAAAATCTCGCTCGAGACCAGACTACTGCCTTAAGGGGGGATTGTCTTTTTTTTCGCAAAATTTACCGCTTTTTGGGAATTTTTTTGTGAAGAAAGTATACAACGGAAAACTTGTGAAACTTGGCATATAGTTTTATTGATCTGTTTACTACATACAAAAAATTTTTTAAACAATTTCATCAAAAAATCCGCCTCCCACCCCCCTCGACGCGCGATGGTCCTTTTTTGATGGTGTGCACGATTTCTCAAAAACTATTCAACCGATGGCCTTCAAATTTGGACAGAATGCTCAGCTGACATCCTTTTATCGTTTGATGAAGCAAAAAAGCAATACGTTTAATAGTTTTTTATTTATAACAAAAAATCGATCAATTTTTTTCGAAAAATCGATACTTCAAGTTCAAAACGTCACCAAATCGTCAATTTTTGTTTTTTTTCCCTTCATCGAACGATAGCTATATGTGTCTAAAGTAAAATGCTTTTTGGGTTTTCGTTGCAGGATGAACGTGAAGGCTGTAATCGTGCACACCATCAAAAAAGGACCATCGCGCGTCGAGGGGAGTGGGAGGCGGATTTTTTGATGAAATTGTTTAAAAATTTTTTTGTATGTAGTAAACAGATCAATAAAACTATATACCAAGTTTCACAAGTTTTCCGTTGTATACTTTCTTCACAAAAAAATTCCCAAAAAGCGGTAAATTTTGCGAAAAAAAAGACAATCCCCCCTTAACGATGTAACCAGTTTCGAAGGCCTGTAATAAAATCTACCAATTTTGTTCACGACAGCCTCACTCGTGAATATCTCTCTAAAGAAAAGAATCTACTTCACCCTCAGCGATGCCTGACAAAAATGGCAGCCCCGCGACTCAAAAAGATCCCGAATATGCCAAATTCCACATTCGAATGCAAAATGAACAATAACAGCGAGATATGGCCATAGGGCGTCGTCAAAACGCCACTTCGAGCAGTGAAAAAACACGAGAAATCGTTCGATGCCATATTTCCGCGTGAACTTCGTGACGAATCGATTCCTTTGCCTTTTTTTTTCCATTCACCAATGGGACGGTTATTCCTTTGGTCATGTGTACGAGATATGCACTGCGGCGATCGTTCGGAAGGTTTAGCGACGACAAGACGGCGTCATTATGCCGGCTTTTACTTTACGCAAGAATCGACAAATTTTCAAAGGGGGAAGGGTGTTAAGTGCTGGCAGCTCTTCTAGCGCAAGGGCCGGGAAAGGGAGTGAAGTGTATGGGCGATGGGATGCCCAAAATACCCTCTCCATACATCTAGCGTGGAAAGCCCTTGGTGATTCAATTCGATACAATCGGAGAGTAGATTCTACGCTCGGGAGATATATCGCTCTCGTATATACGAGGCCCGTCCGAAAGAACGTCCCTTAGCAAAAGGCGAGACGTGGCCCCTGTACTGAGAGTTCCTCCTTTTCATCCTGACGCGTTAATATCGCTGACTACATAAGGTTTCTCTTTCCCTTGCTGCTCGTTCCAACCTTCGTCAATTCAACATCATTTCTTTTATTCACGTTTTAATTTTTTTATTTTACTTAGCCACGTGTTGATTTTTTTATTTATTTACTCAAAAAATGTTCAATGGGCGAATGACTTGTGTTCTTACAGCCCTCGTCGTTCGTACATCAGTGTGATAAAATCGACGAAAACCCAGCACTTTTAGCGTAGAACTGAATTTTTTTACTGAAGCTAGATTGCACACTGAAAATAACCCCAATGAAATTTTGCCCGTCGACTCGCCCGAACCCTAAAAAATAGGGGTTGAAAAGTAAAAAATCGTCGTATCAGGATAATTAATAGCCCGATCAAAATGTGCTTCAAACGAAAGTTGTTTGGGATAATAAAATACGTATAAAGTTATCTGACGTCCAACCCCCTATCTTTGAAAATAGCGGCACGAAAACGAGCGGAGTAGACAGAACGCTGATCTGGTCTTGTTATTTTCAAAGATAGGGGATTGGACGTCAGATAGCTTTATACGTATTTTATTATTCCAAACAATTTTTGTTTCAAACCCTTTTTGATCGGGCTATTAATTACCGAAATAGGCGATTTTGAAGTTTTCAACCCTTATCTCGCAGGGTTGGGGCGAGTTGAGGGGCAACATTTCATTGAGGTTACTTTCAGTATGCAACCATCTAGCTTCAGTCAAAAATACGAATTCTACGCTGAAATTGCTGGGTTTTCGCATCTTTTACTGAACTACAGGTGGTCCATTCTTATCTATCCGGCTGAATATCTCGAGAAATATGAAGGGTGTGGGAACCTTAGGGATAAAAATTGTAGGGACGTATGATTTCAAACGATTTTCAGGTAAGGTATTTCAATTTTATTCCAGGCTACTGACTATCAGCATTCTTAGTTCCCTTCGTCTATACCTAACTATTGTCTAAAAAGTTTGTATTGTGGTTATTTATTTTTCAGATGCCTGTGACAAGTTGAATGATTGACTCTGTATGTCTCAGAAAGTGAGCGTCGGATACAAAAGTATTGCCCCCAAAAGTTACTCATTTTTTAACATAACGTAAGATGCAGCAGAGAAAAACATATTAAGGGGTTACGTGGGTTTGAAAATGTTAGAAAATCCATTTTTGTTATTTTATTATTTGATAGTACAATATGTCTAAAATATTCTCCCTAAGTTTTATCATTTCATTATCATTCGTAGCATTTTTCTCAAAACATTGCTTTTTGAAGTCGGTGGACACGATTTCTCAAAAACTAATGCACCGATTTTATTTAAATTTTGCACCCTTCTTCAAAGTAGCATCGACTAGTGATTGAACGAAGGTTTTTTTTTCGATTACAACTAATTTTACAAGCCTATACGTAGTGTAAATTGTACCAAAAATTGAACTATTTTGCACACAACTCTGCCAAATATTCAAATTTCGATTTTTTAAAAATCCTTCGTTCAATCGCGAGCTACACTTATCTACTGACAGAAATTTGGTTTCTTTTAATTTCACATAAAGCTATCATGAGTTATTCTGACCACCACGAGGACCCTTTTTTTAAGGGGCCAGAGTTTAGGTAAGAGTTTTTCATGGTGAAAACTTCGAACGCGTTTTTCTCGAAACAACGTTTTCAAAATCTAGCTCCATCGTATCTCTAAAACTAATAAACCGATTCTCCTGAAATTTGAACCACATATTGTAAACATGATTTGCAACAAGATGACCCTCGATGGTTCAAAAATTTTGATCTTTACTCTTTTTTTTGCGTAAAACTGCGAAAACACGCGTTTTTTTATTACTTTTTTCGTTTTTCATCCGCTATTTTTTATTTTTTGATAAAACTTTATATCTTTTTGAGGCGGCACGTTAAACTATAGTTTTTGTACTTAAAAATGAATAAAAATGAATTCAATTTTTTTAAATGTATTTCAAGACTTTATTCATCAAGCCCCAACAACTTTTATATTCATATCTTTTATAAAATCCTCAAAAAAAGATCGCGAAAATAGCTTTTTCGTGGCTCCAAAGTGGACTGGCCCCTTAAAGGTCTGCGGAAAACCAGCTCCCTCGGCTGAATTTCCCGAATTTTTTGATCGATTTTTAAAAAATATTGTCGACATGTTGCTCTCCTATGTGCTCAACATTGTGATTTAAAAAAAATGTACATATTTTATATTGTACATGTATATGTATATTGTACATTGTACATGTATATGTATATAATGTATATAATGTATGTAAATAATATGTAATACATATTATATGTAATATAGATACATATGTAATATATGTAATGTACTGTGTATATGTATATGTAATATACATACATTTATGTAATAACATTATATACATATATCTATATAATGTATATAATGTATATTGTACATGCATATGTATATAATGTACATGTATATTTTTAAGGATGTTGAGTCCCAAATCGCAAATGATGATAAAATTCTGAAAATTTGGTATGTTTTAGTATGAAGTATTTCAGAGGTCGTGTAAAAATTTCACGATAATTAGGAAGCTCGTTATTGAACAATTAACATTCACAAATTAAATGTTGTTTTATGGAAACTGATGTAACTTTGCAATAAGTTTTTTTTTTGACCTCTCAATTTTATAACATCTACAATATACTGAAAGCAACGGAAACAAAACGAAGTTTATTGATAATTTTTTTTTTATTTCTTTTAAAAATTGTTCTTAACAAAATGTTAATTTTTCAATAACGAGCCTCCTAATCGTCGTGAAATTTTAACACGACCTCTTAAATACTTCATACAAAAACATACCAAATTTTCAGAATTTTCTTATCATTTTTTATTTCAACCCTTAAGGAGGTTGAAGTAATGATGATAGAATTCGGAAAATTCGGTATGTTTTAACATGAAATATTCAGGAGGTCGTGTAAAAATTTCATGACGATTAAGAATCTATTTATTGAACAATTAACATTAACATGTTTCATAGGGACTCAACATCCTTAAACATATAAAATATGCTTTTTTTCTTCAAAACCCACGTGTCCCCTTAAAAACGCCACCTGAGAATTTTCCAAGGACACCACGCTACGTCGAGTCAACAACACTACAACTTTTGTACGAAACTTTTTTTCGTAGCGTCCATATTTTCGAAGATATTTGCCTGGATGTATGAAAATTGGCCACCCGGTATATGCATAAGCATCCATCCTAAAAAGTATTTCACGTAATATAAGAAATCACTCCCTCTCGATGTCCAGCAGCGAATCGCATCGATTCGTCGGTACATCGTTGCGCGCGCGTAGATCGCCCATCTCATTTTGCCTAAAGGGCAAATTTGGGTAAAAGTTTCGCGGTCCATCGAGGCGCACACGAGAGACAGCCCCGTTGTTCGGATGACCCTTCGAAAATCGTCCGAGCTTCACGTCGACCGTGAAGGGCGAAAGGCGCGGGGCGTCGGGGGGGGGGGGGGGGGGGGGGTGGGGTGGGGGGGGGGACACGAGTGTAGAGTACGGGACCCCTCGAATCGCCGCTTGCCCGGAAGAGACACCTCATCGGCCGCCCTTTCCTCCTCATCGCCTCTACTTCTATCTGTTTCTAACGCAATCAGCTGAGTGGATCGTTCGGCAGGCGAAAATTTCCTTCGCTATGAACGAAAAAGCCGGACCCGAGGCTAGAAGCTTCAATGTGTTCCTTTGTCGAATTATTCGCTGTCTCCTCTCCAACATCCCCTTAAAGTACGTCCGAAGAGGTTAGCGAGTGTTTTAAATCCGAGATATTGTCATTGGCGCCTGTACGCGCTTTTTTCGGATTTTTTGTTTTCTGATTTTACCCCCCCCCCCCCCCCCCCCCCCTGCGACTGCACGGTTACCACCGATCGTGGTTGTCGGTAATACGAAGCGAGTAATTGGCGAAATGGCGGAGCCAGAAAATCGCGCGAGGGAAGTTAGAGGAGACCATAGGGGAGACGGAATGGTGGCGATCGTCTTTCAGAGGTTTACGACCGAAGGCACGACCTCAATTTCGCACTGGCGATTTTGCAGCTCGAGAAAAGAGCACGGTGACCGGGCGTAGCGGACTCAAGGCTAAAGCAGGAGGCCTCGGTCAGGGACACGTTTTGCGATACCCAAGTGTAGGCACACTTGAAACGTAATACGAGAAAATACGGTTACATGGCTCGTTGTATTTCTTGGGGTGTGAAAAAAAAAAACATTGGCTGCATGTCTATGAAATTATTCACGGAAAACAATTGCGTAAGGATTTTTTTTATCGCGTCTTGCAGTTGCGTTGATTTTTTGGCGAAATGCCACGTATGGGGAACTCGTTAACGAATTTTCTGGGGTACGCACGATATGCAATTATTTTCGTACAGTCGGTAACGTTAAAAATGGAAACAATTTGATTAGTTTGAATTTTTATCTAGTATTTGTTAGTAGAAAAAGTAAGAATTTGTTTGCGATTCCTTTATTGTTAAAAAAAATATTTAGATAATACTAATAAACAATTTATAAGGATGATTGGCAATCCTTTAAGAATTGAACCCTCTTAAACGATGTTGACGTCACCGGAAAGAGAGAATGGCCCGAATATTTGGAGAAATTCCACATATGGGGAACTCGTTAACGAATTTTCTAGGGAACGCACGATATGCAATTATTTTCGTACAGTAAGAAACGTTAAAAATGGAAACCATTCAATTAGTTTGCATTTTGATCCAGTATTTGTTGTTAGAAAAAGTAACAAATTTGTTTGCAATTTCTTAATTTTTTTAGAAATATTTATCTAAAAGTAATAAACAATTTATAAGGATAATTGACAATCCTTCAAGAATTGAACCCTTTTAAACGATGTTGAGAACACCGGAAAGAGAGAATGGCCCGAATGTTTGCGTTTCAATAGCCAGGTGTGGGAAATTCGACTCCTAGTTAGAATTTCTGCCGCTAGATGGCGCAGTCACGAGTCGTTTCTCGTAAGCGAACCAACGCGTCTTATCGTATAAGAGGAGTGGATCGGAAATTCACAATATCGCTACCAGCGATGTTTGCAGCTATTGAGTGGAACTTCTTGCATTCGAGTACACTTAGGTAGCATAATATTTCCATTATCCGGCATTTTTTTAATCCAGTGCGTGACTTTAATTATTATTAAAGTCAAGCATAATTAAAGTCACAATGATGTAATCGATAATTATTGACGTATCTACGTTATTCCTCTGTTTCAACTTTACAATTCTCGTATGCTTGTAGAAACATATCTTTTTTTTTCAACAACGAGGAATAAAAATTGGAAACCACACGTTGGCGGGGCTTTAATCGAGATTGAAACGCGCGACGGGATCAATGCAGAGGCCCGATGTTTGTAGTGCGGATTCGAGTAAAGCCGTGGAACGTATGCAGTGTACGGAGAGAAGTTATGAGTACGTGTGCGGCTGATGGTGGTTGTGCGGTATGTATCGCCAAGCCGTACATGCTGGACAAACAAGGACACAGTAAGATGTATATACACCCACGGGCTTTGTGCGGATACACGCCTTCGCTCGATTATATACCACCGTTCAAATAGTAACGTGAAACCACACATTGTCAGAAAAACAAATGTTGCAAAAAATGTTCTAAAAAATGCATACGTATTCAAAATTGAATAACACAACTCTTTTCCTCCTTGACATTTTTTCCTGAATCTCACAGTTGTCGAGCTACGAAATATATTCAATAATATATTTTGCCAATTCCACTTCGATAGCAACTGATCGTAAAAAAAGTAAAAAAAAAAATCTCTAAAAATTCTCACCCACTCGCAATTAAAAAACACGCATCTTTTCCTGTTTCAATGTTGTACCCCAAGTCCCGAAATACTTGGTCAACGGAGCAATTTACGAATATTTTTTTTTGAATCAGGTTTCGGTCAACTATGATCATAAAAAAATATCGAAAACTAATTATTTAAAAACTTTTACGGATCCGGTATGAAACGATACGACGTGTCCCCTCTTTCCCATTTCATTTTACGCCCAACAGTTCTCAATTTACGATACCCTTTACAAACATATAACTTTTCGAGTTAAATTTTGACCGCGGAGATGAAAAAATATGTCGGTAGAAAATTCGTGAAAAATGCCAACGTGTGCAGAATAAAAAAATTCGACTCTTTACCAGTGCCCCAATTCATTTAAAACCTCGTAGTTCTTAAGAGGTAACGTGGCTTTAAAAATTCCAAAAAACCTATTTTTAATGTTATGTTCTAACAGTACAGTATGTCTGGAATATTCTCCCAAAGTTTTAAGTAAATTGGAGTAAAACTCTAGGAGTATGGGGATTCCTTTGGGCCTTTGGGTATTCCCCCCATTAGGGAAGACCGGCCGGGAGCGACGCAGGTATATCGCATTTTTCTCAAAACACTATTTTTGAAGTCGGTGAACAGGATTTATCAAAAACGAATGCACCGATCTCATTGAAATTTTGCACACTTCTTCAAAATAGCATTGACTAGTGATTGAACGAAGGTTTTTTTCTTCGATTACAACCAATTTTACCACTGTCGTCGAATATCCACAAGTTAATATACATAAGTCGAATATCCATAAGTTGAATATCCATAAGTACGAATATCCATAAGTACGAATATCCATAAGCACAAATGTCCACAAGTCGAATATCTATAAGTACGAATATCCAGAAGTCAAATATCTATAAGCACGAATATCCATAAGTCGAATATCCATAAGTCGAATATCCATAAGTCGAATATCCATAAGTCGAATATCCATGAGTTGAATAGCCATAAGTCGAATATCCATAAGTCGAATATCCAAAAGTCGAATATCCATGAGTTGAATAGCCATAAGTCGAATATCCATAAGTACGAATATCCATAAGTACGAATATCCATAAATACGAATATCCATAAGTACGAATATTCATAAGCCGAATATCCATTAGTACGAATATCCACAAGTCGAATACCCATAAGTCGAATATCCATAAGTCGAATATCCATAAGTCGAATATCCATAAGTCGAATATCCATGAGTTGAATAGCCATAAGTCGAATATCCATAAGTACGAATATCCATAAGTACGAATATCCATAAGTACGAATATTCATAAGCCGAATATCCATTAGTACGAATATCCACAAGTCGAATACCCATAAGTCGAATATCCATAAGTCGAATATCCATAAGTCGAATATCCATAAGTCGAATATCCAAAAGTCGAATATCCATAAGTCGAATATCCATAAGTCGAACCCCATAAGTGAGTATAGAGTAGAAATGAGTTTGTTTGTTTGTTTGAGTTTGAGTTTGGCGCTCATTTCTACTCTATACTCATCCTCTACTCACTTTTCCTCTACCTCCCGCCATTTCTGGCACTTATTTCTACTCTATACTCACTTATGGATACTCGACTTATGGATATTTACTTATGGATATTCGACTCATGGATATCCGGTTATGGAAATTCGACTTATAGATATTCTACCCCAATCAATTTTACAAAGCTATACGTAGTATAAATTGTACCAAAAAATGAACAATTTTGCATACAACTCGGCAGAAAATTCAAATTTCATTTTTTTTTCAAATCCTTCGTTCAATCACGACCTATACTTATCTACTAACAGAAAAAAAATATTCTTTCATTTTCAGACAAAGCTATCATGAGTTATCCTGCCCACCGCGAGGACACGTTTTTTAGGTCCCTGGAAATCAGCTCCCCCGGCTGAATTTCTCAAATTTTTGGATGAAATTTTTTTTTTTCAATATCGTTCAAACGTTGCTCTTTTACGTGCTTAATATTTTGAATGAAGTAATTTATATATGATATTTTTTTAATAGAGAAAATATGCTTTTGTGGCTTCTAAATTCACGCAACTCCTCAAGTTACGGGACATTGTGCAAAACCACAGTGCGAAAAGTTGAATCACTTCGAAAAATCGCATTTGGAAAAATAACGTCCTGACGTGTTGATGTTTCGAAATGATGTTTTGAACGGCTCTGTATATTGAACCAGGGAGACGAAAGGGGTTGGTGAAGAAGTGGTGGAAAGGGGTAGAGCGGGATGGGCTCGTATTTACTCCGGGAATTAAAAATCCCTTCGCGGTGGAACGAGCCTGAAAGGGTCTAGCGAGGCGTGAGCTCGAAGAACATCATCCCCTGTACGCGCCCCTCTGCCCAGCACTGCATGATTTCTCGTGGTGTGTACATCGTGTTGTGTGCGGTGGTGAAGTACCACAATACAGATATATTTATCTATATACAAACACACAGTTGGGGGCGCGTATGGGCGACGTAGGAAATGAACGGGCGACGAAGGGCGGTGCGAAAAGACGGAATTGCGATTAGTTTCACTCTTGGATTCTCGTTCATGCTTCGCCAAGCTCCACCTGCCTTCCGGGCGGACATTGCGGCGAGGGTGAAGCCCACCCCCGGCCCTTTCCACCCGAAAACAAAAAGTGGAAAGGACGAGAAAAAATGTGAAGAATCGACGATCAGGGTGGATGAAAGGTACATCCCAAAAATGCTCAAATGGCGAAACATCGAGTGACCTCCCTTAAGGGGATGTCTTCACAGCCCATCGCATTTGCACGCCAAAGGCATAATCGTTTTTGGAATCGCCCGAAAAAAAATCGGGACCAAGAGGTTTCCACGTTGGAATTAAGAGGGTGGGAAAAGTCTGCCCCCCCCCCTCCGCACCCCATAAACCCGTAAGTATGGAACCCTGTAAGGAATGGGCCCATTTCAATATGTCCACCCTTACGGGCCGCAAATCCAACTTATTTGCGACCCAATTAAGCACGGCAACAATTACGGGCGGGGGGGGCTCACCGATATCATAAATTCGTCCACATGCCACAACGAGAGTAGAAAACACGACATTAAGGATGTTGAGTCCCAAATCGCGAATGATGATAAAATTCTGAAAATTTCGTATGTTTTTGTATGAAGTATTTCAGAGGTCGTGTCAAAATTTAACGACAATTAGGAAGCTCGTTATTGAACAATTAACATTCACAAATTAAATGTTGTTTTATGGAAACTGATGTAACTTTGCAATAAGTTTTTTTTTTGACCTCTCAATTTTATAATATCTAGAATATACTGAAAGCAACGGAAACAAAACGAAGTTTATTGATAATTTTTTTTTTATTTCATTTAAAAATTGTTCTTAACAAAATGTTAATTTTTTAATAACGAGCTTCCTAACCGTCGTGAAGTTTTAACACGACCTCTTAAATACTTCATACAAAAACATACCAAATTTTCAGAATTTTCTTATCATTTTTTATTTCAACCCTTAAGGAGGTTGAAGTAATGATGATAAAATTCTGAAAATTTTGTATGTTTTTACACAAAGTATTCAGGAGGTCGTGTAAAAATTTCATGACGATTAAGAAGCTATTTATTGAACAATTAACATTAACATGTTTCATAGGGACTCAACATCCTTAAGGTTCTCTAATCGATGGGAACGCCGTGCGAGTAGAGATCCAAGTAGTTTCGCTCGTAATGCAGGCCATGGGTGACATTTGAATTAATTACGGTGACACGACTCGCGGCCGATTCCCTTTCTCAATGGAAAGCTCAATGAAAATCCAAAGTGATGCAAAACCACAAAAGCTCATATGTATATGTTTATATATATATATATTTATTTATTTGCTTATGAGCTTTACATTATATATGAGAACATTATATATAAATATATGAATATATAATTCAGATACTAAAGTCGCCGAATCTCAAATGGTAAGACAATTTCATAATCAAAAAACTTCAAGTACAAGCTCGTAAATATCATGCACCAAGGGTGAAAATGGACATGTTTATCTGAAACCGAATAAAAACGATTTTCTTTCCACCCAATGAAAATCCAAAGCGATGCAAATCCACAAAAGCCCAACCCTTCAAGCCCATATATATATATATATATGTCCGAATCCAAAGTGTATTCGTAAAACATTCAACGATACACCCTCCCTGTATTCGCTGCTTGGAAATATTCGACTAGGCGAAGGCTCTCGTCCTAGCTCGTCTCGACGAGTACATAAATCGAGGTAGCCCCGATATAACGGTCGAGAGACGAGGAGAGAAAAAAAAAGTGCTCGGACCCGGAATAAATAAGTGCGGGATGGCCGGAGAGACGGAGATGTATAGGAAAAAAAACTAAAGAGAAATACGTAAAGGAAAAAGCGTGAGCGAGCGCCGGAGTGGATGAAAGATGGGAAAAAATGAAGCCTGGATGTGATGACTTACTGCTCAAAGGGGCGCGTGAAAAACTTCTTGCCGCACAACAACGTTAGGCTCGAGACCAAAGGAAACGCGAGCGGACCCCTTAAGGGCCGAAGTGAAGTGACTCCTAACTTTTACGAGAGAAAGTTTTTCGATACTTGCCTAAATCGGCTACTGCGAATCAACGAAAATCGTGGGAAGATCATAAGCAACCCAAACAAATAACCCTATCACGTTAAATATTTACCATATTGACGAAAATTTTGCTAGACATTTTTGGATTTTAATAATTCACTATGAAATTCGCATAATTCACGATTTACGATGAAAAAAATATTCCGAAGTAAAAAAAATCACCGAACAATTTGCACGGTTTAAAAAATTCACTAAGGAATTTGACAGATTGAGAAAATGTATCGTAGAATTTTCCAGGTGATGAAGAATTCATGAAGAATTATTAGAATTAATTGAATTAAAATTAGAAGGCCGAAAAGTCACCAAAGAATTTGCCAAATGGTAAAAATTCACCAAAGAGTTTACCAAATGGCAAAAATTCACCAAAGAATTCACCAAGTGGTAAAAAGTCACCAAAGAATTCACCAAATGGTGAAAATTCACCAAAGAATTTACCAGATGGTAAGCCAAAGAATTTACCAGCTTCACCAAAGAGTTTACCAAATGGTAAAAATTCACCAAAGAATTCACCAAGTGGTAAAAAATCACCAAAGAATTCACCAAATGGTGAAAATTCACCAAAGAATTTACCAGAGGGTAAAAAATCACCATGAAATTCACCAGATTGAAACAATTCACCGACGAATTTGCTAGATTCCAAAAATTCACCAACAAAATTCCCAGATTGCACAAAGTCACCAAAGATACCCCAAGATTTAACAAATTCACGAAAAATGTACCAGATGTTGAAGAATCACCGAATCTATAAGATTCCGGAAATACACCGAAGAATCTTCCGGATTCCGGACATTCTCCGAACAATTTTCGACATTTACAAAATTCACCATAGCGTGTCTCCGGTCGAAGAAATTCACCGAATGACCCACATTCGAAAAATCACCAAAAAATGTCTCAGATTTCGAAAATTCGCCCATTTTTCGACAATTTCGGGCTGGATCGCTCTTCGGACGCGAAATCATTGAACCATTTCGCGCTTTGGCAATTTCGGTATCGCGGACACAAGGCCTCTTCCAACCCGGGCAAAACACATTTTCATCCACTGAAGTTTGCGTCTGGACCATGTTTCGAATCTTGGGGATCAGCCGTGCACCCATTCACGGGCTTCTGCTTGTGGAACGAAATCAAGGGGGCGATAGGGGTGGGCCGTTACAGCCAAGGGTGATCGAGATTGCTAGGTACATGTACGTACGGACGAATGGACCGTGAACGCGGTCCGGCCGCGTAGGAAAAGCCCTCGAGGCGATGTGTCATACGAGCCCGACAAAAAAAAGCGCCCGTTAAGGATGTTGAGTCCCAAATCGCAAATGATGATAAAATTCTGAAAATTCGGTATGTTTTTGTATGAAGTATTTCAGAGGTCGTGTAAAAATTTCACGACCATTAGTAAGCTCGTTATTGAACAATTAACAATCACAAATTAAATGTTGTTTTATGGAAACTGATGTAACTTTGCAATAAGTTTTTTTTTGACCTCTCAATTTTATAATATCTACAATATACTGAAAGCAACGGAAACAAAACGAAGTTTATTGATAAATTTTTTTTTATTTCATTTAAAAATTGTTCTTAACAAAATGTTAATTTTTTAATAACGAGCTTCCTAATCGTCGTGAAATTTTAACACGACCTCTTAAATACTTCATACAAAAACATACCAAATTTTCAGAATTTTCTTATCATTTTTTATTTCAACCCTTAAGGAGGTTGAAGTAATGATGATAGAATTCTGAAAATTTGGTATGTTTTTTACATGAAGTATTCAGGAGGTCGTGTTAAAATTTCATGACGATTAAAAAGCTATTTATTGAACAATTAACATTAACATGTTTCATAGGGACCCAACATCCTTAAATCGGCTGCGCAATTTCCGTAAAATCCGCTTCGCCGAATATCCCAAAATCATGACGATCCGTGCCAAATTAAAGGGGGAGATACCTTAAGGCGAGGAAAAAACTTGCCGATTTTTATTATATCTTTTTAAGCAAAGATTTTTCCGCCTTTTTCAAGACTCAGGGTGTACTTTATTACTACTTTTGTCTGTTACGTGGTATTTTTTTTCTTGATCATTTTAAAAAATGGCGGAGGTATGGCACGGTCTTCTGAATTGAATTTTCAGAACTGGGGTTGATTATAGCTGAAATTACCACGTAACTGCCGAAAGTAGCCAAAAAAAATATCTTAAGGGGTCGTCTCACTTTAGACGCTAAAAAAGGCTATTTTCATAAATTTTTTTGATGAGGCTTATTTTATATTATGTATTATTTTTTTATGAGGCTTGTATTATAGATATTGATATAAAAGTTGGTACACTTATCGACGCACTTTCGAAATATATATTTAAAAAATCTTATTCATTTAAGTCACTATTTATAGACGAAAATTGTAGTTAAAACATGTCGTAAGAAGATTTTGAATATACATGCAAAAGTAACAAAATGGCGGACATTTTTTGAAAAAAAAAACAAAAAAAAAGTAAACATCAAAATTTAAAAAAAAATTCTTGATATGCGCTATAGCTATAGTTGTAAAGAATATGTGGTTAAAATTTCATAAGGCTCGGTTCAATATTTTCGAAGATTTCATCACCAAGCCGTCAAAAATCGTTGTTTCGAATAAAACGCGTTTAAGGCGTTACCCCCCCTTGTAGCGCAAAAAACGCCTTTTTCATGAATTTTTTTAAAGAAAACTACAAAACTTTTTTAATCGATCAATATACCATCTTAAAGAACACATTTTGAAGAACTTTCAGTAATTTTTTTATTGAAAAATATTACATTGTTTAGTGGCAAATGGCCGTCAATGAAATAATGTTTTTATATACACGGTTTGCGGTGACCAACATTGCGGCGAAGTGGATTATCTGAAAAAAAAATGCGGATGGATTTAGTCAAATATAAGTATAAACTAGTCTTTAATCGAAGGATTTTAAAAAATATTCATTTTTCACAAAATGGTGGGCAGTCAAAGTTAATGGTTCGATTTTATCGAAAAAAAACGGCCGTTTTTTGGCTATAAAACGGCCATTTTTTTCGAAAAAAAAAATCGAACGATTAAAGACTACATTTTTATGTATTAAATAAGCCTGCAAAATTTCAAGAAGATCGGTTCATTAGTGTTCGAGTAATCTTGGTCACCGACTTCAGAAATGCCATTTTCAGAAAAATGCGTTTAAAGTTTCAATTTCAGTTCTTCAATTCACGGATTCTTCTCCTTCAACGCTCATATCTCAGTCAATTTTGTTCGGATCGACTTGAAATTTTCAGGACATATTCTCAGATACTTATACTTCAAAAAAATGCAATAAAAAAAATCGATTTTTTCAAAACCGCAAGTGGGGGTAACCCCTTAAAGTTCCTTTGGGTTACACAAATACATCAATTTTTTTTAAGTGTACTTATTAAGTGTAGCAACTTTTATATCAATATCTATAATATAAACGCATCAAAAAAATTATAATACCCTTCTCTAGCGTCTAAAGTGAGAAGACCCCTTAACAGAGGTCCAACGTCTAGTTACCTTTTTTAGAATTTTCCGAAAAAAAAAAAGAAAACGCAGTGTAAAACGTTGAATATATTTCGATACTGAAAAACCGGAAAACGAAGAAATCGATGCCGCGGATTGAGTACGAATTTTTTGGAGGCCTCGACCATTTCCATAAACTCGCGAAAGTTATTGATCGCGTTGTGTAGCCCGTTAGCTGTATATACTCCGTGAGCGTAGACGGTAGCGAGGAGCTATTCAACGATCGAGATGTCCCCGGGATGGATGGGACGGAAGAGGCTCGATTAAAAGTTCGAAATGGCGTCGCAAACGCCACCGATGTTATCTCACCCTTCCGTGGATGCTTGGGACCGAAGCGAGACGCGATGAATGATTAAACGGGATTGGAGGTGTGGGTGGAAAGGAGTTTTCGCCTCCAGCCTGGGCAAGTCCCGGTTCCTGTCGAGCGGGTCGGCTGGAAAGGCTTTCGCATCTTTTTGAACAGCCATGACAGGCCTCTACTAGGATCTTGACAGCTTGCCCTAAACAGACCCGGGACCTGCCTCAAGATTGCCGCGTATGGAGCAGCCTGGATTTTTCAGGATATTCAGAGCTGAGGATCGAGTTGAATGGAGACTGTTCCATATTGGTGACAGGCCTATATGGATGATCAGTGGTCATCCATATAGATGACCACTGATCGGGCCAGCAAATGACGTGATCGCGTCAATGGTGATGGCAATCTTGGGATCCAGCAATGCCAGCCGTTGATCCCGCAAGCATTGCTCCTGATTCCAGCCGATTTCTCTTTGGAGATCAATCGCCTTGATGACCACCTAAGATGCAGGAATTTTTAGATTCGGTACTTGCAGCATCCTAGATTTTTCGGATATTCAAAGCTACAGATCAGGGTGAAAGATGACCTAAACAGTCATCTTTCACCCTGATCTGTAGCTTTGGTGTCCGATATCCGTAGATGGCCAGTGATCCAACCACAAAATAACGTGATCCCGTCGATCGTGGCAATCCAGTGATCTACCAATGCCAGCCATTGATCTTATAACGATTGCTCTAGATTCCAGCCGATCTGTTTTTGAAGATCGATCGGCCTGACGACTAGTCTTAGATTTAGGAGTTTTTAGGTTCGGGACTCAGATCATCCAGGATTTGTCAGAATATGCAAAGCTGATCAGGCTGGATGGTAACTGGTCCACACGCTTGACCGTCATCCATAGACGGCCACTGATCTGAGCACAAAATGACCGTCAATGGTGATGGTAACCCAGTCCTCCAGGGATGTCAGCCATTGATCCCCGGGATCGCTCTGGATTCCGGCCCATCTCTTTTTCAAGCCTAATGGCCAATCTGGAGGCTCTCCTTGATGTCAATGCTACAATTTTATCTAATTTCCCGCGTCAAACGCACGCTGTTCCGTTTCTCCTCCCGCACGGACTCAATCAGTTGGAAGCAAAGGGACTTTCTGGAAGTGTGACATTGACGGTGTTCGAATAAAGATTGGAGACAGAAAGGAAAGTAGGTGGCTGTGCGAATCTGCAAAGATGTCGGAACAGCGTTAGGGTTGGATAACGTTGCAAGGGGTGGAGAAGGGGCTGGAGTGAGAGAGAGAGAACGATACCCTCATCCTGCCACAGGGGTGGCAAGGTTGCAGAAATCCTTAGCCAGGAAGCGAATCCGTGGATCGAGTGATTTGTTGACCTTGGTATTGGCTTCCAAAAGGGTCAGGAGAGAGACGGACCCACGGGAAGACCATGAGCAATAAATATAAATCTTCCCATTTGTTCCATATTTACAGAACTACCGCCAGGTCCCACATCAAATTAGTTTTCTCTATCTCTCTTCCGATTGAGCTTTTCAGCTGTCCTCCATAAGTGAACAAAGTGCTTTGAGGAAGTGAGAACTTGCAGGTTTCTTGGCGAACCGATCGATCGCTCCTCGTAACTTCCAATTCCCTTCCCTTTGATCTCGAGACCGCGGAGAATCCTCATTCGCACCGAGGACCAATACTACAATTCGCTCGAGTCTGTGCAACCGCGAAATGGGAAACTTCGGCGATCGTGAATTCGCTGCTCCACGTTTGGGGGACTTCCTGGCTGGGTTTTCTCTCGCTCTTGAGAGGTCTTTGGCGGAGGTAGCAAGTTGTTTCACATGGAACTTGGTTTTCTGGGCGTCGCAACGTCGGTACGGAACAATGAACGTCCCGAGCGGAAACATCGCACGGAACTTAAATTAAGTTGCGAATCAAGTTGTAGCGTCGAGTGTCAAGCTACCTGGCGCCTCTGATGATCCCGCCGCGCTTTGCTCGCTAATTCCGCCACGTTCGCACAATAACAACATTGGTGGATATTTATCTACATACGCACACACGCATGCACACCCAAGTCGATATTTTCTCTTCGCCGATTCCGTGGCACCTACAAATAAATGAAGCCCCTACGACATTCATCTTCCACGTTACACTCGCCCACTCGGTTCCCGGCTAACCCAATTTTGCCGTTCCTCAGAGTTGAGTTTGAATCATCCTTCGATATGGATTTTTTTTTATTGCTTTTCACCGTAGTGCCATTTTTTGAAGACTTTGAACGGGGTCCTCGATGTTCGAAATCAAGTCGACGTCCTTTCTGTGAGCGCGCAGTGGCATTTTTGTTATTTGAAAAATAAAACATTTTTGTTCAATTGGAATCTATTTTTCTCACGTAGGCGCTATATTTTTGTTGCCAAAGAGGGCTCGAAAAATCCCAAAATGTCCTGATATAGCCTCGCAATGATTTAAAAATGGCCACTTTATAATTGTCGCTGTATATGTTTACAGCGGAGGGCAGAGGGGGAGAGATTGATTCATCGATTTATTTATTATGCCCTAGTTAACTATGGGGCAATACATGATATTAACAAAATGATAGTAACAAAATGATAGTAACAAAATGATATTAACACAATGATATTAACAAAATGATATTAACAAAATGATAGTAACAAAATGATATCAACAAAATGATATTAACAAAATGATATCAACAAAATGATATTAACAAAATGATATTAACGAAATGATATTAACAAAATGATATTAACAAAATGATATTAACAAAATGATATTAACAAAATGATATTAACAAAATGATATTAACAAAAGGATATTAACAAAACGATATTAACTAGGTAATATTAAGAAAATGATATTAACAAAATGATATTAACAAAATGATATTAACAAAACGATATTAACAAAATTATATTAACAAAATTATATTAACAAAATATTATTAACAAAATGATATTAACAAAACGATATTAACAAAATGATATCAACAAAACGATATTCACAAAACGATATTAACAAAACGATATTAACAAAATGATATTAACAAAATGATATTAACAAAATGATATTAACAAAATGATATTAACAAAATGATATTAACAAACTTATATTAACAAAATTATATTAACATAATTATATTAACAAAATTATATTAACAAAACTATATTAACAAAATGATATTAACAAAATGATATTAACAAAATTATAATAACAAAATGATATTAACAAAATGATATTAACAAAATGATATAAACAAAATGATATTAACAAAATGATATTAACAAAATGATATTAACAAAATGATATTAACAAAATTATATTAACAAAATTATATTAACAAAACTATATTAACAAAATTATATTAACAAAATTATATTAACAAAATTATATTAACAAAATTATATTAACAAAATGATATTAACAGAATGATATTAACAAAATTATATTAACAAAACGTTATTAACAAAATTATATTAACACAACGATGTTAACAAAACGATATTAACAAAACGATATTAACAAAATTATATTAACAAAATGATATTAACAAAATGATATTAACAAATTGATATTAACAAAATGATATTAACAAAATTATATTAACAAAATTATATTAACAAAATGATATTAACAAAATGATATTAAAAATAAAACAAAATATAAACAAAATATTTATTTAAAAAAGAGAAAGGGGGGAGGGAGAAAGAGACAGAAGCAAGGGCGATGAAATCAGAGCCCGAGAGCACTTCGTGAATTTAACGAGATACTTGATGAAGAAGAGTTAATAAACTTTCAGCGAAATCTGTTTGGAACGGCTCATCCTGAAGATCCGCAAAGTTGTTAGGACTTCGGCCTTAAGTGTACAAGCTTTCGTCTGCGAGGTTTCCACGGATCACCTCATTGTCAGACACTCACAGTCATTCTTCATTCGAAAGTTTCCTCGCAAGATCCTTATACTTGTATCGCACCTTGCCTCGAACTGTTGCTCCGATTCACCCCTTCTCGTTCCCACTCGCCCCTACGATCTCTTCCCGAGAACAAGGCTTCCGAAAGAGAGAGGGTCTCTTTCCCCTTCTATGACAAATCGTGCGAGAACAACCGAAATTCATCCAGAGATGCCCCTAGGCTGCTTAACTTCGCGCAGCGAGCGAGGGAACTCATCAGAATTTGTGGCAGCCGACGAAGGCCCCCCAGCCGAAAAATGATCGAACGAAAGCTTAGATGGACCTGTCTGGGATGAAGCATCTCTCCGCAGCCCTTAATTAAATTTTTCACGTGCGCGAAACTTTGAAAAAGTAATTTCAAGAACACCGTACACGCGAACTGATTGAGGCGAAAAACTAACGTCCATTTTGTTTCGCAAATTTCGTAAAGGTATTCGGCATTGAATGATGAAATGTATCATCCTGGATCGAAGTGTTGCTTCACGATCCTTTGAAGGACTCACGTGGCCCTCTCATGTTTACCCTACACTTGTCACTTTTTTCCAATGGATTGCCGCATCGCATCGACATACGAGGGCACAGGGAAATTGCACCAAACCTGTGTCGATAGAGGTGGCCATCTTTTCCCTGAGCATCACGAGTCCCCAAGGGATGAAAGGGGCATGAAAAATCCGAAAACAACTTCTAATTAAAAGATATATATATATATATATATATATATATATAAAAATAAGGGATGACAAGTAGCACGAGGAAGTACGAAGGGTAAGTGTCGTAGCGTGTAAGAAAATTCAATCGTCGCACTTTCTCGAATTGTTAGCGAAAAAAAAGGTCTCGTCGTTCGTTAAGTGCGAAAGCGTGATCCTCGGAGCATGATAGGTGAAGAGCGTGACAATCTTAAGGGTTGAAATAATAATGAAAAGCCCGAGCCGTTTTTACGCGCGTTTTCTGAACGAGCTTCGTATTTGGCGAGACCCTCGTGCGCACACGTACACTTGGGGGGATGCACATTGTCAGTTGTCTCACTCTTCCGGGTTGGCATTGCAACCAGGCTCGAAGCCGCGGAGCTGTGGAAATTACCTTCGTAATTAAAAGAATATATTCAACCCTCTCGTGTTGCGGGCCTTAAAGGGTGCCAGGCCGGGATACGTGTAAATACGAAGCGTGCATAACGCTTGCATCAACCCCAAACGCCTTTGGACCACCCTGGTTCTGCCCCATGTTTCAAGCCTGAACACGAGGAACAACGACATCAACCCAACGCAGGCACGGATAGAGCGAGGCTTACATCTGCTACCAACGAGATGGAGGGTGCGTTGCGCGAGGGTGAATAAGAGGATAGAGAGAGAGAGAGACCGCGCAAGATACGTGGAAAGTATTGCCTGGATAGCAGAAGCAAAAGAGCGAGCGTAAGAGACGATGAGCAGGATGCGGAGCCACCTTATTGCACATGTGGTGCCGCAGAAATAAAGAACGAAGACGAAAGAAAAAGAAAACCCTTGCCTGAAACGCCAGAGAGAAATTAAACTGCTTGGAAAGCTAAACCAACCCAAACAGCAATCGCAATTACATTCGCGAGAGTTTATTCAACGGATGAGTCGTGAGTGGTATGTGTTCAGCTTTGAAAACATCACTTCCTTTCGATCCATACACCTGGTGGTATTGATCGGTGGCCAGAGGGCATGCCTGCGTTAAAAACCTACCATTGCTCATTAAGCTACCAGGCTTTGTGTAAAGAGGCGGTCATTGAGGAAGGATGTTCATGGATTTGATTGCGAACACCCCCGAAGCGAGTGAAGCATCAGGTCAATATCTTTAGGAAAGGGGAATTGGAGGGTCTAGACGGGTAGTTGCAGTGTCCTGGAAGTTGCCATTGCATGCTGATCAAACTGCGGAACCCAAATAAACTCTAGGTCTGTTGGGAGATCTTATCCTTACTTGCCCACTTTATTGGAAGCAACACCTCCAATCTTATCCTGGAACTTCTAGGGAATTGAGAACATTGACAGCCATCGCACGTCCAGTTGAGCCATCTGCCATTCGATCATATCAGTGTGAATCAGATCGCTCCAATTCCAAGTGGACGATCACTGATGAAGTGCCATTCAATATTATTCATGAATTTTGCACTCCAGATTGCCCTGATGGCCAGCGATGAATCAACTAGTGTTTGAATTAGAATTGCAAATCCAGATGAGATTGGAGGTCACCCAGATAAACGAATTATCACGGTGACCAGCGAAGACCCTGTTGACCATATGGCTGCCATTTGGCTCAAAGATACCCCAATGCAGACTGGCAGATCGGCCGGATCAGGCATCCAGTAGATCGGATGACCGAATCAAAATAAATGCAAATAGGCTGATTATGGGTGACACCCCGACCTGCCGATCAGATTCCTTCGAAGGACAATTGGTACGAAGACCTAGGATAGGTCGGTTAGTCGAAGAGGATCAGACGACTTTTGATCGGGTCTCCGACCATTTTCCACTTTTTTATTCTAGCTGACAATAGCAGTCCAACACATGACTGAATCGAATAGGTAACAACGAGTTTAGAGCTCCCCGCCAACCAACCAAGCATGCCAATATCGCACGCCTCGCTTCAATAACGCTGCGCAAACGGATCGTCCCATTGTTTCTGGTTGATGATTCAGCTCGTTCGCAACCTCCCTCCATCTGTGCGTAAACATATGAATGATGATAATACGAGCGAGGCAGGTTAACGTTTCCCAATCGATCCGACAAAGCAAGAGCGCTGACGGGTGTCTGGAATTTTTATTTGCTCTATCAGTGTATTTATTTAACCGAGCTCTACCAGCTCGGCAATTGAATCATCCCTGGTATTTTTTGCCGCTCTTCCTCTCGGCTTCGAAATCTCGCGCGCTCGCTCCCGTTTGAGGCTGATGAAGCACAGTGACGGGTTGCTTGCTGGACTTTTGTTGTCTGAAAGAGACGGCAGGGCTTCGCTGCCTGATCCCAACCAACTATGCAGGCTGTCAGGTTGGTTTGGAAACAGGGCAACTGTCATATGTGTTAATCCCCATATGTTAACCTCCGGTCCAATTTGACCCGCACCCAACTCACGTTGCCTTTTCTTGGATGGAACTTTGATCTTGAGTCACTCAATGTGTCTTTCCAACGGGTTCACTTGGCATACCACACTATTTCGAGTGACCATTCCTTATTCTGATGAATCGAGGCTCTCCAAGATTATCTGATGCAACTGAGATGAGCTTTAGTTAGGCAACTGATTCTCCAGACGCATTAAGTTGCTCTTACAACCGTCTTCAGATGACTATTCACATTCGCCAGGCCATCATTTCGTTCCCATGACTTGGGGATGCAGCTCGGGTGTCTTTAGGCTGGGCAACTGATTCTCCAGACGCGTTTAGCTGCTCTTACAACCTTCTTCAGGTGACTGTTCACATTCGCCAGGCCATCATTTCGTCCCCATGACTTTGGATGAAGCTGGGGTGTCTTTAGGATGGGCAACTGATTCTCCAGACGCGTTTAGCTGCTCTTACAACCTTCTTCAGGTGAGTGTTCACATTCGCCAGGCCATCTTTTCGTTTTCGTGACTTGGGATGAAACTGGGGTGTCTTTAGGCTGGGCAACTGATTCTCCACACGCATTTAGTTGCTCTTACAACCTTCTTCAGGTGACTATTCACATTCGCCAGGCCATCTTTTCGTTTCCGTGACTTGGGATGAAACTGAAGTGTATTTAGGCTGGGCAACTGATTCTCCACACGCATTTAGTTGCTCTTACAACCTTTTCAGGTGACTATTCACATTGTCCAAGCCATCATTTCGTTCTCATGACTTGGAGACGCAGCTGGGGTGTCCTCAGGCTGGGCAACTGGGTGTCACCGTTAATGACCATATGATTCTTTTTTATCCCGGTTATGGTCATTCTTTTCGCTCACGTAAAACCGAATGGACTTAGGCTATGTCGTTCTCTGAGCTTGAGGATAAGATGATGGAAGAAAATAGGAATTAATCAACTCAACAACAATAGAAAAGGGACAGCAAGCTGTAACCGATACTCCAACCTAGTGCCTCTATCCAATAGCATTCCAATTCCGGGAAAACTCCTCGAAGCGAATTGCCAGCAATGAATAGATACGAGGGTAAACACGTGAAAAAGGGAAAGAGATCGGAGACGAGTGGACGGTGATTGAACGAACTGCGGGGAAAGTGTAATCCGATATTCCCGAGGGAGTATCCACAATGGAATCGATGGGTGCCCGGATTTCCGTAATTATAGAAGGGGTCAGTTTTCCAAACCCACCCCTCCGGACTTCCTCGATTCGGAAAATTAATTGGACCGTACAACGTTGATGAGATGTCTGCCTGCGTTTTTAACGAACGAAACCCAAACCTATCAATTATCTCGAATTCGAGAGAATTATGATTTAAACGGGATTGGCCGAAGAAGAGAGTAGCAAACAAAATTCTCGGGTTATTTTTTTTTTCCAAAATGTACCCATTCGACCGAACTAATCCACAAATAGGGAGGTGGATTATAGCGATCTGCGACACTTGTGGAATACTGATGCGTGAGAGAGGGTCCTCGAAACTTTCACGATCTAGTGCGATTCGACGGAGAAGATAAGAGGGAATTGTATTTCGATGGGGTAGGCGCAGCTGTTCACTCGATTAGGCCAAATTTTATTCCTCGCTCTGGGACGGCCCATTACCAAACGACGAACTATTCTCGTTCAATAGCAGACGAGTTCACGTCGTGTACTAAATTCCTACCTGCGGACAATCGGATCTTATCTTCCCTAATTCGCTCAAGCTCGGTCGCCCTTCTCCACCTGCCAATTCGGGACTCTAATGGACGAACGATTTACGTCGAGTGTTGCGATCATCCGTAAATACACTGTTGTACAATTGGAATTGCCTGACGTCAATTCTCACTCGATTTTTAATGAAGGACGCGTAATATCGATTAATTTTTTTTTGCTTTGTTGTGTTCTGTGTTTTTAGAGTTCTGAATTTGGCGGATGGTTTTAGTGGGAGGAGTAATAAAAAATGTTGGATAGGAGAAAATCTCACGTCCATTTTACATTAACATCATGCAGGCGATAGAAAAGGGGTGTAAAATTTGTAACTATTTTATTTTATTGAATATTCAATTGTTGTACGGTAGGAACGATTATATAGTTGAAGTTATAGTATTATTATATTATAATTTGGTTAAATATATATTTTTACATGTTTTTCGTGGATGCAAAATTTGCAATCAACCATAATTTAGTGTATATAATTAATAGATTAGTGATCATTATACATTTTTAATTGTAAACGTTATCAATAATAAATTATTTTCCTCCAATTCTCATAAATATTTGACTATTTTAAGCGTTTAATCTGTTTATCATATCGAACATTTAAAATTTGATTTGTCATTTTTAGAAAAGTTTAAATGATTACAATTCATTATATTTTTCATATAAACGAAAAATTTGACTTTGCGAATTTTTAAGTTTCTTAATAAAATCTCACTTATTGACTATCACCTTGTGCCTTCGATAAATATACTATGATTTCATCGAAACCACTACATACATCGACGGGCTTCAAACGATCAAATCATTATATTCTAGATTTTCATTTAAAAATTAGAATTCAATCAACATTCAAATCGGACTCAATCACATTTTTCACCCATGTAGAAAATTATACTCAACTATAATCTCTCGTGAAAATGAATTAACGACGACCCTCAAGTGTTCTACCGAAAATAAATTAAAAGTGTACCCTGGTCGCAAAAACCACCTGGTGATTTAAGAACTGCCACCAGTCCTTGAAGAGGGAAAAAGTATTTTACAAAACGGGGCTGAAAAATGCCCAAAAAATGGTACACGTGAGAGGCACCGTTTGGCATTATTAAGGGGTTAGGTGGGTTTAAAAATGTAAAAAAATTCATTTTTTTAAATCGTATTATTTAATAGTTTAATATGTGGAGAACATTCCCAATTTTTTTATGACATTTTTTTAAATTTTGTTGAAACGTTGCTCTTTTATGCGCTTGATATTTTGAATGAAATAATTTATGTATTATATTTTTTTTAAAGAGAAAATAATCCAGGCTCGGTCTGGGGAATGGAAAAAAATAAGCTATGAACAATAAGAGGATCAGCGTCATCCGCGAAGGGCCTACTGATCGGTAAAGCCGGTTATCCTGGATTGACTTCGATCCCCGAGCGTGACGCATGCTGTATGTGTCGTTTCGATAAGCAAAATCATATAACGCAGATGCATATACGCGCCAATGGGAAATCGAAAGATCTCACTCGTTTTCACGTAATAATCTTACCGGTGAAGATCGAAAGAGCGGCGAGGGGCGAGGGGGAATGGGACAGGCAGAATGAGAGGGAGAGAGAAAATATTTATACGTAGAGATGAAGGAATATGGGCTCTGAGAAGCGTATTAGGCACTTTGCAGCCTGTACCGATCACCCCCGCCGATCTTCGACCAAAGTATTTTGCAGCATCTGCGACTGCACAAGCTCGACGTTCTCGACTCGTAAAATATATATGAGGCCAAGCACATACTCGCTTCACGTTCAATAACAACCCTCCAAACTTTTCATCCACACTTTTTTCTTCCCAACAATTCGTATTAAATTATTCAAAAAAAAATTGTTTTCTACCTCAGTCTCGCAATTTTTCTCCATACAATATTACTGCTCCCCCCACTTTATGTTTAAGGACACCCGAAATCAAAACGTACGCGAGAAAAGCCACTAATAATCTTCCAAACGATAAAAAAAATTAAAGGATATATTACTTTTTAATAAAGTAAAATAAAATAAAGTAAAGAAAATAAAAATAAATACGACCATTATACTATAGATATGGGACATTCCACGCCATTTCACCTAGCACGTGACTCCGATAATTTGTTATTTTCCTAAATTTTTTGTAAAATTGTACTCCATGATAGGAATATAGACACCAAGTTTTAGATTTTTATCTCTTCGCTTTTAGGAATTGTAATTCTCAAAAAAATGTCAATTTTGGAAGTTTTGGAAACGTTTAAACGCTGATAACTCCGGAACTAATTGAGATATCGACAAATGTCGATTCATCACTTTTTTTCATTTTGAAGCATACTTTCGTTAAAAAATATGAAAAAATGATCAATTATCAAGGTCAACGTTTTTTTTTGCTTGCAGAGTGAAACCTATTTTTTGAAAAGTCGATTGTCTTTTTTATTTTTTTTTTCAAAAATTCTCTAAAATGGAGCAACCCATTCTATGATTTTTAAGACTAGTCTCATCGTAGGCCCATTCTATCGTCGATTTTTTCGAATTAATCATATTTTTTAAGAAGATTCTTATCATTTTAATCTCCAATTGTGACAAAAAATATATTTTCCATTAATAATAATGTTTTTTTTGTTAAGTTTAGCAGAAATAAAAAACAAACCGTTTCAGGCCTATTGAAGCGGAATTGGAAATCACAAAATCATTAATAGCATTTTTGAAGATTGAAATGATAAAAATCGCAAAAAAAATGATTAATTCGAGAAAAAAAAAATAGAAGAAAAAATGAGCCCATAATGAGACTAGTCCTGAGAATTTATTGGAAAAAAAATGCTTTAATGCAATCTAAAAAAAAGTTTTCACTTTAATGGAAAAAAAATGTTGAAATTGATAATTGATAATTTTGTCATATTTTTTAACGAAAGTATGCTTCAAAGTGAATAAAAAGTTATATATCGACATTTCTCAATATCACAATTAGTTCAGGAGTTATCAGCGTTTGAATGTTTACAAACTTTCCGAAATAGACATTTTTTGGAAAACCATATTCCTGAAAGAGAAGAGATGAAAAACAAAAAATTGGTCTAGATACTCGTTTCATGGGGTACAATTTTACAAAAAAAAAATCAAGAAATCGAAAAATGGTCGTGCTCACGGGCTAGATTAAATGGCGTGGAATCGCATATATAAGCGGAAAAAATAGAAAATTCATAAAAGCGCCTAAATAAAAATAACGAATTACTGTTCCAATCACCCCACTCAATTATCTCATTTCTTGCCATTCTCATTTTTTCAACAGCGAGTAAAAAGATCATCGCTTATTTATTATTGCAAAGAAAATATATATATATATATACATTACCGGGGCTCGATACACAGTAATCAATAAGAAAAATAAAAGATCCGACAAATAATTGAAACAATGCTATTCCATTGCGAGGATGTAGAACAGTCTATGGCAGAAGATTTTCATTGGGCCGTCGTGTTTCGTTTTTAATGGTGCATGTTTGAGCATATATTATCATTTGAATGAATGTGGCCGTATAGCAACAGCGAGAGCTCGTTAATTTTGTCACGTTTTTCTTTTCATTGTATAACACATTGAAAAGCGAGAATTTCACGTACTCCGGCTTTTTGGGTAATTGGAAGAGCAGATTATATTATGCAAATACGAAATGTAAATGCACTATATTGTGTACGCTCAAAGGGAACCGTAGAATGGAAAGCTAAAAGCCTCAATACAAAACGAATAATAATAATAATAATAATAATAATAATAATAATAATAATAATCAATAATAATGGTTCATAACACTAATAATGACAACGTAAAATAATGATAATATATGATCATGTATGATAATGATAACAATAATAATGTATAATGTATAATATATAATATCAATAATAATGATAATTTGAACCCAAACTCTAATAATTATAATGTATAAAAAAAAGTCTAATAATTAAAATGTAAAAATCTGATAATTATATAATGTATATAATATAATTATATACTGTATATATTCTAATAATTTCATAATATAATGTAAGAGTCTAATAATTATAATGTAAAAATCTAATAATTATAATGTAAAAAAAAAGTCCAATGATTATAATGTATAAAAAATCATAATGATAATAATAATGTATAATGTATAATATATAATATCAATAATAATGATAATTTGAACCCAAACTCTAATAATTATAATGTATAAGAAAAAGGACGGTAAAATTAGTCCAATAAAAAATGAGCATTACAAAAACCTGAATTTTTAAAAGTTATTCCTTTGTTCTTTTTTATTTTTCCAAATTCGCAGTGCCACTCGTCGTATTATCTCGTGACGGACCTCGACACCGGCGGTGATTTATATACTCACGTGAGAAAGCAACCTGCCGGTCACCTCGACGTGACAACGACGAAGAGTTACGCGAGGCAGCTCGTGTCAGCTCTGAATCACATGCACTTAAGGATGTTGAGTCCCTATGAAACATGTTAATGTTAATTGTTCAATAAATAGCTTCTCAATCGTCATGAAATTTTTACACGACCTCCTGAATACTTCATGTAAAAACAAACCAAATTTTCAGAATTCTATCATCGTTACTTCAACCTCCTTAAGGGTTGAAATAAAAAATGATAAGAAAATTCTGAAAATTTGGTATGTTTTTGTATGAAGTATTTAAGAGGTCGCGTTAAAATTTCACGACGATTAGGAAGCTCGTTATTAAAAAATTAACATTTTGTTAAGAACAATTTTTAAAAGAAATAAAAAAAAATGTATCAATAAACTTCGTTTTGTTTCCGTTGCTTTCAGTATATTGTAAATATTATAAAATTAAGAGGTCAAACAAAAAAAACTTATTGCAAAGTTACATCAGTTTCCATAAAACAACATTTAATTTGTGAATGTTAATTGTTCAATAACGAGCTTCCTAATTGTCGTGAAATTTTTACACGACCTCTGAAATACTTCATACAAAAACCTACCAAATTTTCAGAATTTTATCATCATTTGCGATTTGGGACTCAACATCCTTAAGGGGAATCGTTCAATCGGCGAATGCACAATGGTTTCGTTCGTGACTGTTGCTTATTTCGTTGTTGTAGTCTTTGTTTTGGAAAAAACGGGATAATGGTGTGCAATGGTTTATTTGATTTTATTCGCAACAAAAAAAAAGCAACGAGAAACGTATGAATGCACCGTTTTCCTTTGTGGGTGAAAACTTTCGGGGGGCTAAAAATCGAGTCGAATTTAGGGGGTGCGCTGGGAGGGCTTGAGGGTGACTGACAGATAATAACGGTAACACGTGACGCTCGCGAGACACTACGATTTGGAGTATGTGACGCCATGAGTGAAATGGAGCAAGACTGGCAGAAATTTGTGAATATATTAAACACTCGAGGAGTTTACAATGCTGACATGTATATATATATATATACATATATGTGTGTGTGTGTGTGTGTGTGTGTATGTGCGTGTGTGTATTATGCAGAAGGGTGGGCCATACCGGAGTTTTCCGTTTGTCAAAAGTCCAAAATCTCAATCCCAGCGTTGATGCTGATAGATGATCGTATAGACATCGACAAGGCTCACGTGTATGGGAAATGACCCTGAGATTTTTTGGGGCGGAAATTTAACGGTATTCCCCCGGGGTTAAAAATCGTTCGGAGACGTAGCGCGCTCGCACGGGAGATTAGGCGGCTTCGAAACGAAACGATTGTCGTCCCTCGTGCGATTTTCCGCGTGGAAAATCCGGTTGGAAATGGGCGAATGTGGTTGCAAATAAACTCGGGTCGTCACTGATGACTTTTGGTTGCTGGAAGAGAGCTCGGGTTGTCGCGAATAACATTTGGCTTGTTCAAATGACCTTGGGTGATCCGAAGTGACCTCTGGGCAGTTGGAAATGTCCTTTGTTTGCAGCGAATGACCTTTGTCAGCTGCCGCCGACCTCGGTCCGACGCGAAGGACCTTTGTTGACTTCAAACGACACCGGTCCGACGCGAACAATGCTTGTTGGCTTCATATGACCTTGGAATAGACGGAAACAACCTTTGTTGGCTTCAAATGACCTTGGAATAGACGGAAACAACCTTTGTTGGCTTCAAATGACCTTGTAATAGACGCAAACAACCTTCGCTTTGTGCAAATAGCCTAGGATTGTTCCAAATGACCTCTGGACAGTTGCAAATGTCCTTTGCTTGCAACGATTGACCTTCGTCAGCTGCCGCCGACCTCGGTCCGGCGCGAACGACCTTTGTTGACTTCAAACGATCCAGGTCCGACGCAAACAATCTTTTTTGGCTTAATAATGACCTTGGAGTAGTCGCAAACAATCTTTGTTGGCTTCAAATGACCTTGTAATAGACGCAAACAACCTTTGCTTTGTGCAAATAGCCTGGGATTGTTCCGTACGACCTCTGGACAGTTGGAAATGTCCTTTGCTTGCGGCAAATGAATTTCGTCAGCTGCCGCCTACCTCAGTCTGGGGCAGACAATCTTCGTTCGCGTCAAATGACCTTGTACTCGTCGCAAACAACCTTCGCTTTGTGCAAATGGCCTAGGATTGTTCCAAATGACCTCTGGACAGTCGTAAATGTCCTTTGCTTGCAGCAAATGACCTTTGATGACTTCAAACGACACCGGACCGACGCAAACAATCTTTGTTGGCTTCGAATGACCTTGGAATCGTCACAAACAATCTTTGTTGGCTTCGAACGACCTCGGAATCGTCGCGAACAACCTTCGCTTTGTGCAAATGGCCTAGGATTGTTCCAAATGACCTCTGGACAGTCGAAAGTGTCCTTTGCTTGCAGCAAATGACCTTTGATGACTTCAAACGACACCGGGCCGACGCAAACAATCTTTGTTGGCTTCGAATGACCTTGGAAACGTCACAAACAATCTTTGTTGGCTTCGAACGACCTCGGAATCGTCGCGAACAACCTTCGCTTTGTGCAAATGGCCTAGGATTGTTCCAAATGACCTCTGGACAGTCGAAAGTGTCCTTTGCTTGCAGCAAATGACCTTTGATGACTTCAAACGACACCGGGCCGACGCAAACAATCTTTGTTGGCTTCGAATGACCTTGGAAACGTCACAAACAAACTTTGTTGGCTTCGAACGACCTCGGAATCGTCGCGAACAACCTTCGCTTTGTGCAAATGGCCTAGGATTGTTCCAAATGACCTCTGGACAGTCGAAAGTGTCCTTTGCTTGCAGCAAATGACCTTTGATGACTTCAAACGACACCGGGCCGACGCAAACAATCTTTGTTGGCTTCGAATGACCTTGGAAACGTCACAAACAAACTTTGTTGGCTTCGAACGACCTCGGAATCGTCGCGAACAACCTTCGCTTTGTGCAAATGGCCTAGGATTGTTCCAAATGACCTCTGGACAGTCGTAAATATCCTTTGCTTGCAGCAAATGACCTTTGATGACTTCAAACGACACCGGACCGACGCAAACAATCTTTGTTGGCTTCGAATGACCTTGGAAACGTCACAAACAAACTTTGTTGGCTTCGAACGACCTCGGAATCGTCGCGAACAACCTTCGCTTTGTGCAAATGGCCTAGGATTGTTCCAAATGACCTCTGGACAGTCGTAAATGTCCTTTGCTTGCAGCAAATGACCTTTGATGACTTCAAACGACACCGGACCGACGCAAACAATCTTTGTTGGCTTCGAATGACCTTGGAATCGTCACAAACAAACTTTGTTGGCTTCGAACGATCTCGTGAGCTTACTTCCTCACAAATAACCTTTCTCGTCGCCACACAAATGCTGCTTTCACTTGCCGGAAACGGTCTTCGTCCCGTGTCCGTTACCTTTGAGACCTATGCATCCCCTGCAAGGAATAAAGGAAGGAACGTTTGTCTCCGTGAAATCAATAGGGTTTCCCGCCAGGAATATCCTGGAGGGTCGTCCCGAAACTTCTTCCTTCCTTCCACGCTGCTCTTTCCGGGACGTTGGACGGTGGACGCGTCAGCATTCCTTTGCGAAATTACGAAAGGCCCTCTAATCTCCGTAACGGACGACCGCTCGCCCGAACAGTAACAGATTTAATACTATTTCACCCGGTGTCAGCCGTTTTATTAATTGGCCGAACGAACCAAGGACGGTGACTTATTTCACTTGACTCCTGAGCCACCTCCCGGTCCGGCAGGTTTCCCTTGCCTTCGTTGCCCCCCCCCCTCTCCTCCCCTGCCCCTGGCCACGACTACCAACCCCTTGCAACCCCTTGAACAACCCCAACTACGGTGCAATCCCGAAATGAATCACGGTGGCCGCATAAGGGTGGACACTTTCCGCCTTTGTTTGGACCATCTCGCTACTTCTGGCGCGCCGATCTCTCGGGCCTGTACAACACATACGGGTATCAGCAAAATACGAAACTTCGCTGCTAGTCAAGATTAAATTGTTTGCATTGGAATTCGTCGTACGCGTTGTCTTGCCATTTCCTGAATACCGATGTACATTCTTATTTATTTATTTATTCTTTTGTTGAATGGCTTATCATTATTTATTTAGTTTGTGCATTTAGTCCGTTATCTATTGATTTGTTTTTTTTTTATTTACGTATTTCTTGATGAAAATTGAATTGTGAGGGATTCAATTAAGTGGCCGTAATGTCTTCTAATGATGTAAATTCATCTTTGTCTATTCAGATATTTTTATCCATTTCTATATATATATATAAATTTCATTACATATCCATTTATTCAATCATTCTTTAAGGGGTTACCCCCACTTGCGATTTTGAAGAAATCGATTTTTTTATTGCATTTTTTTGAAGTATAAGTATCTGAGAATATGTCCTGAAAATTTCAAGTCGATCCGAACAAAATTGACTGAGATATGAGCGTTGAAAGAGAAGAATCCGTTCTTCGTGTAAACTGAAATTGAAACTTTAAAGGCGTTTTTCTCAAAATGGCATTTCTGAAGTCGATGACCAAGATAACTCGAACACTACTGAACCGATCTTCTTGAAATTTTGCAGGCTTATTTAATACATAAAAATGTAGTCTTTAATCGTTCGATTTTTTTTTTCGAAAAAAAATGGCCGTTTTATAGCCAAAAAACGGCCGTTTTTTCCGTTAAAATCGAACCATTAACTTTGACTGTCCGCCATTTTGTGAAAAATGACTATTTTTTTAAATCCTTCGATTAAAGACTAGTTTATACTTATATTTGACTAAATCCATCCGCATTTTTTTTTTCAGATGATCCACTTCGCCGCAATGTTGGTCACCGCAAACCGTTTATATAAAAACATTATTTCATTGACGGCCATTTGCCACTAAACAATGTAATATTTTTCAATAAAAAAATTACTGAAAGTTCTTCAAGATGTGTTCTTTAAGATGGCATATTGATCGATTAAAAAAGTTTTGTAGTTTTCTTTAAAAAAATTCATGAAAAAGGCCTTTTTTGCACTACAAGTGGGGGTAACGCCTTAATCTATTTTATTTTTATTCAACTCATTCGCACAATAATTCTTCCATTTATTAATTTACGTATTTATTGTTAAAAATTAAATCGTGTCGGTCGAAATGAATTGTTTCTGATGTCTCCTAATGTTGGAAATTTATGTTTGTACATCCAGCTCTATTTATTCATTTATTTATTTATATATTAATTCATTTATCTATTTTTCCATACCGACACTTCAATAGGGAAGGACAATACGTAAAAACCCGCGGGGGTGTACGTTGGAACTCAGGAAATAAAAATAAAATAATATCTATTTGTTAATTTACGTATTTATTGATTTATTTAGTTACAAAAATGTTATTCCTCAGATGCAAATTTAGGGGGGGGGGGGCTTTGAGCCAGGACAAAATGCTGATTTTGATGTTTTTTTTTAAGGGAAGATTTCTTCACCATTTTTTAGCTTAAAAGTCGCGAGGTCGAACTCTCCGATTTCGATGAAATTTGGCATGTTTGTAGAACGGGTAAAAATCGGCGACACGTATTTTTTTTTTATATCTGCGCAGCCCGATATTTCGGAGGTGGAATGCACCCTCGAAAATAGGGGTGTTTCCGATTATGTAATAAAAACGTGATTATGTTTTAAAAACGTGAAAAAATGGGGCATTTTTGAACATTTCTATGCCCATATCGGGTTTGTTTGGGTTTGTTTGGAAGCAACATTTTTTCGGAAAAGTTACTTGTCTAAAGGAACATTTTATCTCTTCCCGAGCTTTTTTTCTTAACCATGCATGCCAAGTCGTTCCATAGCATTGTACTCTTATATAATAGTAATGTCAATTATATGTTATAATGAAAATATGATTTTTTTTCAATCAAAATAAAATACTTGCAAAAACATTGTTCCTAAGGTTTAACACTTTCGTGCACAACCTTTCCAGTAAACTGGCTTGAGTAGTTTAAAAAGTGTTGTCTCAATTTTTCGTGCCTTTGATTAACTTGAAAAATATATCAAAACCGTTGCTCGAATGCAAAAGAAAAATAATTGCAAGGTAAATCAGAATGTTTTTGTAAGTCGAAACAAGCGATAATATTTTTGAGGCGATTTTTTATGACTTGGCGTTCAGTTTTTACATCTTAAAACATACCCTCTCAAAAATTATGCAGAAACCTTTAGTTTACTAAAACAATCATGAAAATAAAAAAAAAATTAATTCGTATTTCTATTTCATTAGCGCTTCTATTTTATCAATAACTATCGGCAGTGTGTCAAAAACTATAGTAATATAAGCCCTCGTAAATACAAGATCCTTGCCCGCTTCATCCCTTCACCGTAGGGGTGAGTAGACGCCGTGGGCAAAGCCGATAACACGAAGTTATCCGATACGTATGAATTTATATAAAAACATATATATATATATATATGCATATACATATACATATATATCTTTCTATCTTTCTTTCTTTCTTTTGGTCCCATGCCAATCCAATTTTCCAGGCGTCGTAGCCGTATCGTGTACTCTTTAAATCGCACCAGCCACATGTTTGTTTCTCCATCCGGCTACCATCTACGTATCTTTCTTTTCCTTTATCACCCTTTCGTCCTCTCTCCCCGACGTCTCTCCTTTTCTCTCAATACAAATACAAAATCGATATTTTTTTTATCATCCTCGAACACTGCGTGAATAATCAGAAAAATGTCGATACAGATACGAAAAAGAACGAAAAAAATCAACAATGCGGAAACGATTCTTAGAGTGGGAAAAAGAAAGCTCTCGTGCCAGGTTTTTTTTTTTGTTGTCTCGTGCTCGAGGCAGTGATTTGTGGTTGTCATGGAGGAGGGGAGTAATCGAGCTTTCGAGATACGATTCAACGCGGGCGATCGTGACGAGAACGAAAGGAACCATGAAATTGGACTCCTCGCTTTCGCCGATCTATTCGATGTTCTATAATATCTCTCCTTCGGAAAAGTCGAAAAAAAACACACATTAATATATATATATATATATATATATATATATATATATATATATATATATATATATAACGCGCGTTAAATGAGCCGTCATTTGTTTCAATCCAAATGGGGGGAAAAAATGATGATTCTCCACCGTGGTTATACACGCGTTTGTGATCAATGTGGCGTGAACTTTTATGAAAGTATTCGGGTTATTGCGCGAGCGCTCGACATGTGGCCAAACAATCGTCCACCAAAAAGAGTTCGAGCGAAATTAAAGCGAAACGAAAATGCGGCATGCTTCATCGAGGGATGTTTCCGGGGGATGTTTCTCTCCGTGAAAAGAAATAATGACGACGCAGCATCGTTAAAAGCCAATTTTTTTTTCCTAATTCATCTTTTTAAACGCAGTTCGAGGCTGCGAGCACGGTGATTTTTTTTTTCCGGGAACTCTCCTAGGAGGGATGTAAATTAAAAAAGGGGAATTGTTGAAATGGATAAATGAGAACAGAACTGTGTGTGGAAATGGAGTTATAATGACAGATCGATAAATAAGGTCGGGAGAAAATAATATGGTGATAAAAATACTGTAGTAAAAATAATGAGATAAATAAGAATTCGCTGCTGCATTCCAACGCAGACGTCAACTTGTTGAAAAATGATTGGACGCGAGGGTTACGATACCGACCGGTTGACGAGAAAAATATTTTTTGTAGACAACTTTTGATTTTTTTATAGGGAAAATAAACTAAGTTCGGAGTTGTTTATGAGGGGGGGGGGGGGGGGGGATCGTAAAGGGTGAGAAATTAGGTTATCCTTTCGTAATACGTGTAGTCATAAAATCCTTCTTAGATTTTTCACGAAGAAGAAAAATTGCATCGGTTTTCCAAAGGGGCCTTCTAAAAATCGAAACTTCAAAGCTTTTCATAATATTCATAATATTATAAAACTATTTATAATAAACGTACACTGAGAGAAAAGTGCATGGTATTTGCGACAAACGCGCATGGTAAAAGAGAGTATAGTCGAATTCCCTATAGTTTATTGTCAACGCAATCATAATATCGTTAACACAACTATAAGCGAAAAATATATCGAAACATGCAACTTTGGTGGCGTGCTCGACTATCTATCATCCCGGAAAAAACGACTAACTGTTGTAAAAATATTAACTGATTTAACTATATCGATATTGTAAAGTCTTTCACAGTAGTTAATAGTTATTTCAGGGATACTAGAATTAAAAAACACACTACCAAAACAGCGTGTCTGAATATAGATAGGTAGGTCGTAGTTTAGAATCTCCATGTAGGTGAAATATTTTCTTCGATAGGAATCATTTCAGGAGGTCAGGGAATAACAAATCATGATAAACAATCATACAGGTAGTACTCTCAATTGAACATTTTGGAATTTTTTAATTTATGAAATATCATGTACATTTAGTAGACATAACATTCACTATGGTAAAAACCACTATTGTTTGATAGTGTAAGGAATCATCTATTTTATGAAAACCTACTATATTATATAGCATTGACAAACAACGTATGCTTGAAAGATTGTTCATCGCGGTTAACATATGATCATAGTTAACGCGTTACCCCCACTTGTAGCGCAAAAAAAAGGCCTTTTTCATGAATTTTTTTAAAGAAAACTACAAAACTTTTTTGATCGATCAATATACCATCTTAAAGAACACATCTTGAAGAACTTTCAGTAATTTTTTTATTGAAAAATATTACATTGTTTAGTGGCAAATGGCCGTCAATGAAATAATGTTTTTATATACACGGTTTGCGGTGACCAACATTGCGGCGAAGTGGATCATCCGAAAAAAAAATGCGGATGGATTTAGTCAAATATAAGTATAAACTAGTCTTTGATCGAAGGATTTTAAAAAATATTCATTTTTCACAAAATGGCGGACAGTCAAAGTTAATGGTTCGATTTTAACGAAAAAAAGGCCGTTTTTTGGCTATAAAACGGCCATTTTTTTCGAAAAAAAAAATCGAACGATTAAAGACTACATTTTTATGTATTAAATAAGCCTGCAAAATTTCAAGAAGATCGGTTCATTAGTGTTCGAGTAATCTTGGTCACCGACTTCAGAAATGCCATTTTGAGAAAAACGCGTTTAAAGTTTCAGTTTCGGTTCTTCAATTCACGGATTCTTCTCTTTCAACGCTCATATCTCAGTCAATTTTGTTCGGATCGACTTGAAATTTTCAGGACATATTCTCAGCTACTTATACTTCAAAAAAATGCAATAAAAAAAATCGATTTTTTCAAAATCGCAAGTGGGGGTAACCCCACCACAACTGCTAAAATATCATAAGCAGTACTATATTTTCGGCAGTAACCATGACTATAAAATATTATTGTCCCCTCAGGGTAATATAAAGTATAGTTGACACATGGTCGAGGTTACTGTACATTTCTCTCTGTGCAATATTGAGAAGAGGTTTAATTGTTTAGCGGGATAAAACAAACGCAAGTCATCCTCCAGAAAGATGGCTTTTTGCATATTTTTTTCGGAAACCAGTTGATTGCACGTTCTATTATTTATAATTCACTCGTGGTACTTTTCGGAGATTGCGTTTCAGGGACTCATCGAGGATTCATAGCGCCAACGAAGCAAAAATAACGAAAAGAAAAATCTCCGCGAGCGTTTCTCATTTTCATCGAAGTCGTGAAGTAAATAAGCAAACGGAGATACGATATCGAGAAAAAAAATTCATGGATATCGAGATCGCGGAGTATATACGTGCGCGACGAAATAGACAATTTCGCTTGTATCGCAAAAACGATTTCGTGATTTTTTGACTTTCTCTCTCTCTCTCTCTCTCTTGCTAAGGCATGTCAATAAGACATTCCGATTGTACCCCATGTATCGATGAGATTGTTAACCCTCTCGACTCAATAAGACACTCGGCTCGTGGGTAGGAGGCGAAAGAGTGAGGGGAGGAACGATTGGCAAGAAATGAGAAGAATAGGAGAATAAAATGAACGAGGAGAAAGGATAATAAAAGGAAGGGAGAAAACGAGAAGAAAACCAATTGGAAAAAGAAGAGAAGGAGAGGAGGAAGAGAAGAAATAGAGCGAGGGTGAAGAAGAAGAGAAGGGAAAGAACGAAGAAGAGAAAGAGAAGAGAGAAAAGGAGAAAGAAGAGAATCGAAAATTAAGAAGAGAAAGAAAAAAGGGAAAACGACGAAGGGGAAGAGAGGCAAAAGAATCAATAGGAAGAGGACGGGCAGAAGGAAGAGGCTAAAGGCGAAAAGGAGGAAATAATAGAAAAAGACGAGGAAACGGAAGAAATAACAGAAAAATAATAATAATGGAATAATAAAATATAAAATGGGATAATATATAATAATATATATATATATATAATATATACATATACAATATAAAATAAAAACAATAAAATAATAGAATAATTAAAAATAATAATAATAGAAAAATAAAAATAATAGAAAAAGAAGAGGAAGCAAAGAAAAAAATGAGGAAAAAGTCGACGAGGAATGAGATGAACCAAGTCAGAAAGGAGAGACCCAACGGAAAGCAAAACAGGGATAAAGAAAAAGACAAACCGAAGATACAGTTTCAACGAGCAAGTGACGAACAGCAAGTGTCCAAGTAAAAGAAAATGACCAATCAGACGAAGAAAAATACGAGGAGGAACAAAACGACGATTTTTGATCTCGCATATTTTTTAAGAAAATTCGAATCTACTCATTCTTTCAAATCTTCACCTCGAAGATTTGAGGAAGAGCGCAAATCGATTTCCCCGAATCATTTTTGCGTCCATTTCGAGTACAAAAATCCGTCAAACGGTTTTTCCTATTCTTGTAGGCGATATATGACCTCCATCCACAGAAAAAGAAAATTGCATTACAGAAAAACAAAGAAAATCAATAAAAACTAAAAAACATGATTTGCCATGAAAAAAGGACAAAAAAGAGAGAACGAAAAGAATGAGAACCAGGCAGAAGGAAGAGAAAGATAACTGACAAAATAACCAAAAGACCACCAGACACCAGAAGAATTAGAAGAAAATAAAATAAGGAGAAGCTGAGAGCAACGCTCAGAAACTTAAAATTCAGGAAAAATCCCAGATCGGAGAGAGCATCAAGACTTCGAATCTCACATTTCACCTGGCCAATTAACAAAGTAACAAGTCCTTAAATAATACTTAAACTGAAACAGGTATAAAGTCACCCTCAAGCCTTAAAAAAATCCCGTAAATTTTTTGCTAAAGCGGATCTCCCGAGCCACCTTGCGATAATGCGTTATTTTTTTTCTTTAATATCCAACAAATTGGAAATTATGACAGCCATCGTTGGATGGATGCCACAGGGGACGGGGGCGGCTTATGGCTGATATTAGGACATATGTACGACCGCGGTTGGCTACCTTCCTGCCATGAACAATTATCAAGCTTTAGTATCGTGCCCAGCCAGCGTTGCAGCCGGTGTTCTGTGCAGGCTGAGGGGTGAAAAAAGCTCGTAAAATTCTAGGGCTGGTCGGGTTCGAAATGTAAGGACAAAAAAAATTAAAAAGCAGGGAGCGAAAAACCAGCGGAACGTTCGGGCTTTTTCGTCTGGCACTCTCGTTCACTTCGTAAATAATGATGGAGTGTTAATTACATTGGCTGATGATAACGCGATAATGGTTGGACAATATTTTCTATCGCGAATAATAATATAAGGAAATAATAATAACAATAATAATAATAATAATAATAATAATAATAATACAATAATGATTGAGACAACATTTTTTCGTTACTATTATCATCTAGTTTTTTTATTGTCGAAGGGATGAATGGCAGAGAAAATGAACAAATAATAAATTCCGAACAACTAAAAGTATAACTTATTTTTAGGTCAAAACTTATTTTGGCTAAGTATGGCTGAAGGATGTTACAATGAAAAAGTCGTTGACGAAATTTACGTACATAAGATTCGTATACTTTGTTTTATAAAAATAACTCTGAAAGAGAAAGAAGATTTTTAAAGGGAGATATACACCCAGGAGGTGGAAAAAAAGGTCACTTTTGTGAATTTTTTCAAGGAAAATTATTTGAAACTTCGGATTGGAGTTTTTGTTATCTAAAAGTATATACATTAAAAAATATGTATAATTTTCGTTATTTAAAAGTATCAAAAATATACAAGAATATTGTATGAGCCTTGGAGCGTCGTAAAAAAATCGGTACCGAAAATTTCTCGAAAACCAATGAACCGATTGCCTTGAGGTTTTTCGTCATTATTCTATACACCATTATCTCTGACTTGTCATAGCCGATTTTGAAAATATCGATTTATGACAAAATGGCGGACGTTTGAACATAAATAGTGATTTTTGGGCCAAAAATTAGTTATTATTTTGCCTATAAAACAAAAACTAAGTAACGGAGAAAAAAAATCCAGGGATTTTTCGGGGTTCGAAATCGTTCGATGAAGGGAAAAAAAAAATTGACGATTTGGTGACCTTTTGAACTTGAAGTATCGATTTTTCGAAAAAAATTGATCGATTTTTTGTTATAAATAAAAAACTATTAAACGTATTGCTTTTTTGCTTCATCGAACGATAGCTATATGTGTCTAAAGTAAAATGCTTTTTGGGTTTTTGTTGCAGGATGAACGTGAAGGCTGTAATCGTGCACACCATCAAAAAAGGACCATCGCGCGTCGAGGGGGGTGGGAGGCGGATTTTTTGATGAAATTGTTTAAAAATTTTTTCGTATGTAGTAAACAGATCAATAAAACTATATGCCAAGTTTCACAAGTTTTCCGTTGTATACTTTCTTCACAAAAAAATTCCCAAAAAGCGGTAAATTTTGCGAAAAAAAAAGACAATCCCCCCTTAAGCTCCCATTCAGCTTTGCAATACCATATTCGCGAAAGCACACGTTGACAGTTGGATACGCACGTGGCTGCCGCGGCGTTTTTGTTACTCCCTTTGGCAACACCTTGGTACACAAACAAAGCCGCAAAGAAATACGAGAATTTGTGGTTATTGCATGCGGGCGTGCAAACTATGAGGGATAGGAAAGAGAGGCAGAGAGAGAGAAAGAGAGAATTGAAGTTATTCAGCGTGGCTTCTCTCAAACGCGTATGGAGGATTTTATGATACGAAGGAAGGAGAGTGACGAGGACTGTCTCGTTCTCGAGAAGCAGCTTTACAGCTCGCCGCGAGCACATACGCACGAAGACACATGGCAGCACGTAACGCACGTAGCGAAGATGCGGGAAGAGCGGGTGAGTGCGCGAGGAAGAGGCCTGAGGGGAGATTGAGGTAAGGGAGCGAAGGGAAAGGTGGTCCCGAGCTATCCGAGTCCGTTTCCAGCCTCCCTTTCCCATTCTTCCAGCCCTGCCACTCTTCCGCGCCCACTGGAAGTATCGCAGCTTCGGGTAAAAAGAAATCATACTATCAACTCGAAGTTTATAGCGGAACGCCATAAACCGTAGAACTGTGAGTGTTGAGACGAAGAGCGGTAATATAAAGTTGGCCATATCCGGCCGAGGGAGTACCGAACCGAAACGGTCGAACCAATCGCAGATTTTATCTTTCATCTTTCACCGCTTGAAGCTTCTGTGGCTGCCACGGCGTGTATTACACTCCGAGGTTTCGATCCGAAGGCGAAGTGATCGAGAAAAGTCACTGTGAATTCGTAGGTACTCGTTGACGGCTGAGCAGACGCTCTCGAATCATCGACACGATAGCGATGATCCAACGAAGCCGACGACCTCAATCGTCTACATGATGGCGACGATCCCACCAAGCTGATGATCCCACCAAGCAAGATCCCACCAGTCATCTACACGATATCGATGGTACAATTGAGCTGTCGACCTCGAACCATCTACCCGACAGCGATGATCCAACGAAGCTAATCATCTAGAGGACAGCGATGATCCAACCAAGCTGGCGACCTCAAATCATCTACGCGATGGCGATGATCCAACGGAGTTAGTGACCTCGAATCATCTTCGTGACAGCAAGTATTCAAGCATGCTGACCGACTTGAGTCATGTAGATGGCAGCGATGATGCAAACCTTCCATGAACCCTGTCATGAGATTCCACGTGTTTCCACATCCTTGATCCAATCTCCCTCATGAGGCTGGCTCGAGGTTTGAGGATGATTGGTTTGGTTACCATCATTGCCATCGACGACTAACGACCTCAAGTTATCGTTATTAATCCTTAACAACAATCCAACCTAATTCTCGTCTGCCCTTGTATTCAAGTTTGCTCGATTCACTTTCATTTGGAACCTTCAGTGCTCTTCATGATCCCTCATCCGTGGTCAACACTCCCACGTAAACTTCCATACCTGTGTGTTGCTGTTTTTCTAGGTTTGCTTCGATTGGTGTACCTCTGAGGTTGCTTGCCATCTTGAAACATCTCTATGGTTCCTCGTCTTAGATCGAGCTTCCAAGTAGCCATGTATATCCTTGTCTGGATTATCTTTGCTCGGGGCCTTCAATTATCAACTTCCTTAGTTACGATTCAAAAGCTCTCATACCTATTTCCAGTAGTCGGTAGTTGGTCTTTCAGTGGTGTTGTGACAATAGTTGGCTTCCGATGTGGATTAGGTTCAGAAGTCGCATGGGAATCAAAGCTCGACGAAGTCTTGGGTCGCGAAGCTGCACTCAGCGTGTGATGGAGAATGAAGTAGGTCTCTGTGACTCGACGGTTCAAGGAACGCTGTCTCTTTGGAGGCCAAGAATATCGGGAAACATATATTTTCCATTAGGAGCCCGTCATGCCCAATGAGAGGTCGTCAATCCCTTTGTTGGCAAGTCCTCCAGTTTCGCGCAACCCCTTGGTACACCCACACACGAGCTTGCCCGACGAGTCACCCCGCGGCAAAAAAAAAACTCGGGGAGGAAAAGGAGTCGCGGATCTTATGTCTGACGCGCGATCCCTCGCTCACCAGGGAGCTTCCGTCTTTGGAGACTCGGGCCACATCAGGCTCCTTGTTTCTCGCCATGGAACGAATCCCTTGTCTCCGTTGACGAGAGTACCACGAGCAGGAATCTTTTTCTTCCCATCATACAAGGGCGCACTTATTTGGAGGAAAGTTCGGCCTTGTTCTCTCATTCGTGCCCTCTGATGGATGGACGGATAATTGTGATTATTGGCACGTGGTCATGGTCCGTCGGACGCTTGGGACGAGTGGAACTTCCCATCAGCTCTTTGATTAGCGGTATGGCAACGCATGCGTGGCAATTTCCCACATGTATACGCCTGCGTGTGGATGACCGTTCGTATGTATGATGTACAACGAGAAACTGGGGATTAAGAGCGCGAAAACCGATTCGGGTTGGGGGCTCCGAGTGATTAATGAACGGTCAGATTCTGATGTTATATTTATGTGTGCGAGTCGGCTGACTGCATCGTTTCGCGATTACCACGAGGCCAGGGAGTTCCTGCTTCCTTACAGTGCCTTCATGAATTTAGCATCAACCCTGAAGCCTGGTGACCCTCAGGGTCACCAGGCTGAATAGGGAGGTGGAGAAGAGGGTCCTTTTTGGTTGGGAGTCATTGCGCGTGCGTTCAATAATTTTCGGTTAATTCTTCAACCGACCGCGGCCGCTGATTTCCGGAAAATGAATAGAAGTTCTTCGTGTTGATACGTAGATGACAGTTCTTGCGTGATGTGAAGTTTTCCACGGCTGAGGTCTAGCCCGTCTGATCCAAAGCACGAGGGCCTGGAGAGCTGAACCCAAACATCCAAGAGAGAGTCCTTTTCAATCAGCTGTCAGAAAATTATCTAGGATAGTGAAAGCGGAAATGCTGCAGGACGTCATCCGGTTGAAGGACCCCCTCCAGCTTGATGACTACACACGTGGCTCCTCAAGAACAAAGGTCATTTACTCCTCTAATGTGCCGGGAGTAACGATTCACCACCGATCCATTTCCACAGCCCTCCTCGTGCTTCTTGCCACCCTTCTTTCTCTCGCTGGCTTTAACAAATTGAACGATTTACGAAAATTATCGTCTTTCACCGTTGTTTTCCCTATGGCGTGTCTCCAACACAAAATTTCGTCGCGATCCGCGTTTTTCCCGAGCGTGCCTTCTTGCGTCAGCAGGCACCGCTGGCTCGTTTCTGATGCATCGAAGCATGTGGTAAGCAGTAGGGTGGCCCCTGTAAGAGGGGGATGCGAGGACACCCTCTTCCGGAATAATTGCGACTATTAGTTAACTCCTGACGCCGCGCCGGGACTGCGTCAGTGAAGGTGGCCACCGTAGGGTGGCCTGGGATCTCCACTGCTGCAGGAATAAAGAAAAAGTAATCCTTCTCGAAGGCACTAAATTGTTCGCCATTAATAATCTCACTTCCCCAACGTCCCGCCTGGATCCTCGTGAATAAATGCAATGAAATTTAATGACCGCAATCGAGCTTGATAACCGCGACGAGTTTGCATTCACGCTTTTTTTCGTTCCATCCGGTTGAATGATAAATACCATCCAATCTTCGATACGTCATATCATGAGCGGGAGTGAATAATACAGGGGGGTGAGCCGCGCGGCGGGAGTTACGGGTACACGAAAAAGGGGTTTATTGAATAATTGCCAGGCGAAACTTTCAGCCCTCTTCTCTTTGTTGCCGGAGGAGCATTGTGCCTGGTAATATCCGATGCAACCGAATGTCGATCAATTTTATTTGCTCGTTATAAATAATCGACGATACGAGAGCCAGAATTGTTCGGGAACGATTGTTCGGGAATTTCGAACGGGGCTAAAACCGAATTTACAGCGAGCTACGGGAACATTAAAATACCGATGAGAGATATGATGAAGGTCGTTAATGCCCTTTCTCCGTTTAGCTGAGGGCAAAACAGGGCCGAGGGACGCAGCTTTCGAGTTCACCGGAGTTCCATTGATCAGGCAATAGGTTGATCATATTTTTCCCACCATCGAATCTCTTTCCAATCGACAACGTTAAATTCCGAAAACTCCTTGATGATCATTCGGCAGCGCAGGAAATTCCGGATTGCGCATAGTGAAAACGTAGATGCAGATATGAGTAGATGGATAGATGATGTGCAGCCTAAGACAAATTAGCGGCATTGATCACCATCCCGGAATTCACCAAAGAATTTGATGCTTCCGCAACTGGCAGACCGGCAATGACCAGAAGGAACAAAATAAAACAGAAGAGCAGTGATCAATCCTGGTGGAGGACCTCCTGGAGGCAGTACGACAGAGTGAAAAGCGTGGGAACCGACTGGTGCATCCTGTGTGCAGAGCAAGGACGATGAGTGGAGCCATTAACTGTTTCACGGTGGTCTGAACGAGTGGAAAATTTATTGGAGCCCATGGGTAATTCGTTGATGTTTCCCAGATAGAAGTTCAGAACCGGATATGGGATTTCACACTAGGGGCTGTTGAAGCACACCTTCTGAGGTACAACGCGTCGCCACCGGAATGCAGTGCGAACTCGAATGCCTTTCCAAAGTACTTCAAGGACCTGCCGTGTCTTCGGGATCAATTGACAAATGTTATCCATGTGGTAAGCAGGACCTCGGTGTTCCGTTTAATCCTGAGAAAGTAGCCAGTCATCGATAACGACCTGTTCCTCAAATCCCACTTAAAGCCTAGTTAATAAAGCTGTCTTCGGAGAATGCTCTCGGGACAAGTCAGCCATCCTTATCGCGGTAAGAAAAACAGCGTGTTCCTTCAGGGTTCACCCGTTCGTCGCCCTCGGTGAAGGTGGTTGCCACCTAGCGCCCACCGGAGAAGTTGGGCAAAGGGATTTCGCCCTCCTCTCCCGTTCGCTCGGGTGGTCTGAGAGCATCATCCTTCCTACGAAATACGGCAGACGGGGATGACGCGCGAGTTGGGGGTTGTATAAGCTCCAGACCCTCCGATACGTAGCTCGAAGGTGTCTGTACGTTGAACCCAATCGCGGGACGTAGCACTCTTGCTATGGGTTGCTTCAGACCCCACCTCGTCCTCAAACCACCAACCACCCACTGGAAACCGAGCCTGGAAGCGCTTGAGAGCTTTGCCCCTCGACCTCCGATGACCCTGACACCCAACCAATCTCCCTATACACTTTCTCCAGCCTTGCTTTTGCTAACCTTCCACAGCCTCAACATGACGCCGTTGGGTACGTCGTGGTAAGTCCACATGTGATTCTACGTGGGGTTATATTAGGCGCAGCAGCTTAGTTGGTGGAGGAAACCGCGCAATTTAATTCACTTGGGCACCAATCTTGGGATTTAGGGCAGTTTTGCCTTGCTTACTGATCTGTAGCGCGACATTTGGTTGTAAGATCTGCGAAAGGTAAGCTTGACTAAACAGTTCGGGGGTAACCGATTGGTCAGGTCCACCTAGGCCTATCGCTGTTAACAAGCTCTCCTGGTTGGCAACAAGCTCTGTTCTGCCTTCCAACAAGTTCGTCCAGCTGCCAACAAGCTTCTTTGGCTGCCAACAACCCTTTCTGGCTTCCAACCAGCCCTTTCGCCCACCCGCAAGCCCTTCTAGTTGTCGAAAAACTCCGTTCTGTTTGCCAACAAGCCCTTATGGCTGCCAATAAGCCTTTACCGCTGCCAACCAGGCCATCTGGCACAAACAAGTCCTTCTGGCTGCTGACTAGCCCTTCTGATGATAAACAGGCTCCCTTCTGTCTGCCAACATTCGCCGTTCACGATGATGACATGCTTTGGCTTTGGCTGCCAACAAGCCTTTCTGGTTATCAACAAGCTCCTTTCTGCCGACCAACAAGCCCTTCTGGTTATCAACAAGCTGCTTTCTGCCGGCCAACAAACCCCTCTGGCTACTAACAGATCCTTCTGGCTTTGGTCACCAAGATTGTTTGGCTGCTCAAGCCCTTCTGGCTGCCAGCAAACTCCCTTCAGTAAGAACAACTCTTCTGACGCACGAATCCTCTACCTTCCGCTTCGAATCACTACGAGATATATAGCAATTGATGTCATCCAGCATGGAATGTCTACAGGTGAGGTAGCCAACGTAAGACGCGAGGAAAGAACCTTCTCAATAAGGAATAGGAATCAATAATATACGAAGGGGTAGTTCGTATACCTCAAAAGCGATAGATAGATAGAGAGAGGGAAACCGAGAGAGATACATATCGATATATCTATATATCCTCCAGCCTAGACGCCCTCTACTTTATTATTGATTCCCGCGGTCTGCGGAGGCAGCGAACTTGGCTGAGCCACCAGCCGGCAACCACGGCCTCTGACACCCGTTCAAGTGTATTTCACTGGAAATTGACCCTTAGGAAGTTTTAATGGGTTAGCTCCAACCCCCAACCCCCAACCGCGTCAGATCACTCTTTCCCTGTTATTCTTTTTTGCCACATGCCTTCGGCCAACTTACGCCTCCACGCTGTGCAAGAAGAGGAGTAACCGTTGCGCAGCCAACGACTACTCCTCATTGAGATATCACGTAGCCCTCATAATCGACAACGTAAATACGACTTCGCGTCCGAGACCAAAAGAAAGACAAATGGTGATCCAGAACACCGACGGTATTTTTGCGTGACTGCGGTATCACTGATTCGTCATGGGATCCGCCAAAAATGTGGCATCAGCATCGGCTGGGTCGAGCTCTTCATCGGACGATAGAGAACGGTCTAAGGGCGGCAGTGGGGTGGCTAACGCATGTGGAGGTGGAGGGCGGAAGTAGAGCGTATCCGAATCGCTGGTGATCGGTTGACCACCCCAATCAACGATGCGTAGGCGAATAAAAGGGAGTCCAAGGTTGCAGCGGCGGTGATCGTCTACCCAGCTACGACGTACATGGGTCTTCTCCCTTATTGAAAACTGCTACGCCCGCGCCTCCTCGCCCTTGGATAGTACATCAACCGATACATTTTTTCCCCCTCGTTCACACACGCCACCCTGAGCCGCTGTGCTTACGAGCTCCTCACAGCGAAAAAATCGTGGATGCTTTCTCGATCTCCCTGGCATATTTTCAACCGTGATATCCTGTGACTACAAAGGGGTGAATCTTGAAGGTCCACAGCGCCGTTTACGCCGCGCAAGCAGCCACTAAAGCGAAGTGCACCAATAAAGTGTTTGTATTTGATTCTATTATTTTTATTTCTTCCTAAGAATGGAACCGCAGTCCAGAAAGGGCCGGTGAGTCATGTCGGACCAAATAGTAGTCCGGGGTGGCAATGTCTAGTGAATATAGCGAGTCAGGTAGAATCTCCTAGTTCACTCTTTCCAGATAATTCCTGACGGATCCATGACCATGTGGTCTGATATTGTCATGCTGGAAACTGCTTCCAGTTCGTGTGGCACCCAATTTCCTTGCTATTGAAACATCCCCATCACATTCAGGCGTAAAGAAACGCATTGTTCGGCTAACATTCAATGCTGCTGCCAATTCTTTTTTCCATTTGGCATTCATCTTCCACCTGCGGTACTACCAATTATGCGTCTTTATGTTATTTCGGCAACTTTCCACGTGGTTTATCATCCAGAGCAAAATCATGCTTTCCAAGTCATTGAGAGCACTTTTCACACGTTTGCCGATTAAGCACGTTCTTTGTATGCATCGACAAGCAAACGAAGGCTATTGGCTGCATTTTCGTTTAAAAAAAATTATGCAGTAACATTTCCCGCAAATGACGTTTATTCGATAGAAAAGTAGACCCTTCGAATACGATAAACGTAATAGCTGTTAGCACTTTGGTGAAATATCATAAACTGCGTACAGACCTTACGAGTGCAAGTGTCACCAATGTCAACGTAATGCCATCAGTACGAGATACACCATCTATTTAAAATCCATAAACTCACATCCAACAGACGTGCGCGCGCGCGCGCGCGCATGTGTGTGTGTGTGTGTGTGTGTGTGTGTGTGTGTGTGTGTGTGTGTGTGTGTGTGTGTGTGTGTGTGTGTGTGTGTGTGTGTGTGTGTGTGTGTGTGTGTGTGTGTGTGTGTGTGTGTGTGTGTGTGTGTGTGTGTGTGTGTGTGTGTGTGTGTGTGTGTGTGTGTGTGTGTGTGTGTGTGTGTGTGTGTGTGTGTGTGTGTGTGTGTGTGTGTGTGTGTGTGTGTGTGTGTGTGTGTGTGTGTGTGTGTGTGTGTGTGTGTGTGTGTGTGTGTGTGTGTGTGTGTGTGTGTGTGTGTGTGTGTGTGTGTGTGTGTGTGTGTGTGTGTGTGTGTGTGTGTGTGTGTGTGTGTGTGTGTGTGTGTGTGTGTGTGTGTGTGTGTGTGTGTGTGTGTGTGTGTGTGTGTGTGTGTGTGTGTGTGTGTGTGTGTGTGTGTGTGTGTGTGTGTGTGTGTGTGTGTGTGTGTGTGTGTGTAGCTGTCTGTAACTTTGTATCCGTTGAGGGTGCGTTAAGCTTGTTAAGTAATGAAACGAAAATGTATATATATATATAGTTCCTAGCAAAATTTAACATGTGTCTCACGCGTTTCGTGTCCGAGAGGGCCATTATCCTGTCACAGTACGCACTTTCCGCGAGGCAATTTTGTCCGAGGTTCGAAACGCGCTACCGTTTAAGCAATTTATTATCAAAGTACGAAACAACAAGTATCGGAGTAAGGAATCGAAGAGAAGGGAGGGGGATTTGGTGGCTTGAGAAATGGAGAAAATCGGCAACTGAGAAGAGATGGTGTGTTTGGGCTGTGTATGTGTGTGTATGTGCGTACGCGCGCGCATGTGTGTGTGGAGCCGGCCAACTCACCCCCGGATGCCTTTTTTTCACTCTCGTCCGCGCTCTCGGTCTTTCTCATTGAAATCTCCCCGCCTCTTGTTCCACACGATCACCTCTCGTGCCGCCCCCTCCCCCACTTATCCGGAGACGTCGATGCCGTACTAAATAAAAGTGGGACCTGCATCGCCTAAGCCCATAAATATTCCACCACCGATTTCGAATGGTACACAGGGCTGGGAGGTACACACTCGAAGGGTAAGAAGGAAAAAAAGGAATAAGCGTCTGAAGCTCGGCGCAGCGCGAGATTCGGATTCGCAAACCCCCGCCGTCCCCCTGTCGTGTACACCAGTACGTTTTTTCGACGTATCCAGTTCGGGGTGCTTTCAATGTTAGAAAAAAAGAGGGAAAAGAAAGAGGCGCGCCAACCCCTCGGGGCTCACGCCGCGATTCATCCAGTTCGATTCGTAATCGCCTAATGAATCAAAACGTCATCGCTCGCTCCCTCTTCCTCTCTTTCTCGCCATACCATCGCAGATTTTTTCGATTTCGTCCTTAATCCAATTCATTACATCCTGAAACACCGTTCTAACAACAGTGCTACCAATACTCATTTATTTAAATTGACGGCACGTATACTTGAGTTGCCCGAAAAACTGCAAGCGAACTGAATCATTGTTGGATCATTTTTTTTTCGTGAACTAACCCATAACATATTATTATATTATATTATATTGTATTATATTATATTGTATTGTATTGTATTGTATTGTATTGTATTGTATTGTATGGTATTGTATTGTATTGTATTGTATTGTATTGTATTATATTATTTATATTATAGTATATTGTATTGTATTATATGATATTATATTATATTATACTAGCGAACCTCGATATAACTAAGATTTGTCCATTCCCTTCCGATAGACGCCGGAAACCTTGATACAACGACATAATAATATACGTTATGCTATAGGGTTTGTTACCCTATAATAATAGGGTAATAAACCAGGGTTAACAAACCAGGGTTTGTTAGCCAGGGTTTGTTAACCAGGGTTTGTTAACCACGGTTTGTTAACCAGGGTTTGTTAACCAGCGTTTGTTAACCAGGGTTCGTTTGGGTTTGTTTGGGTTGTAACCCAAACAAACATAATTAATCTTCTATGTCTTCTTCCCTGCAGACACTAAATTTTCGAACTGAAAATTTATTTTTTGTTTTATTTGAAATTTATTTGAAAACGAATATTTAAAAAAACGAAATATCTCTACATCTCGACAGCATCTCTACAGAGCTTGTCATTAACAAAATTATGAATGAAAAAAATTGAAAAAATTTTGTTTTGTACACCATACTATGCACAATGAGTGTACCAAGTTTCAAATTTTTCTCATTAATTTTATACTCAGAAAAGAAACATTGCTGCGTGGGATAAATACATGTATTTTACATTAAAAATTTCAATCGCTCGGTGGCGTGTGTTCCAATTTTCCGAGCGCCTCCAAACTTCACACAGATTTTTTTTGATACACCTTGATTATCCCTTTGGGGTGGCATCGAATTTTTTTCGCCAAATCCCAAATAACGGCCACGCTAATATATATATATATATATATATATATATATATATATGTCATTACGAGTGGGAAGCGTCCTTTCACCTGCGACGTTGGCTCAGAAAATGCACAAAAATCGGTACTACGACTCAGTTCCGTTCCATTGTGCTCACGATACGTCGCTGTAGTAGCCGATAAAAGAAAGGGAAGGACGCCGTGAAAGTGTGCGCGGACCACCCCCGGAGTACACTGAAGGATCCTTCCCACCGGATGCAGGAAAAGCACGTGGGGAGATCAACGAGGAGCGCGTGAGGGTGAAGAGGGCGATCGCGACCATTTCGAATAGAATCTCCAGTCGCGAAGCTTTGTCGAGCGGACTCAATGTGAGATTCCGGTTGTATGCACGTGGCCCCGAATATCGCGGAGCTCGACTCTTATCAATTGCGCGTTCGTAGTGCGGTCTTGTGCGCGCGCGCGCGGGTGTGTGTGTGTGTGGGTGTGTGTGTGTGTGTGTGTGTGTGTGTGTGTGTGTGTGTGTGTGTGTGTGTGTGTGTGTGTGTGTGTGTGTGTGTGTGTGTGTGTGTGTGTGTGTGTGTGTGTGTGTGTGTGTGTGTGTGTGTGTGTGTGTGTGTGTGTGTGTGTGTGTGTGTGTGTGTGTGTGTGTGTGTGTGTGTGTGTGTGTGTGTGTGTGTGTGTGTGTGTGTGTGTGTGTGTGTGTGTGTGTGTGTGTGTGTGTGTGTGTGTGTGTGTGTGTGTGTGTGTGTGTGTGTGTGTGTGTGTGTGTGTGTGTGTGTGTGTGTGTGTGTGTGTGTGTGTGTGTGTGTGTGTGTGTGTGTGTGTGTGTGTGTGTGTGTGTGTGTGTGTGTGTGTGTGTGTGTGTGAGCGCGTGCGTGCGTGCGTGCGGCTGGGTGTGTGTGGGTGGGTCGATACGCACGAGAAACTAAGCTCAGCCCTTGCAATGGAGACATCTGAATGACTTACTGCCCCACAGTCGAACGATCCAACCTTTTTCGGAGTTCCGTAGCGACTCTTACAGTAATATTGTAACCTTTTACATAATATGATAAATATTATTTGATATTATAGTATATTATATTATATAATATTATATAATATTATATAATATTATATAATATTATATAATATTATATAATATTATATAATATTATATTATATTATATTATATTATATTATATTATATTATATTATATTATATTATATTATATTATATTATATTATATTATAGTTAGTTTTTATTCCAGGTATACCCTTTCAGGGTGTTTACACAGACATCCCCCCGCTACATATTCATTCCCCTTTTATATTATATTATATTATATTATATTATATTATATTATATTATATTATAGTTAGTTTTTATTCCAGGTATACCCTTTCAGGGTGTTTACACAGACATCCCCCCGCTACATATTCATTCCCCTTTTATATTATATTATATTATATTATATTATATTATATTATATTATATTATATTATATTATATTATATTATATTATATTATATTATATTATATTATATTATATTATATTATATTATATTATATTATATTATATTATATTATATTATATTATATTATATTATATTATATTATATTATATTATATTATATTATATTATATTATATTATATTATATTATATTATATTATATTATATTATATTATATTATATTATATTATTATTTTTTTTTTTATATGTATTCCTCAGAGGTACGGGGTCCTTCCCCTTTTACCATCCCCTCCTTTTATTCCTTCCGACATTCACAATCCTTCCAGAGCTCCCTACATTTCCTTCCAGAGTTCCCCCGCAGAGTGTTGACCGCAGCCACTCTTTCCTAATGCACTACTGTATCGCATTTGCACGAGGGCCCAGGGAAACTGCGGAAAACCTGGGCCGATACAGGCGGCTATATTTGGCTGAGTTTCAGTTGTATTAAACATCAGAAACTCAGACAAACTGCCTCCCGCTCAAAGGTTGACGCGCAAACCAGTGCACGGGCAAGCGGTCACCGCTCCAAGTATTGGCAGCCTCCAATGCTGCTTAACTTCAGTGACCGCCGAGCCCGCACACCGACCGCGCGCCCACCTCTGTCGGTATTATATTATATTATATTATATTATATTATATTATATTATATTATATTATATTATATTATATTATATTATATTATATTATATTATATTATATTATATTATATTATATTATATTATATTATATTATATTATATTATATTATATTATATTATATTATATTATATTATATTATATTATATTATATTATATTATATTATATTATATTATATTATATTATATTATATTATATTATATTATATTGTATTATCTTGTATTGTATTGTATTGTATTGTATTGTATTGTATTGTATTGTATTGTATTATATTATATTATATTATATATTATATTATTATGTATCATCATGTAATATACTATTTGTTTCAAATGCGAAATAAAGTTCAGTGATCTCTCGGCTGTAAATATCGAAGCTGCAACTGCAGGCGGGCAATTTCTTTTTCCTTGAGAGAATTACGCAGCGAATCGAGATTTCGGAAGGTCGATACGCGCATTAGAGAAGGGAGGGGCTTTGCGGAGGTGTTCGTCTCGTTTAACGACGTCTATGGGTTCTTTGACTTTCCGAGGCGCACGCGATAAACGTGTACACAGGCTCGGGCAACATTACTATGATTCGGCTGTTGGTCCGGACGAAGCTCGTGTTTTGCTAGTCCCTCGCAGTCGCCCTACGGAGCTCCATCAGCACCTATGTAGGTGGGCTTTTCAAGATGTTTGATGTCGGGACAAACTTCGTAATTGTCAAAAGAGACCGACCACCCTTGGTCTCTTCTCTCGCTTGCTCGCTTTCTGGCTCTCGATCTCTATATTTTTACTCCTCGCTCTGTTACTCGCACCCTTAATCGAGTAAGCTTTGACGGTGAAACTCCCGCGATCGCTCATACGCACTTCCACATCCACTTTGAAGACCGAATAACTTAAACTTGGCGAACTGCTAACTGTCTGTCTCGGAAATGCAGACATACATATAATATTATGTATAATATATATATATATATTATATATATTATATATTATATATTATATATATATATATAGATATATTAGGCTGGCCCAAAGAATAAAATCTTCCAGATGCCGGCTCTTACCCCTTGAAATATTACCAGATAATCCAACCAATAATCTCGTGAAATTAGCGGCCTGTAGATTAATTCTAACAGGTGACTCATGAGGTTTTTTTTTTATTTTCCATTTGATTTACACGTGATAAATTAACGTTTACTTTTACAGTGCAAACCATTCTCACTAAAGCAATAAATAAATGACCGACTTAACGCTGGCGTGAATGTCATACATTTTTATCAAAAGTTTAAAAAACAGATTCGAGAGGGTCAGTCACCAAAGTTCAAATGACAAAAAATTATTATACCGTTCTAAATAACCCCCAATTACTTTTGAAAACATCTATCAGAGAAGAAACTACAAAATTGAAGAAAAAAAACTTTGCTACGAGAAACTACGGTAGAAAAAAATTAAAAAGCTCTTTTCTCCAGGACTAAAACAAAGCAGAAGATACATGGGGGTTATTCACACAGGTATACGAGGATTTTTCTTTTGGCCATTACTTTTTGGGCCACGAAATATATATACTTTAAAAATCTCTCCTTGTACCTACAAGTAATTCCGAAAAATCTCTTTTTCGAGGATCGACAAAGTACAAATTTCCGAAACGTATCCGCAATCGTGTTCGCGACGAAGCCTGGGAAGAATGCATGAGTATCGGTGAAAGCGAATATATCTAAGGGGTGTTAAATGTCCCGTGACGCGTTGACGTCATACAAAAAGTATTATACCGAAAGAGAGATACGAGACGGCGTCGTAACGCGCACTTGCGCATCGAAAGATCGGCGCGTCTCTTCGTGAAATATACACACAGAGTGCAACATTTACGATGATAAACTATATATAGAAAGATATAAAATATGGGGAAAAAATGCTTTCCAACGATGCGTGGCGCGAAGGGAGTGTATCTCGTCGTCCCTTGTTTCGAAGGATCGGAAAAGCTTGGCGCCCTCTCTCTTTCTCCCTCTCTCTTCCTCCATTCCCCCCAAAGCCCTCAATGCCAGAGCCAATACCGCTTAAGTTTCAGCCGAGAGAGAGAGAGAGAGAGGTTCCCCCGTGTATACCACTCGGGCTGAATGGGTAATAGAAATGGTTCAACCTTTACAAGAGAATCCCAATTCACAGCGGATTCTGGTATACGTAACGATATATATATATATATATATACACACATAATGGAGCATTCCACGCCAAATCGACCGCTTTTAGACCCACCCCCTTTTGATTTGTCTGAAATTTAAATATGTAATCGTAACTTTCTAAAAACGCTTGTGTGATTTCAATTTTTTTCACTTAATCGCCAATACGTAATCAACTTTCTTCAAAATCAACGTCTTTTCCAAATGCACATGACTTTCTGAAAAAATGACCAAGTGAGATCTTTTTTTAATTTTTGTGTTTGGAAATGAAGCGTCGCGGCAGGGTCTCAACGCCAAGTAATAAAAAGAAAATGTGAGCACCACAATCATAAGAAAGATGAACAGCACAGCCACGGACGACGAATACGCCGCGACTCTTTATACAGTAACATGGGCTTTTGCAGACGAATTTTGTTGAAATTTACATACGTTATAAAGCACCGAAAATTAAGCGATACGTATTTTTTTTTATCGGCGGAAAAACGATTTTAAGGGGTGAAACCACCCTTCGAAAAAAAAAGCATCTCTAGGGTGGTTCACCCCTTAATTTCTTTTTGCAATATCACTATAGTGGATTTTTCACTCCTTCGGATTCGAATTTTCGTTTTTGTTTCATTAAAATCGGTGGACTCCTTGTGTTTCAAACTGCTATATTACCCCTAGAGATGCCTTTTTTGGAGGGGTGGTTTAACCCCTTGAACCCGTTTTTCCGCGGATAAAATAAAATACGTATCGCTTACTTTTCGGGGCTTTACAACATATCCAAATTTCAATAAAATCGAAGGGTGTCACCTGAGGGTGGGTTTGTTTGGGTTTTTGTTTGTTTGGGTGTGCTTGTTTGGTTTGGAAAGTTTTGTTTGGGTTTAGGTTTGTTTATTTGGGTTTGTTTTTGGGGTGGTTTGTTTGCGTTTGTCATTTTGGGTTTGTATGTTTGGGTTTGGGTTGATTTGTTCGGGTTTGTGTGTTTGCGATTGTTTGTACGGGGAGTTACAGCGTGAACCGCGTGAAATTGGCCGCTATCCGGACGAATAACATACGCTCATTCGTCCGATAACCGGACGGCTAGCCTCATCGTTTACCGAAAGGTGCACATTCGAAAGTACTATCCTTTGAGTGTCTACCCTGACAGCTTCATAAGAAAATTCGCAGTAGTGACGAAATTATAGCGTTTTGTAACTGACCGGGTGAGCAACGACTAACGGTTGGGATGCAGGTGCAAAGGCAGGCGAAAACGATTGTAACTTTTTTACCGTTTGTAATTTTTTAACCAAATGTTCACACAATGTAAATAAAGTGTCATACTTTGAAATGTATATCATGGTTGTTCAATAAAATTTAGTTTCATACGCAAAAAAAATCTCGAACATAACCTTACTTTTAGCGGACTCAGGTGTGCGTAAGTCCTTAAAAGAGGAGGGCGAGGCGAATGGGTGGTCGGTCGAAAATAAACACGCGAAAGAACCGGAAGTCGAAAAAAACGAAAGATTCGAAGGGCGAGCAGTCGTTGAATCCGCTAAAGTAAGGAAATACCCACAAAACGGAGAGGAGAAGGAAATACGCTGTGGAGAGGGGGAAACATGTCAGTAGAGTAAATTCAAAAACTAAGGGGAAATGTGAAAGTACGGTTTTAGGAATGGTGGTTGGGAGAGCTGAGTAAGTGGAAGGACAACACGAAGCGGGCTGCGGAATTGAAACTTCGTTGTGATAATCTGGAGGCAACGGTAGCCGAGATGGCGGAGGAGGCGCAACAAGGTCATAGGAGAAGACAAGACGAACCACAACAATGGGAAAGAAAGAAACAGAAGTATGAAGACAGCATCGTGAAACGTACATAAAAAATCGACGAATAAGAAAAGGTGAGAAGGGAGGAAGGCGAGAAGAATAGGATGAATGACATACGAGATGTCATGTCAGGGCAACTTGGAGGCCGAGCGTGATATCAAGAAGATACAGAGAATGCCGGGAGGACCAGTAGTGACCATGGAAACCATGGACATAAAAAAACAGTGATGACAAGGAATCGAACACTCAGAGGCCTGGACATCTGGATTGAAGACTATCTGATGCTTAGGGAGAAGGAAGTACAAGAGTGGATTAGAGAGGAGGCAGGCCGAAGACGAGAGGTGGGTAGAGAGGTTCGAAGTAGGGTACCAAAAAATCAAGATAGACGAAACATTGCGGAGATGGAACGATAGAATGGGGTGCCTAGAGAACATGCCCTTTCGTCGGCAAAGTGGGGTGCGGGACAGGTGCCGTCATATCGTAGAATTGAGCAGGGACTGCGAAGATTTGGGACACGTGGGTTCTCTTAGCGCAATATGATGTTATGATTTTGCAAGAAATCTGGCTCGAAAAGAGTCAGGACGGGAAAGTCTTGAGTAAATTGAATAAGAAATGCCAATATGGGTATAAGAAAGGCGGTAGACAAAAACTGGACTGCAAGTAGATGGGTGTTTGGGTTGACACTGAAAATGAGGAGGGAAGGTAGCGAGAAAGAGCATTGGATTATCGCAGTATACGAATATAAGAACACTGGTTTGGCTAAAGTATAGGCCCCGCTTAGGGAACGTGTGGCGTAAGGACTGGCCGAGGGGCAGAAGTGTTAATAGTAGGCAACCTCAACGCACGAATTAGAACGGGGCAAGGGATGCTGGATTGCGAGTCGGAAATAAAATGGGCAAAGAAAAAATCGCAGGACAAGGTTTTGAAAACGGAAGGGAGGATGTTATTGAAACTATGCGGAAGTATGGTTCCGATAGCCCTCAATTGAAGGATAAAAGGAGATGAAGAAGACCAACTAACGTACGTAGGCGCAGGAGGGAGCCTGAGAGGGAGCTAATGGAAGATGAGAATGATCTACTGGAGAGTATTGAAGTGATACTTGGAATCGAATCAGATCACTTGCCGGTGACTCTTATGTCCAAAGGTAGGTGAACATGAGGTGAGAACAGGTGGGAGCAGGGTGGAGGAAAGCAGCCACGAAGGATAGAAGGTCATAAGAGAGATCATGAGAAATGCAATAGAAAAGGTGGCATTGTTTTTTTTCTTCGAATTTTGACTTTTTTCCTTGTCCTCGAAAATGTACGATTGTATTTTCGCACAGTAGCGTAAAAATCCGGCGAGGACCAAATAATGCTTCCCGTCCATTGTTCTCCACGTCCATTTCGGTGAAGAACAAAAAATAGGAGGGGGCGAGCAAGGATGGGCAAGTGTATGATGCAGTGGGATTTTTTTCCCCCTCCAAGGGTCGCGGCAACATCATCGACCAACTGTTGTTTTTTAATTTGTTTATTGTTTTCTTAACGAATTCGTTCGTTGCTCGTCATTGAACAGCGAGGAATTAAGCGCCAAATGGCGCAACCCGCCATTTTGTCCACTAACCCCAAGCGCGGGAGAATGGAATGAGACGAAGAAGAGCAAGGAAAGAATGAGGTTATCCTCTTACCCTGCTGCTACTACCGGACGAAGTTTATCACGTGCGTTGACGACCGTGGGATTAGACGCGCTCGGGCGCTGGGGAGGGCGGTCTTAGGGTTTTCGGTTGGCTGACAAAGACCCACTCGTAAACCGTCTTATTAATCCGATTGTGAGCCGTAAGACCGCGGAATACAGTCGGATACGTGCATGTATACCAAAAACTACGTATTAGCGCGCCCCTCGTTTTATCGTTCATGGATTTTTTCAGCTTTGGGAACAGAAAAAAGTCGCAGGGGGCCTTTATATCTGTCAAAAACAAACTAAATATGCAAAATGGCCGATAATGTCATGTTAGGGACATGTGTCCCTAACATGACATGTGTCCCTAGCATGACATGTGTCCCTAAGATGTCATGTGGACATGTGACATAACAACAACAAAAATCGAAAAACGAATGTACGTAGCCCGCAAAGTTTGAAAAGTTACCTTATTTTTTGAACAAACCTCGTATATGTATGTACATGTAAGTGCATGTGCACATATACAAAGTAGACTCGCTCTTGGAGGTTTGCCTTCGTCCCCGGGGGAGTCTGACCGATCGTGCGGTTAGGAAATAGCCGGGGTCTCGTAGCAGCAGGCCATCTCTCGTTCAACCACACTCGCTGGTTGTTCGCCATTTCGCCCCCTTAAGGCCCCGACCCATACAGGCGTCTCAGCCCGTTAAAATCGCGTTTGATTAGCGAGCCACCCTTTACGACCTATTACCGCCACATGTCGGGCTTGTCGTACAACCAGCGGCATAACTTTTCCTCCTTCTCTCCTCCACCGACCGCGAATTTCGCGTTCACCGTACCGACTGTGCATGCAAGACCGGAGGGTTATCGACTAGCCGAAATTACCGAGCGACTGTCAGGGATGGTGCCGTTACACTCGCTTGGCACGCTACTCTGGCTGGGGTATCTTCTTGGTACCGGAAATGAGATATGAAATGTGGAAGTTGCACTTTGGAGGGGTTTTAAGGGTTGGGTTGGGGTGAAGGGTTGAGGGCTGGGAGGAAGGGTTTGGGTATCGTAGTCTCTCGCAAGGGCACGCTCACTTTGAGGTTGGAATTGGGCTTGCTGTTGGGTTGGCAAACAAGCCAAGGGAACCCAAAGAAAATTGGGATGAGCAGAAGGGAGTGGATTTGTTTGGGGTAGAACAATGGACATCAACCTTATTCGAAGATTCTTCGTGATTCTGTAGACTTCGTAACCTCACCTGAAGGCCATTGGGCTCTTCGGGACAGATTGGATAGCTTGGGGACAAACATCTGTTTGGCACTATACTGTTTATTACTCTCATTCTTGAACCGATCAGCTTGGTCAAGTACAAATCCTAGATGTAGAGATCTAGTTTTCGCCAATCCGGAAACATAACCTCAAAAACGAAGGAAAACCGTTACGATCGAATCGTAAAGAATTTAGGATGAGTGTTTTTCCTGATTAAGTTGAGTCCCAATGGAGCCTGATCCGTGGGATCATGTTCCCTTGGAGTTCCAGTTGATTCGCTTTTATCTTGAGGTACGAGGCGGCGTGGTCCTCTCGGGATAAAAAAATTCCTTGGCTAGAGCAGAAGACGAGAAAGGTATAATTTCCGCGTCCAGCTCGATAAAATCTTTATAGGAATCTATGAGTAATTGGTAGGCTGGCCATTAGGCGAAGCAGTGAATCATCATTGGGGAATCCAACGAGAGCGTTCGGAGCGAAGCCATAGGATCGCCAATTGAGGCATAACTGAGGAGAGTGTGCAGAATGGCGCATAGTCGAATCATGTGAAAAATTATTTACCGGACGTTGGATTATTCGCAGGATCATTCGACGCGGACATTCAAGTATAGCTGATGTCAGAATTTAGGAATAGAGGAGGAAAATAATAGCCGGGGGTGAATTAACCAATACGTACAAACAATGTTGATGGACCTGTAACCTCGACGAAGACGATTGCATGCTGAATCGTTAACGTCTGTTTGCCTCGTAGCTCTGTTCACTCTAACGACCCTTTACGATCGACTATAAATCCGTGCAACTCTCATCCAATGGGATGATCGAGACCTTGCACTCCCCACGAATAGACAAACGGTGATCCGGGCTGTACCGTTTTATCACCAGGTTGCGAAGTACCTTCCAGTGGGAATCGCTGACCCATGTCTGGGTCGTTCGACTGACCAAGTTCCAAGATTATCACAAAGAGTCAACGTAACTGGAGCAACTCCGAATGAGAAGAGGAAATCTCGAATGAACTTGGAACAAACCACTTTCTATTGCAGGAGCCAAGTAGATTTTATCTTTTCGCATTAATCCACGGTGGGGGAACCTGGTCCAACTCTACAAGAATGTGATATACCAAGTACCAGCACCTGACAACCACGAAGAGTCAGCGTGACTAGGACGATCCTGGATCAAAAAGGAATGAGCCTGGAATGAATCGCTTCCTGTTGCAAAAGGCAGCCACCATTTTTTTTTCAATCCAGGGTCTTGGCGTTCTGGCTGGGTTTATTTGGTTGGTTGTTTGGCGCAAACGAACCCAAACGAGGGGGGTTTCGAAAAGGAAACCGTAGAATGAACCTGCGAGGATCGAAAGGTCCTAGTTCCAGGAGCTGATGACCAAAAAGAGCCAGCGTGGCTCTAGTGACCCGGGATACGAAAAATAATGAACCTGGGATAGAGCACTTCCTGTTGCAAAATGCTCCGAAGCAGTTGGTTTCCCATGGAGGTTTTTAGCGTTTCGACCGATTGGCGGACGAGCAAGTTCGAACGAACAAATTCCATAAGGAACGCCCTTCTTCTGTACACCTGTACGCGAAATCATCTTTAGGTACACGAAAGTAACATAGCCACCGTTCACTGTGCTTATTTATAGAGAGAGAGAAGTTTGTGCAAAACTTCATTCCGGCCGAGTATCCGCTGGGTCATGACATTTCCGACACGCTATTCCGTACGACCGACCTGGCCGCATAGTGCACTACAATCTTTTCGGGCTCGGGAGCATTTGCTGGGAAAGTGCGTTTGCGAGACCACAGGCCCGTGTGGTTTGCCCTTCTCCGCGTCCAAATGTATATAAGCCGCGATCATGAATATGAAATCCACGTGCCACGTGGTTCTGTTATACCGGCCCCTGCCGGGTTCCCTTCGTATCAACATAGTCCACGTCTTCCCTATATGATTATGTTACCCTCCTATTAAGTGCCTATACTCCCTGGCGTCCTATACTTCGCTTTCCCTTCCGATGTCGGGTCAACGACGTCCGCGATCCAGCAGAAACCTAGAAACTTCGTGCGTCAGAGTTTCAAGCTTGACCGCCCGTATTCCATACCTTTTCGATTGAAAAATACCAAAGAGACACTTGGACGTGGCTCGGGTACGCGTGTTAACATGTGGAAACAGTTGGAAGCTGTGGAAAACAAATGGTACGCAGAATGGCACCTGGGTGCCGTTTTTCAGGGACTGGAATCCCGAGCCGGTGGATGATGACATGATTGAAATGGCTTTACGGTTAGTGGTCCTTGATTTGACGTAAATGTGTCAGGGTACCCACCGTCACGTGCCTCGAACTTGACGTAAAGGCGTCAGGGCGTCCCGACACTACTTGCCTCAAACAAATGAAGCGGTTGGTTACAGCCGGTATGACACAAATCCAAATGAGCTACAGACCTCTCGCTTGAATAGCTGAAACCATGCAGTTCTGCAGGTTTAGGATGCTTGATGAAAGTACACTTAGAATGAGCCCAGTTGGTAGCAGATCAACCAACCCTTCACCAACTGGTAGGGAGTTCTGCGAGGCCCCAATCCGCTTTAGCTGTAATGAGTGGACCCCAATTGGTTTTCCACCAATCGACCCTTTATCAACCACTGGGAAGATTTAGATCAAGACGGGAGCTTCGGATCAAAACCGCCCACACAATAATCATATGGCACAAACCCCAATGAGCTACAGACTTGAATAGCTGAAACCATGCAGTTCTGCAGGTTTAGGATGCTTGATGAAAGTACACTTAGAATGAGCCCAGTTGGTAGCAGATCAACCAACCCTTCACCAACTGGTAGGGAGTTCTGCGAGGCCCCAATCCGCTTTAGCTGTAATGAGTGGACCCCAATTGGTTTTCCACCAATCGACCCTTTATCAACCACTGGGAAGATTTAGATCAAGACGGGAGCTTCGGATCAAAACCGCCCACACAATAATCATATGGCACAAACCCCAATGAGCTACAGACTTGAATAGCTGAAACCATGCAGTTCTGCAGGTTTAGGATGCTTGATGAAAGTACACTTAGAATGAGCCCAGTTGGTAGCAGATCAACCAACCCTTCACCAACTGGTAGGGAGTTCTGCGAGGCCCCAATCCGCTTTAGCTGTAATGAGTGGACCCCAATTGGTTTTCCACCAATCGACCCTTTATCAACCACTGGGAAGATTTAGATCAAGACGGGAGCTTCGGATCAAAACCGCCCACACAATAATCATATGGCACAAACCCCAATGAGCTACAGACTTGAATAGCTGAAACCATGCAGTTCTGCAGGTTTAGGATGCTTGATGAAAGTACACTTAGAATGAGCCCAGTTGGTAGCAGATCAACCAACCCTTCACCAACTGGTAGGGAGTTCTGCGAGGCCCCAATCCGCTTTAGCTGTAATGAGTAGACCCCAATTGGTTTTCCACCAATCGACCCTTTAGCAACCACTGGGAAGATTTAGATCAAGACGGGAGCTTTGGATCAAAACCCCCAACGTAATCATAAATTTAGTCAGAATTATAACTTGGCCGGAATCATTCATAGTAAGCGTGACCCAACTTGACCAACCAACACACAGATCCAATACCAAGTGCATATGCCGCTCTGAAGATACAGTTACCACTAGCGGATCACCACACGTCAAGCAACCATTAACTGAAAAGTAAATGCGTTATCAGTTTTCACGGATCGCAACCAGCGAAGCCTCGAAATGGCCCCTGAGGGCACCCGCGCCATATTTGACGAAAGCGATAAGGCTTATTTCGTCACCAGCAAACCCGACCCTTTGGGTCCAATCAACTTTAACTGCAGTTCTGGCTTTGCGACCCACTATCCCGAGTCGTTCGAAACAGCAGCGAGGGAAAAAGGTGAAATACAAGGCAAGAGAGAGCGAGAAAAGACCACGTTGAGGTGGAAGGGAGAGAGGTGAAGCGCTGTTGCGGATGATCCAGACCCGGCAATCATTTGCCATTGTCACACGGTTAGGCCAATACTACGACGATCCCAAGGGTCTCGCTACGGCCCTCCACCTTCACCCTACACGCGCAGTGGCGCATAGCTATAAATGTGGTAGAATGCTCAAGGCCTCATCTGGGTGTTTCCACATACGATGTCATAAGACCTTTATACCTTGTATAGGTATTACCTTGTTTTTGCGAGACGTGCCAACGTCTACATGCTCCGAGGGAAATGAAATTTCCGCGAATTGTAAAGCTTCGAAACGTAACTCCCTGCTCTTCTACCCTATGCTGGGATGATAGGGTAATTTCGAGGGTAGGACCTTCACTTTTACAGAATACCACAAATAAGAAGGGAATAAAGAAGAAAAAAGTTATCCCCAATTTGGAGGACCCTTGACGTACTCAAAGTCCAAACGAAGCACTTGGAAACCTCCCGCAAAGCTGAGCTTTTCCCGGATGCTTTTTAAAGACCCTTCTAAAACAGCTGTGCAATATTTCGCGCGCGAAGCCCCCAAGATTTCGCCTGGTCGTCTTCAAGGCACATCGAACGGGGTCGTTTCGTAAGGAGGAAGCGAAGAGAAAGACGAGAAAAGAAGGCGTATGGGTTAAGGTATACACACGGTGAGCTCCTCCGCGCCGAAATATTTGGCAAATTGCACGTTATCCCACGTCCGATGATACAGACGTCAAGGAACTCCGAGGCGTGTTCCTCGGTCCTCTTGTTGTACTCCGTCATCTTTCCCCTACCCGAGGTCCTCTTTTTTGGTCCTCTCTTTGCCTCAGCCCTGCATTCTTCGCAATGGGTCCTTCCGCTTAGCCTGCGAAACCCATTTTGGCTGGTCGCCATTGTCGTCGTCGCCGTGCGCCCATCTCCAACGTCTTCCTCATCATCGAGTCGCGGAGTAAATTTTCGCGTTGGTACCGTTAGGCAATCACAATGAATCAAGGGGACGCCGCAGCACTGCTCGGTCATCCATGGGCTTACGTTTACGATTGTTGTAAATTACGCGAGGTTGTAATTTTCCCGTCTCCCCTGCCCCCGCTGGCGTCCCGCGACCTTTGGAGGCTCCGCAAACTCCGTTGCGCCTTGATGCTCCTTCATCTCCGGAGCCATTGGCTTCACTTGGTCCCGGACATATTTCGTCCATCAGCTTGGTACTTTTGCACAGGCCGTTTGACGTCAAGATGTTGAGCCCGACTGTCGTGTGCCTGTGCTCAACGCTCCCCGGCATCTTTCATTTTGCGGTCGCTACTTTCGGTCATCCAGGACCCATCTTACGGCACAAGTATCACGAGAGGTCGGGGAAGCGCGATGATATTTTTTACTTTAATGTCGTCGAACGTTCGAGCCACGATGACCTGGACTGGCGAAGTCTTCCGACAGTCCTGGTGTCACCGTATATCCGGAGGTTTACGGCATCAACGGTAAACCTGATAACCAGATCGACCGAAGGCAACAACCTTGATCGCAATCGAAGAAACACCGCAGACAAACGACCGCTAATTATCCTCGCTTTGAGCTCCGTCATTGACGTTAGGTACACCTTTTCATTCGCGGCATGCAGTGGGTAGAAAAGGCATCTCATTTTAGCCACCATGAGGGCCCAAAGCCCTCAACGTAGCGACAAAGGATCATATCTTCGTATCATCATTTCGGACCAATCACGATGAACACAAGTCCTCATGAGGTCCGCGAGTCCTCATCATGTCCACATGTCATCGTGACGTCTACATATCATTCGACATCAATCACGATAAACACAAGTCCTTGTGAGGCTCGCAAGTCCTCGTCATGTCCATATGTCATCACGATGCCTACATATCATCATGCCTACATATCACGTCATCGCGATGTCCACATGTCATCATTCTACATTTACCATGATGGACACAAGCCCTCACGATGGCAACGAGTCATCATGATGTCCATGTGTGCTTCCACATCTATTACGACAGCCACGAGCCCTCTTGATATCCACAACTTATAACAATATCCGTAAGTTACCTCACTATCCAGATATCATCATTCCCAAAATGTTTTAGAGTATCAGCCTCAGAATGTCCAAATTTCATGGATAATCGTATCCAAATTTGGGAATTTGCTGAACCCCATTCGCACCTGTCTTTCAATTAACTCGTCCCTTCTTCCGGCTGCTCATGCATCACCAGCGTCTCTTTATTTTCTTACCAGCTGTCTTGTGGCATCCTTTTGGGGCCCCTTATCTTTTTTCATACCGAAATAGCTCAGCGGGACGACGTGTCATTGCCAGGGCAATGATTCAAACCGTAGGAGCCATTATCGGCAAGATGGGATGTTCCCTAGCAGGGCCGCGGTGATGTCAATAACGGCCCCTTGATCATTCTCAAGGTTGCCAAGGGTGGCAGAGGGGTGCGAACGCGTCTACGGCAAGAATCCGTCATTTACGATATTATCAGGGTTGACGATAGGTGGTTAAAAAAAACCTACTGGTCGCGTTACATCGCATACCGGGGCACTATAGCGCATCAAGTGGAACTCTGCTGCGAACGCGGTACAGCAAAAAATCTTCAATGAGTCTCGCCGTATGAAACGCGACAAATGGCCGATGACCTCGTCTGGCACAGGTTTTCTCCGTTCACCCACCGTCGCGAGTCACACAATGAGTTAAAAGAAAACAAAGAAAAAAGAGCACAGACGCATGAGACATCGGCCTCCAAAAAGCCACGCGGGCGTTCATCCCAATGACGAATTGTTGCAAGCAGGTTAGGTCTCTCGGACACACGATACACCCGAACGAATTAGAACGTGACGATTCCTATCGTCGACCTAAACCTACGAATAACGGTCACATAGTCGAATGATTTTTGATGCTTGAATTCGAATATTTAAAATCATACAATTTAGAACCCTGACGATTTCTATTCGCCTTCTAACCAATTTTCTTCCTAACCTACGAGTAATGTCGAACTGGTCAAAATGGCCGCTCTTTTTCTGTTCTGCTCCATCTGTGATGAATTTTTGCAATAAAACTCCCGATATGCCCACGAACCGGAGAATTTACCGACAGACTCGAAGTGTGGCCTCGCAGTAGGAAGATAATAGTCGAAACGACCCTGAAGGCGCGAAAGAGGCCTTCGTTGTCCATTGACCTGGGCTTGCTTATGGACAGATACTTTGTTTATCGTGCTATATTCTTCTCCTCCTTACCCTCCTCTTTTTCCCTCGGCCGGAAAAGACGCTTAATCGTGCTCGAATATAAAGGCTACATTCATTTTTTACATTAAGGTCGTAGTGATTTCTCATTCTGCCAGTCGATGGCCAGTAATGCCATGGATGATTGATAACGAGAGACAACAAATTAGATTAATCCTTCGACTTAGTTATTCCTGGTTAGCCCGATAAAATGAACATAAAAAATGTATACGTGTTGATAAATCTAAAATAATTCTAAAAATCAATATCGATAATACAATATTTTTTTACTTCTGCAATTTTTCGAAGATTTAATTTTTTTTAATATCAAGTATGAAAAGCCTATCATCGAGGTTTATCTTACGGGATTACACCTTTTTTATTTTATTTTTTAAATTTATTTATCGCAACGAAAGAAACTCTTTCGTCTCGAAGGTCTCAATTTTGACGAATCAATTTGATTAACTAAATTGACAAGTTAATTGCTTTTGGCTGTGACTCCCCTTCCCCTCTTGACGAATTAATTCAATTCAGGTATTGAAAAAAAAACGACTCGAGACACGAGTCCTACTTATTTTCTCGCTTAAAATAAATGGCTCGATTATTTTTAATTGTCGACGATTCATTAACGATTGAATGAATGTCTTGTTTTTCTTTTCTTTCGAATCGTACGGAACCCACGAGCTGCTGGAACTGGTTTCGTTCGATGTTTTCGAGGCGTCCTCGTCCTCGTCGATAAGCCAAAAGATCAGGTACGATATATACGGGGTGATTTACAACTATTAAGATTCTTTTTGCGCAAGCCGGATCGAGCTCGGGTTCGAATCCACGTTCAGACCATAGTTGAAACTTTTGCAAATATCGATGCTTTTATTTCGACGGATTCTTGAAATACAATATTTAAAAAATATTCGCCGAAAATTTAAAGTACAAAATTTCAAGAAAAATCCCACCTGTCAACTTCAAATTCTACAGCCTTCTCTTACATATCAAAAAGCAGTGCTCGAACGAAGGATTTGTTTTCCATGCATAGTTTTTTTTTTATCGACGAACATGGAGCGTTTTTTTTCGACGAAAATCCATATTTTCACTTCGGACCGCGACCATTTTTCAAAAATCAGTATTTTATTCAATCCTTTGTCCAAGCGCTCAACAATTTCATGCAAAAACTAAACGCGTTTGATTTTCTTCGGGAGATTTATTTCCCAGCAGCAGTGGCCACTGAAAAGGATGTTTTTCAAACGGAGGTCTGCACAAACCATTGTATCTACCACGTTTGTAAAGATTTTTCGATACGAAAGTTGAAAAAGATTCTTAAGGGGTTGCGATTTTGAAAAAATCGATTTTTTTTATTGCATTTGTTTGAAGTATAAGTATCTGAGAATATGTCCTGAAAATTTCAAATCGATCCGAACAAAATTGACTGAGATATGAGCGTTGAAAGAGAAGAATCCGTGAATTGAAGAACTGAAATTGAAACTTTAAACGCGTTTTTCTCAAAATGGCATTTCTGAAGTCGGTGACCAAGATTACTCGAACACTAATGAACCGATCTTCTTGAAATTTTGCAGGCTTATTTAATACATAAAAATGTAGTCTTTAATCGTTCGATTTTTTTTTTTCGAAAAAAAAATGGCCGTTTTATAGCCGAAAAACGGCCGTTTTTTTTCGTTAAAATCGAACCATTAACTTTGACTGTCCGCCATTTTGTGAAAAATGAATATTTTTTAAAATCCTTCGATTAAAGACTAGTTTATACTTATATTTGACTAAATCCATCCGCATTTTTTTTTCAGATGATCCACTTCGCCGCAATGTTGCTCACCGCAAACCGTGTATATAAAAACATTATTTCATTGACGGCCATTTGGCACTAAACAATGTAATATTTTTCAATAAAAAAATTACTGAAAGTTCTTCAAGATGTGTTCTTTAAGATGGTATATTGATCGATTAAAAAAGTTTTGTAGTTTTCTTTAAAAAAATTCATGAAAAAGGCCTTTTTTTGCGCTACGAGTGGGGGTAACGCCTTAAAACCATACTCTTTAGCGTAAAAAAAATTTGTGTACCCCGTTAACATTTGTTTTTCGGTGAAAAATAACGAACATGGAGACTGGCTTTGCAAACAGGGATAATTCAATCATTCGTATTTATTATTTAAAATATAACAAAAAAATCGCGCGGGACCAACTATGCGCCATTGTTGACGCAGCGTCGGACTTTGAACGCAAATATCTCGGTCAATTTTTGTCGCACGACGTTCAAATAAAAAAGGGCCCTACAAAAATTGTTAGTTTTGGCCTGACAATTTTTCTGGTAAGAAAAAGTCATGTTTCCATTGAAAAAATAACGATGTCATGTTGAACTTTGGACAAAAAAAAAACATTTTTTTTAAGTCTCTCCTTTGAACCCTAAATTTTTAGTTAACCCTAGTTTAACCCTAAGTATTTTTCGAGATATATCAGGTGTAAGATTAAAATGAAACACTCGGTATATATCTCTTGTGCAAAACGAGAGGATACGAATCGAATGGTTCGTCTTAATTAGGGGACGCTACAATGAAAAATAATCACAACGCGGGCCCTATTGACTCTACCTACAAGTGTCAGCTCGCCATAATGACAATTGCTTCACCGAATAATTCCCGATGCCTTGTGATAAATCCTTCGGCGGACTCTGGTCGCGGGAATCGTCACTCAGAAACGCGTCAGCGACGTCGACTAGTCCCTTTAACAATTCGTCCACTCGAGCCTCAACCATTGCCGACCGCAATCGATCGGAGAAGCCGACATTGGACAGTGGACTAAAAGGGGCGACGAAACTATTGCAAGCGTCCTTAAAAGGGTAAAATAAAAAAAATAAAATAAAAATTAACACTTTGTTTCATTTAACGTTAAACATTTTCGATTTTTCGATATTTATTATTTTTCTTCAGCTTAGTATATTTTTTTAGTATACATATTTAGTTTATTTTCTTTGTAATTTAATTGTCGACTTTTAGGAGTACTCATGAATTTTTTGAGAATTTTTCGATCTATGGTCAAAAATATTTACTAATATTAACTAAATCTACAAGCGGAAATATTTATTCAGTTTTATTGGCAATTAAATTTTTTATTTTTCGTAATAGGTTTGAAAACGTATTTATGAATTTTTCAGCACGTTCTTGTTTGAGTCCGTAGAAATTATCGCTCAGCTAATTTACAGTCGAATATATTTAGTTTATTTTCTTTGTAATTTATTTGTTGATTTTAAGGAGTTTTTATGATTTTTTTGAGAATTTATCGATGTATGGTCGAAAATATTTATTAATATTAACTAAATGTACGATCGGAAATATTTGTTCAGTTTTATTTGCAATGAAATTGCTGAGTTACAGGAATACGTATGCATTTTTGGATACATTATCAGAAATGTTTATTAATGTGAACTAAATGTATTGCTCAAAATATTTATTGAATTTTATTTGCAATAAGATTGTCGATTTTCCGGAATTTTCGAATTGTTCGATGCATAGAAATATTTACGAAAAATGATGACTGAAAATCGTCTCATTTATACGGCGCTTTATGGAGATGACACGTTAGCTACATTTGTATGTAATAATTTATACACAAAATAACTCTATATGCCTGATATAATCTGCTCACGCTTATAAAAAAAAAATAAAGATTCCATAACGACAATAAAAACAAGGAGTCACCGAATGCTTAAGGGAGCTTTCCAGTGTGAAATTTTCAAAAAATCGATTTTTTTTTTTGCTTTATCGAATAGTATACACTCTTCCGAATATTCCCTGAAATTTTCATGCCGAAATTCAGATTATTTCGGTTACTGTACAGCATTTCTTGGAAGAAGGCAACGGAGCGCTACAGCTACAGCGAAACTTTGAACGCGTTTTTCTCGAAACAGCATTTTTCAAAACGGTGTCCAACTTGGAGGGCAGAGTTTTAAAGCTATCGAGTTGAATTTTTTACACAATATTCTTAACGTCATTGTTTATCGTGCTATGGAAGCTTTTTTTTTTTGACATCTTCCTATTTTTTTGTAAAAAAAACTGCCAAAAAAAATGCTAAAATCGATACTTTTTGTTCAAACCGGCGCCATTTTTGCAAAAAAAAAAAAAAAGCCTCCATAGCACGAAAGCCAATTATATACCGATCAATAATCTTTTTGTGTTTTTTGTTTCAGATCAAAATTGTGACCCCCAACGTGGACACCACATCCAAGTGCATTTTCTGCAACAATTGTTTCATCATTTTTATAGATATTAATTAATAAATAAATCGATCTTTAAAAAATTGTTTTGTATTCTTCAATACCCAATTAATATACAAAAAAAAAACCAGACCGATTAGATTATTTTTTCTTTAAAAAAAAAATCGCGAAAAACAGCGATTTTTCGGGCTGTCACACTGGAAAGCTTCCTTAAGGCCGGAGCCTGAATTAGAAGGTCCAAAAAATCGTTTTTTTTTAAATTGCTTAAATCGATAGAAAAACGTTCGAAGAATAGATTTACAAAGTTACAGAGGCCAGTTGCAAATATTTTCGACGATACAAGACCACAAGCAGAGAACCGATTGACATTTGATATTGATATTTCCTCCTATTCAAAACCTGTACTATTGAAAACTTGTATGACCTGTATGTACGATGTCTTTACATTGTCCATGTTCTTATTTTTATCATTAATATTAATCATTTCACTATTTGCTCAATAAACGAAGTGAAAAACATACGAGAACCCCGCAAACATTTTTTCCGTATTTTCACGATTTTCCTACCCGAAAATAAATATAAATATACTTTTCGGATTTATCGATTAGAACAAAAATCGTATTTTTCGTATGAAAAATGCGGTTTTTGGTGATTTTTGACATATGTGGAATTTAAAGGGGTAAATAAATGTCAATGAAATCGAATTTGCCTTGCATCGTTTTCTTTCGCATTGAAAAACGGAGAGATTCATGTACTGATGTTTTCCTTTACTGCTCAATGGAGAAATGTGCCCACACGAAACGCGTGGGGTAGGTATCTGCTCCAGTCATGAGTTAGAAGGTAAAAAAAATGATACACGAGTTCTAAATATTGTAAATATTTAAAGCCGCGAAGAAATCCTCATTAACAGCGTGACTTTTTTTTCCAACGAGTACGCATCATATAATCCTTGAGCCAAGGAATAATAACGTATCCGTACATATGCGCATCATTAAACTAAGTGATAAAAAAAAATCGAAATTATTTTCTCAGTACAAGCGCATTGGTTTATGCGAGGCCAATGACTCAGCCACGTAGATACTGATGTCATGAGTCCTGCTGCTCGCACATTACCTACCTCTATCGCGAGAGCAGCGAATTATTCACGCTGCCGACCTTCCTGTGCCGGAGACCAGCGAATAATAGCGAGGAGCGAACACACAGTCGAGACAGCGAAAAAAAAAGTATCAGTAAATATTTCGCCTATAAGGTAAACGGCCCAGTTACTGACCACTTTAAGACGGCGTAGGATTTCCGCGATTTATTCGGTCGTGATATAGCCAAACGGAAAACTAAAGGTTTCAACGCGTGCACTGAAGCCCCCGGAACGAGACTCACCTATGTTAAAAGTGAAACGATTAAGATTTATTAATAAAATCATTGTTTTAATAGCGCTTCTCTGCTGCCGGGGTTTCAGACACTGGAGAAACACCCATGTCGTAGTTTATGAACCCTGCGTGTACCGATTCATGACACTCGTGGCGCAGTTCATAACCTCACTTTCTGACACTCCCGAATATCCCCATTCAAACGGGTTAAATTGCAATAAGTACATGGAATATCACGGACACACGTTAGGTACAAACCACGAACTGTATTTAATCAGTGCACGACTATTTTATTTCTTTTACATAAAAATATGAGAGATATAGAAAATAACAAACAAAAAATAGTTATCAAAGATTATTTTGTTCCTTTTGTCGCTTTCTTTTTCGGCTCACTTTCCGAGCGCCCTAACTCTTCTTGCTTTATTTTCTTCGCGTTTAATTGTCGTACATTTTTTTCTGTTCTTTTCCGATCGTAAAAACTAATATCTTCTTCTTTAATTTATTATTTCACGGCGAATTAGAAAAACTGAGCAACGCGAATTGTTCGACGCAATAGGTGATGAATCGAGGCTCAACAACAGCGGCATAACCTCAATTATTTGACGCACTTATTGACACCGTAAATTTAAATAAATACCTACCCAAAAGTAAAATTATTTCTTATCTCGTCGATAGCCTAGTTGCTGCTGAAGATTTTGGCATCATTTTTATGTCTTTTTATACTTACATGACGAGCAAAATTCGCGATTTGTCGCTTATCGTGCCTAGTGGGTATCGTCTGGCACTGCCACGCCACTGTGGAGGCCTTCAGAAACGTGTGGGACTATTCTATAGTCAGTTTCTATTCTAAGAATTTCATGCATAAAACTGTGTTTCTCCAATAATCAAAAGTGAAAAACTCTCTTCAATTAGGCGGCAGTTAGAATGCTATTCGACGATAATTGTATTTGCGACAGTCAAAATTGTACCGTTGGTGTCACAATCTGGGACAGTGTCAGTAAATAGGCCGTTTACCTTATTCACGGGCTGAAAGCTGATAACGCGGAGGGAAACAAATCTTCAAGAGCGATAAGATCCTTCCGTAATCAGGGGAGAATTTTTTTACGCACTAACGTGCAGCGAGAATTCTGCGCTACTTATAGTTCAGGCGCGTATGGATCCGAGTGCGAGAGCGACTCGGGGCGCTCGCCACCTGGCGGCGGCGCCGCGAACCCACGTGATGGCACGCGAAAGTCACAAACTAAAAAATTCTGTACTATCGCACGATGAATTCTTTCAATAGGACACATTTGTTTTTGGGCACGCGCCAGCGATTCGGCTGGGTCTCGAATTTGGAAAAATTCAGTTAGAGACGGAAAATCTATCAACGAAAGATACTCTGGATGATTTTGATTTCGCAATTCCTCGAGAAAAATCTAGATAGGGATTCTAAAAGTCAACGCATTAAGGCAGGATTCTACTTTGAAACTTTGAAAAGGCTAAATTGGATGAAAACACCCACCTGGAACACGCCGAAGGCATATTATATGTCCCAGGTATCGCTGATTGAGGGTAAGATAATTTTTTCTACGATTTATCACTCACCAAAACTTTAAACGCGTTTTTCTCGAAACGACATTTTCAAGTACCGTGGTCGTGATAACTCAAAAAGTACTGAACCGATCCTTATGAAATTTGGAACACATATTCTATATGTGTGTACCAACCGACCTAACTACAATCAACTTAAAATTTTGATTAGAACTATTTTTTTATTGCAAAAAAAGACCCAAAAAAACGCATTTTTTTTTCGTATTTTAGCCGCCATTTTGTTAATTTTGCACGTATATAAAATATTCTAGTTAGGTCGGTTCCTGAAGACATACTGAACATGAAACTATTTGATTTTTTTGTTTCAGACCATCCGTCGGGAAGATTTCACGACCACGGCAACGGTACCTGCTTTTCGAGGCGTTGGCTTTAAACATATTTTACGTGTACAAAAAATGAATAAAATACATTAAAAAAATTTTTTTTATGTACTTAAAGAGTGTATTTATTGAACAGTTTAAACCCCATATCGATATCTTTAATAGTATTCTCAGAAAAAATTCACGAAAATAGCGTTTTTTTCATGGTTTCAAAGTAGAATCCTGCCTTAAGTTATCTCGAATGGAAAAAGAACCACTTGCACTCCAAATTGTGAAAAGCGACAAATTACCCTGCATTACCGTTGTAGGCTACTCGAGCGACAACAATCGGCGCTCTTCTCCGTATCGCCAACTGCCGAGATGCCAGGTGGACATGACGCCAAAATCGGCGAGGTCCCAAAGTACGACTCCACTTGATTGAAATTCAAAAAACCATTTTTTTTTTAAACCTTTACCAAAATTTCTTCCAGAATTCGCGTCTTTATCCATCATAGATTTTAACTTACGTCAACATAATTTCGACGACTACAGAAAATTCCCAGAAAATCGTCGGACGAGGTTGCCCTTTTTGGAAAAAGGCAAAACACTATCGTGGCCTTTCGTTTGAAGCTTTCGTAAGAGAAATATTTTAAATATCGACGAATAAAAAACATCGGAGCTTTATTTAAAAATACGCTATTTACACAACAGCTCATCGGTTATGTTTTTTGTGTTGATTTAAAAAAAAACATATACACAAGAAAATTCATACACGTAGGTACATTCAACATGTTTGTTGGGATTTGTGTCAAGGGCAAATCTCGAAATAACGTGAATCACTTACTTTTATATATATATATATATATATATATATATTCGTCTGACAAATTATTCGTGTTTGTTTTTCATTCAGTACTGTTTTTTCCTTATTTAGAATATACATGCCGTACTAAGGGTTGTTTCGTACACTACTCCATCTCTCTCACTTTTTCTCCCTCTTCGTCGAGCCCTACGGGCGCTCGCGTATGGTAATTTTCGTCACGTTTCTTTCTAAAATATATAATTCTCTGGTTTCTAACGCTCGATCGCTTGTTCGATCTTTATATACCCTCTGACCCGACTCGTGTGTGAGTTTTCTTTCGCACTCACTCATGTTTTTTGTTCTATTACGCATTGATTGATTACGTGGCCCAACTTGAGAAATATACAGGCATATGATTGTAGCAAAAAGGAGTAGAAAGTAATCGAGGTTCGGAGGAGGGTTCCATAGTAATTTTTTTTCTCTCTGTTTCCACGGTGACAAGATAATTGGTGGTTTTTATCAGCGACACCTGGCGGCGCCGTCGAATTGTACTAAGCAACATGGTGGCTGGTCGCGACGCCTGATGGCGACAAATTGTACTAAGCGACATGGCGCCTGGCGGCGACCAATAGAACTGAACGAAATGGCGCGCGAAAGTCGAATTATAACCTCGTCGATGAGTTTGGTGAGTTGTGAATTGATGCGCCGTAATAACGGTCGAGAAACTATGCAGTTATCTTCGGTGCACCAACAATGTTATGAAACTTGAATAGATGAAGTTGCAACGCAGTTATCTCTGTTTTGTTCGTCTAGGCAATTGAGGTTAGGATCTCCAAATTCTTGGAGCTGTTGCGTTTTTAAGCGACTTGAAAAAAATGTGTTCTGGGATCACTACCGGAAGCTTCGTCATCGTCCAACTAACGCCACTTTGAATAGTCGAAACTTTTTCCACACAAAATGCGTCGGGAAATAGGGTCGCATTTGGGGCTTGAAGCTGTCCGCAGATAATGCGCGCAGATTGGTAATTCATGGGGTGAGAACTAGCAGAACTAGCCGTTCTGAAATACCGACGAAACGAGGTTATGGTTAAACGACTCGACCACCATGACGGTGAGTTCAACATTTTGACAACAGATGTCGCAGCGGTTGCACAGGCCTTTGATATATTCCGATAATTAAAAAAAAAAAAAAAGATCGTCATGGAGACTAGATACAGGAGTTCAAACTCGACCTTTCAACTCGTCCCCGAAATTGCGAGTATTGAGGGTCGCGTTGCGGTCTTTCGAAAGTAATATATTTCATATGTATATAAAATAGTGGCTCCGATTGTAGGATAGATGCCTATTCTAACCTCAATTATCGGCGTTATAATAAACTTCAAGATTAAGTGATAAGCTGATCGGTACGAATACAGCATAATTGTTTCAGAGACTCCACATGCATGTAGTTTTTTTTATATTGCCAAAGTGTTTTTAAATTCTCGTACGTAATTTGTCAGAGTACGAAAACGAATATTTCCCAAGAATCTCAATGTTGCTTTCGAAATGGATGTTCCCTTACCATTCTCATGTGGTCTCATTTAATAACGAATAAAGTTCAAAGTAGTATACTCTCACGATCGGTCTGTTGCGAGGTTAGAACCGCATCCGATCACTTTCACCTCGACACCGATATATTACTGTACATATGGGTCTGCTCGATCGACGCGCCATCCTTATCAGTCGCTTCTTCGGGCACACTATATTCACGGTCGCTTCTGGAATTTCGTCTGCTCCGTCTAGTCTCCACGGTAATCGTGCTCGTTCGGCCAGTGGAAAACGAGGTAATCGAAAAATCACTAAAAATTATGCAGGGACATGGTAACGGGACAATCGTAGGACGAGCGGCGATGAATGACGGGAAGAATTGAAAAAATTGGCCAAGCGTCGCGACGCTCACGTAGAAAATAGTTTTTCTCTCTACAGCAATTGTATGGGGCTGTCACGAGTAATCGAAACAAATCCGCCATCTTGTTGTCATCTGAAATCTTTGTTGCTGAAATCGAACGAACATTGAAGCCGTCAGGGCCTCAGGTGCCATTTCAAGGACACTGAGACAACAGCATTTTAGAAACTTGCCAATTGTCACTAGCCACCGAGCCGGTGCTGGTAAGTTACGCAAATGCCGCTGTCTTTCGTCCCTCCCAAGGTACCTTTTTTTCGCGTGCTGCTGCAGCGCCAAAACGATCACGTGATCGAAAAATTCACGGCGATTCGTGGATAAAATTGAAAAAATGGCTTCCCAGCCAAATCGGCGTCTCTCGTAACAGACGATTAAGCTCGAAAGCATATTTTTTTTCATCTCCATGTGGTGTTTGGACTTTTCAAAATGTATTTACCACTAATTCAGACCCAAAGATTCGTGAATTAATATTTTCCTCGTGCTTCGGCACGGAAGATCGCAAGTGGCTCGTTTCTTTCTTCCTTTTCTCACAATATTATTATCAGACGACAAATTTACGCGGCGCCGAGGTTTCTCGACGCACGCTACATTAACACGAATTACGGCAGTTACGGTGATGTCCTTAAATCCTAAAGTACTTCGTCCATTCGACAATTCGTCCGCGCTCAACGTTTTCCCCTTCGCACGCCTCTCATCGTCGTTTCTTGTTTCATTTTTTTTTGTTGTTTTTCTTTTATTATTGTTTTTTTCCCCCTCTTTTTTCGTTCTTTGTCTCATCGTTTTTGCAAAAATAGAGTTTACTCGCGTTCTAGACAACGCGCGAAATTTGCTACGTAGTTTAAATATGGTATGCGACGATGCGGTATTTTTTTTTCGGCGTTCCACTTCGGCCCTGCCGTCATCGCGTCTTCGAGAAACTATAAATCTTCGCCACCGTCTCGCTCGAGTCTGCCGCGCCTCTCGAGTTCCTTTTATCTCGAATTTTTCCATATTATTCGCGGAGAATCAACGGAAGAATTTTCGGTTCTTGTTTTTCTCTGCCCGTGCACTCTCGTCTGTCCGGCCGAGTTTCCTAACCTCTCGCGTCGCCGGTCGAAATAACTTTCGTTCCGAGATCACAGAGGGCGAGAAAAACCGACGGCTGAAAATCGACGATTCGCCCAGCAGCTTTGAGTATTCACCTCCCGAAAAGGAGAAGAAAAAAAACGTCACAATTTCACGGCCAAATAGCGAGAAAAAAGAATTCTAGAAATTCGCGACCGCCATCCGCCGGCGGCGTTTTTCAATATAATTGTCCGATTTTATTCTTGTCTCGAGCCGATTTGACGAATTTTCAGCCGGCGAGAATTTTCTAACGCTAACTCGTCCTCGACGCTGGATGAAATTTTTCACGTTGTGCGCGGCCCGTGTGCATGTGTGTGTATATATATATTCACGTGCGCGACGAGCCTAATCGGCACATCTGAGAATCACGCGTGCCCGAGACCGAGCCCCATTTCTTCACAACGCATTATCAGTGGAATGTTTAAAAATCTTTTTTGCAATTCGATTCCAAGGCTCAGGGAGCGCCCAACGAGAAAGCAAGTCCCTCGATCGCTCGTGAAAAGAAGAAATCATACAGCCATCAATAGCGATAAATTCTGCGTAAAAAATGTTCGTAAATATTTGAACCTCGGAAGCCCAGAGCCTAAAATCCCTTTAAAAAAAACCTTTCTTTCGTAGATATTTTTTTCCATCGCGACGTGGGAGGCACCAGAGCAAAAAGAAACCGAACAAATACGACCGAGCGTTCGTGACTCTCAGATTGGCTCTCGAGACCCAGCGAGACGCAGTTTGCCGCGAGAGAAGAAAAAAGTCCGCGTCCCGAACCGAGACCGAAAGAAAAAGAAAGGTCTAGTATGTACAGTTGATTCACAGCATATGTTACAGTCTTTTCTTTGGTAACGAACCGAAAGCTGATATGACGGTGGCTTTGGTGCCGGTTGCGGAGGACGTGAGTGTAGTGAGTGTCGGTTGGGACATGACGACGTTGGACTTGACAGCTGTGCTGGCGCCCGTCGCGACTTGATCCCACTTGCTTTTTCGGCGCTTGGCCTCGTCCTCGGCGAGGCTCGGATTGTTGTTCGGTCGCTTGGCGGTGCCGGTGACGATTTCGATCTTGGTCTTTTCCTTCCTCGCTTTCTCGAGTTTGTCCATTTCGTTTTTCTGTATTCTCGCGAGTTCCTCGTAATACGAGTCCTTGCCCCATTTGAACGGATCGAAGCGATCCGGCGGATAATTCGTGCCCATCTCGTTGATGCTACAAAATTGAATCAATTTTTCATAAATCGACGGATTGCGAAATTCCTTTCGCTGTTGAATGTGTAGATTCATGTCGAGTCCGCCGGACTCCATTTTGCGGTAAAGATTGGCGATTTTGTCTTGCAACTCGACGGAGCAATGGCCGGCGGGCTCGGGGGGTATTGCGACGCCGCCCCACGAGGCCTCGTCGTCCTCGTCTTCCTCGCGACCGGCGGCCACGTCGTTGTCGTTATCTGAAACCAATTCTCCTCGACGTTTCGGGGACTGCGCGTTAACGGCGTCGCGGCTCTTCTTTCTCGCAAACGCGTCATCGTCATTGCCGGTGGTTCCGTTATTGGATGCGCGATTGTCGTCGAGCGCCGACGCAGTCCCCATCTCGTCGTCGGAGACAATCGTATCGTCAAAATACGAAACCAAACGTTGAACTTTGGACGTTACGTCCGTGACCAGTGTCGGGGCGCTCGCCGCGGCGCGTTTGGACGGCTGCTTTTTCCTATCGGACGGCTGCCGATTACGAGCCTCGTTCAACCGGCCGATAACCTCGTCGTCCGGACTCGTCGCCCTTGAAACCTCGCCCAACAACGACGGACTCTCGGCGACATTGCCAATTCGCTGATGCTGACGATGGTGATGATGTTGCTGCTGCTGCTGCTTCGACGAGACATTTTCCTGTTGCGTCTCGTCGTCGTGGCGCCTCGGAGTCTCGAAGGACTCGCGACGGCGTTGCGCGTGACGATGATGCGGTTGCGGATGATCCTGTTGCTCCTCGTCCAATCCCTCATCGCCCTCCGAATCGGTATAGGTCGCCGTGAGAGATGCCAGAGCAACACTTTGTACAGACATTGTTTAAATTGGCTTTGAGTGTCCAGATTGCTACCAAGCAATATTTTGAGTTGGAACTCACCGGTGGCGCGACGTTCGATTCGCTCGATACCCTGGTGGGGGTGGGCGTTTCGTTTTTTTTTTTGTTTTCGTTCTTTTTTTTTTTTTATACGTATGTTTCGAATTTCTCTTTTCTTTCTGTAGTTTTTTTTTTTTGGAATTTTTTTTTCGTTATTTGCTCGCTTGTGCGTTATTTGTCTCGAGGCGATTCGAAGAGCTCGACGGCTCGCCAACGTTCGCCGGAACGCCGACTCGCGGATCTGGGAACAGAGCAGCACAGGGCCGATTCAGATTCGCCCTTGGCGTCGGGACGTGCCGCGCGGGGGTGTTTGGCGAGAAAAAGCGCAACGGAGGGAGCGAAGGTTGTGGAGGGGGGCGGGGGAGAATCGGATCTCCGAAGTATGGAGGAAAAACTTTGTCCGGAAGCCATCAGGGACGATCGAGGCTGGTCCGTTTCTTCGGGTGTCCTGAAGATCTCGAAAATTAGCCATAACTGAGCCTGAGTTATAGACTCGGTGGGGCGGGGGTGGATTTGGAGCTATTCGTGGGAGTCCGGTGACCAGCAGTAGGGGATCGAGCAAAATGCCTTTTTTTTTAATGCCCTGCGGCGAAAATTGGCCGAGATATTCGCGTTGAAAGGAAAGTAAATGCTCACGAGCGAATTTCTTCTTCGAGTATCAATGGAAATGATTGAATCGTATCAAGGGCAGATATACACCTAGGAGCCGGAAAAAAAGGTCATTTTTGTGAATTTTTTTTTAAGGATAACTATTTGAAATTTCGGATTGGAGTTTTAATTAATCAAAAGTATATACATTCGGAAATATTTTTAATTTTCTTTATTTTAAAATATGAAAAATATACAAGGATACTGTATGATCCTTGGAGCGTCGTAAAACAAATCGGTACCCAAAATTTCTCGAAAACCAATGAACCGATCGCCTTGAGGTTTTTTGTGGTTATTCTATACACCATTATCTAGTACTTGCCATAGGATTTTTTTTCCGTTACTTAGTTTTTGTTTCATAGGCAAAATAGTAACTAATGTTTGGCCCAAAAGTCACCATTTATGTTCAAACGTTCGCCATTTTGTCATAAATCGATATTTTCAAAATCGGCTATGACAAGTACTAGGCAATGGTGTATAGAATAACCACAAAAAACCTCAAGGCAATCGGTTAATTGGTTTTCGACAAATTTTGGGTACCGATTTTTTTTACGACGTTCAGCTGATCGGAGTATTTAGCATTGGCGTATTTGAAATTTTCTTCTGGGGAATCGGGGCCTGTTTGATCTATATATACATTAGACCTGTCCTTAAGATGGGCAAAGTCGAATTTTAATGATCTTACCCCCCAAATTGGTTCGAAATAATTTTTAAAAAAGCATTGATTTTTCGTGATTTTTAATCTTTTTTTACCGTTGCTCTAATCAGCTAAAAAAATCGTAATTTCTCAGAAAATGTTGACAGCAATGTTACCTTTCTGTTGGATTTTTTGGAATTCGATACAAGCATTCTTAGGCTAGATCAATCATATCATTATTCTCTGTATGTTGCGAAGAACGCGGTAAAAAGCCAAAAAAAAAGTCGAAGAACGTCGTTTTGAGAGCTACAAAGAGGAGGAATAAAATGGCAGAGGTTAAAAAAAAAGTAAACTTTTCGCCAAAGATGATAAATTATCGGAAATCGCTGAAAATAGAGAGAAAAAAAAGTCGAAAAGTATCTTTCACAGGTCTAAATATAGAAGTTAAAATCTGAAATAGTTTATTTTGGATAATTTCATCCAACTCTCGTTAACTTATGATCGAAAATCTTGATGCACTTTTTCTCATTACTATAATGGATTTCCAAAACATAATACGAATAAACATTCAGGACAAACAATCAGAATGTGTACGCGATGCCGGGTTCTTGAAATTGGTTTTCGTGGGGGTGAGTGGGCTGCAGGGGTGGCCTTGAATTTTTTTTACGTGATTAATTATTTTGCATGAAGAATTCCGTATGTTTTAAGACTATTTCGATTGAATTCTTTCGTTATTTAACTCTCCAAATCACGTTTTCCAAGCCCAAAAATGCTTGCATCGAATTCCAAAAAATCCGACAAAAAGGTAACATTACTGTCAACATTTTCTGAGAATTTACGATTTTTTAGCTGATAATTGGGGCAACGGTAAAAAAAAAAAGATTAAAAATCACGAAAAATCAATGCTTTTCTGATGGGAAAAAGGAAGGCTTGCTAGCGGTGGGTAAATATGGAGGGAAATTTTTTTTTTAATTCTGACATTTAAAAAAAATTATTTCGAACCAATTTGGGGAGTAAGACCATTTAAAAATCGATTTTGGCCTTCTTAAGTCCAGGTCTAATATACATATCTCATCTACATATTTTATCTGTATGCAAGGATGTGGAAACGATGATTTTTACATTAATAAGGCCTTTCTTAATTATCCGTACCAACGAGGCTGTGATGGGTACAAACAAACAGAATAGCAGTGCCATTGCTTACCCGAGTAAAAGTGATTGTATATACAGTGTGTCAAAAAGGAAGTTGCTAAAACTAAATAAGTGTCTCTTCCCTCCATGAATTCAATAGGGGTCCCTTTTTCTAAGGCGCATACCTGAGGCCCCGCAGTCTTATTCCAGCCGTGGTTGAAGCAAATACGCGCGCGTCAAAATGAGTGAGCTCACCACGGAAGAAAAAGTATATCTTATTGAATGTTTCTTCTCGAGGGGAAAAATTTATAGTAATGCGTATAGAGGGTTTCGTACTAAGTTTGGAACTCATAGAGTTGCCAGCGAAAACACTCTGAAAAAGTAAGAATTTAATATTTATTCGTATTCATCTATCACACAACTTGTGTTTTAATTCAATTAAACTGCATTGAAGTAATTTTACGTTAATTTTTGTAGGATAATCGATAACTTCGTGAAGTATGGTACACTCCAGGAGCGTAGACACGAGTTGCCAGGTCCATCTGTTACGGTGACTACACCAGAGAAGATCAACGAAGTTGAGAATTATTTCAAACAAAATCCAAATGATTCGATTCGGAAAGCTGCTCAAGCATTAAAAATAACCAAATCATCATTACACAACATTTTGAAATATTTTTTAAAGTTTCATCCGTATAAAATAAGCACTCATCAATTGTTAACTGAACATGCCATGACGAAACGCATCGAATTTTGTAACACTATTACGGGAATGTTTGAAGCCGAAGAACTTAATGAGAAATTGATTATTTAGTCCGATGAAGCACATTTTTGGATGAATGGATACGTAAACAAGCACAATTACCGGTTTTGGGGAACGGAAAATCCCAACATATCGCTAGCGAAGACCCTTCATCCGAAGAAAGTAACGGCATGGGCAGCGATTTTAGTAAAAGGAATTTATTTGCAATTCTTGGAATCTACGGTAACAGGAGAGTTACAAACAGCTTTTGGAAACGAAATTCTTCCCTTATGCAAAAAAGAGGGGACTGGTTAAAAATGTTTACTTCATGCAAGATGGAGCGACGCCGCACCGGACTCATGAGGTGTTTGAAGCTATTCATCGCGTATATGGGACTCGAGTAATCGGTCTGGGGTACCCTAAATTTGCTCAAGGCGGACTAGAATGGCCTCCGTACTCACCGGACCTGAACCCTTGTGATTTTTTCTTGTGGGGTTACATTAAAGATCATTGTTACGCTAAAAAACCCAGCACAGTAGAAGAACTGATCGCGGCCATCCAGGAAGTGGTTCGCGGCATTACGAACGATATGTTGGACACAGTTTTTCACATTTTTCAAAAGAGAATTGATTTTTGTGCACAATCTAACGGTTCGCACTTCGAAAATATCTATCATTAATCACTGTACTTTTTCGTTATTTTTATAAGATGTAATAAATTGACATAAAAAATATTTGACTGGGTTTTATTTATGTGCGTTTAAAACTGCAGAGTTTCCTCTATTTAAAGCAATTTGGCTTTTCTGAGTCTGTGCACGTGTTTTAAAATGACAGTCGATTAGTTTCAGCAACGTCCTATTGGACACCCTGTATGTTCATTTTTACTCGGGTATCGGGAGTTGAGGACACTTGTATACCAGCCATGTCTTATTGCGTCGTCGAAATGGGATTAGAATGGCCGGTTAACTACCAATAAGAGCGATTTCTTAGTACCGTACAGACAGCGGCCCAAGCGGTCTGTACAGGAACCACCACCGCAAGCGGCCAATGCGGGAACTACCGAATTCTTCTTACCGTACAGACAGCGACCCATGCGGCCTATGCAGGAACTCAGTAGTTCCTGCATAGGCCGCTTGGGCCGCTGTCTGTACACTAATAAGGAATCGCTCTTATTGTTCGTTAACCGCCATACTAACCCCATTTCGACGACGCAATAAGACGTGGCTGGTATACAAGTGTCCTCAACTCCCGATACGCAATAACACTGCTATTCTCTTCGTCTGTACCCATCACAGCCTCGTTGGTACGGATAAGTAAGAATTCTTTCACGGTCGTTATCATTTTGTTGTTATCATCACTACTGAGTGCCTGCATTGGCTCCTCAATTCGGTCGGTATATACATGAGAGATCGTTCAGAATGCGAACCGCCAGCGGTCGTGTGAAATACAATTCGCACATGATTTTATACCCGTTACTGTGGCCCAAGGCCTTAAGAGGACTTTGCCTCCGACAAAAAAGAATCTTCCAAATATTAATTTTCGACAAAAACACGTCCGTCCGTCAGTTTGAAGCTTTTAACGTTATGCATTTTTTCCACCTTAATTTCTTTAGCACAATTACCTGCTCTTCGAGAGACTCTTCTGCGGCAAATGCTTTATCGAGAGTTCGAGAGTCGTCGCGGGTCGCCTTGAATATTTGCACTATTATCGGTGGAAGTTTTGACGTTGGATGAGGAAAAAAATATAATCCCGCGTTACATGATACTCGACGAGTAATCGAAATTTCGAAACGTGAACTCGGAATGCCAAATATTTAGAGATTTAATTTGTGACATTTTCAGATTTTTGGCAAGTTTTTGGATAAGTGACGTTTCCGAAAAATGAGCCTAAAAATATTTTGATAAATATTCGGAAGTGGGGCTCTGGGTAGAATCAGGCTAATTTTTGATTGCGTTTGTTTGGAGTTGTTGGCGTTGTTTGGGGTTGTTTGAGTTTGTTTGGACCCTTGAAGAAAATTAAGGGAGCTTTCCAGTGTGAAATTTTCAAAAAATCGATTTTTTTTTTGCTTTATCGAATAGTATACACTCTTCCGAATATTCCCTGAAATTTTCATGCCGAAATTCAGATTATTTCGGTTACTGTACAGCATTTCTTGGAAGAAGGCAACGGAGCGCTACAGCTACAGCGAAACTTTGAACGCGTTTTTCTCGAAACAGCATTTTTCAAAACGGTGTCCAACTTGGAGGGCAGAGTTTTAAAGCTATCGAGTTGAATTTTTTACACAATATTCTTAACGTCATTGTTTATCGTGCTATGGAAGCTTTTTTTTTTTTTGACATCTTCCTATTTTTTTGTAAAAAAAACTGCCAAAAAAAATGCTAAAATCGATACTTTTTGTTCAAACCGGCGCCATTTTTGCAAAAAAAAAAAAAAAAGCCTCCATAGCACGAAAGCCAATTATATACCGATCAATAATCTTTTTGTGTTTTTTGTTTCAGATCAAAATTGTGACCTCCAACGTGGACACCACATCCAAGTGCATTTTCTGCAACAATTGTTTCATCATTTTTATAGATATTAATTAATAAATAAATCGATCTTTAAAAAATTGTTTTGCATTCTTCAATACCCAATTAATATACAAAAAAAAAACCAGACCGATTAGATTATTTTTTCTTTAAAAAGAAAAATCGCGAAAAACAGCGATTTTTCGGGCTGTCACACTGGAAAGCTTCCTTAACCTGATTGTGGCCCCACTTCCGAATATTCCACAATGATTTTCTTCCACAATATTCCACAATTATTTCCACAATGATTTTCCTTGGTCACGCGATATTTGATCATTTTTTTTCTGCGGAATTCGCGTTTGGGTCAGAAGGAGATACGAATAAAATAATCGAATGGAGCGAGCATTTAAAAAAAAACTTTTTCGCATTTCTTTGGAAATAAATAAAAAGAATTATCGTATTAGGAAAAGCGGTAGCTCGGTTAAACTTCGCTAAAATGTATTTTCATCAATTTTCGAGTAATTTCAATTGAAAAGATTAATTCAACGTTCATACCTCTGCTGTCGCAAGGCTGTGCTCGTCTCGCGTGAGCCATGGATTGAAAAATTCAAGGCGACCGACGTACGACGATCGACACCGTATAACATTTGTTCAAACATTGGCTTCAGTTGGGCATGTGGCTTAAGGATGTACTGCCCGTACATTTCCCACCAAAAGTCAGTTTCGGTGAGAACTTTGAGTACTCTGCGATAACATTAAAATCTGATATAAATCAACCGTATCGAAGATGCTAAGAACATTGGTTTCGAATAATCAGAATGCCGTGGATTTAATACGGAACATTGCGCCGAAAAAATATTGAAAATTTGTGACTTCGTCAATTTTATAAAATAAAAAAAAATTAAAAACGAAAATAGGAAGAAAATTGTATAAAAAAATCATACCTATTCAGAAAGGTCTACGAATTTATTTTATAATATAAAAAAAAGTAGTTCAATAGTAGTAGTTTTTTTCAACAGTTTACTTATAACTTTTTTGCATTATTATTACCGGAAATGAATGTTCTTGGAATCTACAATGTGGTTGGTTTAAAAAATTTTAATCTTATAGCAAACTACTCAAAGTTCTCGCCGAAACTCACTTTTGCCTCGAATAAAATGATCGTCGGTTCAATCGGCAGAGTGTGTCGTTGTTGCTTCGAGCGTTCGTTTTTTCTTATCCTTCAATTTTTATTTTCTCGGAATATTATTCGATTTCTTCGTTTTCAATGCTCAATGTCGAATGAAAAAATCACAGCAAACAGTAGATTAGTGCGCATGGCCGGATGCGCCCTCTATGCACACAGAGGCCTGCTCACTTTATCCACCACCGACAGCAAAATTATGCATTCTTACGATAAATAATAGCTCGCAGTTTCTCAAGGCCTTAGGCCACAGTAACGGGTATAAAATCATGTGCGAATTAAACAATTTTTTTTCGTATCAAAAAGCGTTTCACCCGTAAAATTAATTACGCATCTATTCAGTATGAATATCAAGCTGTTAGAATTTTCTTTTTTTCGATGTACAAACAGCCGACTACTCGAAAATTCTCGAAACAGGTTCTTTCCAATTGGCGTGACAAATAACTTCAACAATTGTCACTCGATGTGCTTCAAATTTAAAAGTTATGTTAAATGTCAAACGATCGATATGCAGATGGGCCAAAATGTCGAATTCGAAAATGACGAATGTTCGAATATAGATAGATCAATCTTACTAGAGTCTGTGAAGTCGAAAATAACAATTACGAGTATGAACATCTCGGAAGTTGATACATAGCGAAAAACAAAAATCAGATTTAATAAAATATCGAAAAACATAATATCGATGGGCCTGTATGCATAAAACCAAATAACTCGAGACGACAATTCTTCGAATTAAAAAAATGGCGATGGTTCGCAATGCAGAAAATCATTAAAGCGAACGGCCAAAAAGTCGAGTGGTTGAAATCGCGCAGGGTCAAAATGTAGAACGGCCCGGATGGCGAATCGAGCAATACGTTACTTGCGCCTCAGAGTGAAGCTGCGAGATGGCGCTGTCGGTCAGTCGGCTAAAATATCGTAAGGCAGTCATCCCACGTGACGGGCCCCACCACGTTCGCCATTTTGGCCGTTCGACCTTTCGGCGTTCGACATTTCGGGCCATCGACATTTTGCGTTTCGATATATTGCTTTTCGCCATAGACGGTATCACGCATATTAGGCACTCGCTATTTTCCGTTTCGGAGATACGGGCGTTCTACATTTTTCGATTCTGTATTTTTATGTTCCGAATTGCAGACAATCCGAATATTCGTTTTCGAATAAATTACCTCTCCAATAAATAATGGTTCGATTTATAGTCGTTCGATTTTTTTATCAGTCGAAAGACAAAATTTCGAATAATTTAACCTTCGTTATTTTGAGAGTTCACAATTCTGCCGTTTCGAAATCTTTGTCGTTCTATATTTGGTCATTCGACATTTTTACCTCCACCCCTAATCGCATTTCGCAGAGAAGTACGCACGGAATTTCTGATTAATCGAAAACTTTTCATTTTGTGAGCAGTTGCAACGAAATTTTTCACTGAAAATTCATTTCTCAAGTTCAAATACCTACAACTTTTGAAAAAAACAATATTTTTCAAATTCCGTACGTACTTCTCTAGGTATTGTAATGTAGATTGACGAGAATTTTTGTTTTTTGTTCCAGGTAAAAAAAATCGTGGGTGCTAAATGTCACGCCGCGGAGCGCCTAAAAAAAGATAAAAGAAAATATTAGTAGTCGGCCATTTTGTACATCGAAAAAGATATATATTTTTTCTAACGGCTTGTTAGTCGTACTAAATAGATGTGTGATTAATTTTACGAGTGAATCACTTTTTCATACGAAAAAAAAATGTTAAATTCGCACATGATTTTATACCCGTTGCTGTGGCCTAAGGCCTTAACGTAAAAAACCCAAAAAAAAATGAAAATTCAAAATACAGACGTAAGAGTACTGTTCTAAAACTGAAAAAAATAGTGACTGAATTGGAAATCGTTGGCAAAAATTGTGACGATTACAATAGCTTTTCACACTACTTTGTACTTCGAAAATGGATGGAAAAGTTATTCCTTTTTTTGTCGATACGCTACAATCGCAACAATTGAAACAATCGAGTGGCGTAACGAGCTGATTAATGAAGTAATTAGTTCCCAAAATCCTCGGGGAAGCTTCTTTTAAAATATTTATAAACAAATTATAATTGGATACTTTTTTGGCGTGTCTTGTGAGCCAAACGAAGGAAAATAATCACGCGTCAGTAGCTCTAATTACCCTGCGCAATCGGGGCCGGCTTGAAGTTCCGAACTTTGAATGATCAGAACGCCCAAAGCTCCGAACGAATACTACCCCGAAAGATCAAAACTCCGAAAATCTGAACACCATCAAAATAATTCCGCTACGGTAGTTTTAAAAGTATCAACATTTTTAATAAATCGACGAATTATGGCAAGAGTTTTTTTTTTCTTTTAATTAAAAAGTGACCTTACGTCGATTTTGAAATTTGTCCAGAAAATGTTATACGTTCTGCATAATTTACAGTCAACTTCGTAGACTTTCTTTCGGAGTATCGATGCTGAAAATTCAAATTCGGAATTTTAAACCGTCGAAGCATTCGAAGTTCGAAATTTCAACTCGGCCCTTCGCAATTATCATAGTTTGAAAAACGTTTCAAATATTTGCCAAAAAGAAGTTGAGATTACTTTCTCACTCCGAATTATTATTCAATCGACTTGCTGCGTTTAAGCGAAACATTTTTTCCGTTCCAAAGGGACAAACAATATATTTCCGAGCGCCCGGAGAATCATAAAATTCGACGAACAACACGAATACGCGCTAATTATTCTGCTTGAGTGCAGTGATTCGAACTGCTGTTCTTCCGTGTCTTTTGGAACGAAAATTATTGGTTAGAAAAAAACGAGAAAGTACACAGGGTAAACAAAGGTTTGCCGGGATAAAAAAACCGAAGCAGCTGGATCGAAAAAGAAAATTAGAGTTTGACTGTACCTTCGATGCTTTTTTCCTCTCTGACAAAATATTTGTTTTTCTTACTTTCATTCGAAAAAATCGTTCCCAGAAAGATTTATTTTCCGTAGGCTGTGCCCAGTTTTCTTTTCCCCCAAAAAATCGCAGGATGCTTTCTTTTCCCCACACAATCCTATTTCGCATAGAAAAATTCTCGGGACGATTGCATACGTCATAGAAAAATTCCCTAGACGAGTGTACACCTAAGAAAAATTCCCTAGACGATTGTGTCTCAGAAGAAAAATCCCCGCACGCGTTTATAGATCGGAAAAATTCCCTAGATGATTGTATGCGCCAGCGGAAAAATCCCTAGACGCGCGTGCGCGCCGGAAAAATTCCCTAGGTTATTTTATTACCCAGCAAAAGTCACCGGAATATTTCTCTTTTCCGAAAGTATCTCCGGATTATTTCCATAACCAGCAAATGTCCCTAGAATATTTTCTTTCCATAACAAATGGCCAAGACTATTTTCTGTTCAAAATCAAACTTTTCCACCGTTTTTCGTTACCTGAACAACGTCGTAGACGATTTTCCGTAGCAGAAAATGCACCTGAACGATTTTCTTTCGCAGAAAATGTCCCTAGACGATTTCCTTCCGCAGAAAATGTCCCTAGACGATTTCCGTGCGCAGAAAATGTCCCTGGACAATTTTCTTTCGCAGAAAATGTCCCTAGGCAATTTTCTTTCGCCGACAATGTCCCTAGACAATTTTCTTTCGCAGAAAATGTCCCTGCGCAATTTTCTTTCGCAGAAAATGTCCCTAGGCGGATTTCTCCCCCAGACGGGGTTTTCCCCAGAAAACGGCCGCAGGCGGATTTCTTTCCCAGAAAATGTCCCCAGGTGGATTTCTCTCCCAGAAAATGTCCCCAGACGGGTTTCCCCCAGAAAATATCCTCAGACGGGATTTCCTCAAGTGCCCCTCGGCGGGGTTTCCCCCAGAAAATGCCCCTAGGCGGGTTTTTTCCCTAGAAAATGTCCCCAAGCGGGTTTCCCCCCAGAAAATTCCCTAGACGGGTTTTCACCCAGAAAATGTCCCCAGTCGGGTTTCCCCCCAAAAAATGTCCCTAGTCGGGTTTCCCCCCAGAAAATGTCCTCGGTCGGGTTTCCCCCAGAAAATGTCACCAGGCGGGTTTTCCCCCAGAAAATGTCCCCGGGCGGGTTTTCCCCCCAAAAAAGTGTCCCCAGGCGGGTTTTCCCCCAGAAAATGTCCCAAGTCGGGTTTCCCCCCAGAAAATGTCCCCAGGCGGGTTTCCCCCCAGAAAATGTCCCTAGGCGGGTTTCCCCCCAGAAAATGTCCCCAGGCAGGTGTTTCCCTAGAAAATGTCACCAGGCGGGTTTTCCCCCAGAAAATGCCTCAGGCGGGTTACCCCCAGAAAATGTCCCCGGTCGGGTTTTCCCCCAGAAAATGTCACCAGACGGGTTTCCCCCAGAAAATGTCCCCAGACGAGTTTTTCCCCAGACGGGTTCTTCCCCAGAAAATGTCCCCGGACGGAATTTCTTCCCCGAATCATTATTTCCAACCGTTGCGCGTCGCAAAAAATCTATCACGAATTATATTCCTCTCCTCAAAACAATCCCAGACCATTTTCGCTTCGTAAAACTACAAGCGCATCCCAAAAACAAATCGTACACCAAGCAACGAAGTAAACCAACCTTTGACCCCTTTGCCCTACTTTCCTTCCTGCTCCAAGCACAAACCCTTCTCCCGTCCCTCCCAAAGCGTCAAAAAAAAATCGCCAACCCGCCAAACCCAACTGCAAACCGACCCCTGCACGTTCGCCAACCCCGACGGAGAACGCTTGCCCGAAATTTCGGCACTCTCCCGCACCCGCGACTATCCCCAAAACACAAGAAGAAGAAGAAGAAGAGAAAAAAACAAATCAGGTCTCGTCACACCCTAAAGAATATTGCGGGGCGGAGGAATCGTATCCCCGAGCCGTCGAGTACTCGCTCGAGGCTTGCGGGCAATTTTTGTTTGGTTCGTTTTGGTATTTTCGAGACCTTCGATCGCTTCGGGAGCACCGACGAAGATATCGAGCCATCTCGAAGCGTCCCTTGGGGCAACAAATTCCATTGCGAAGCCGCCGCGGAATTCTGTCGAGTTTTTGCCGATCCATCCTGAGATAAATAATAGAATCGATTTTAATAACGGCATTATGTGATTGCAGGTCGGGAGCTCGAAAGCGACATAGATAAGTATATATACATATACATATACATATACATTTATATATATATATATATATATATATATATGAGCTATACATACGTATCGATAGCTACTTAAAAATATATACGTATATGTTTTCATTTTTTAACATATATAAACATCCTTAAATAAAAATATTGCTTATCCCACAAATAATGCAGTTTTTCAGCCTTTAATTTTTCAAAATGGAAACAAACGAAATTCTTCCTAAATCTATAAATGGACTTCGATATAAAATATCACCAAATCGAATGAGAGTACGAGATTGGAGTGCGTAACGTTGCCAATCAATAGAAATCTATTTTTCCGAATTCCGTAAATTCCTTTCGGCAACTTTTGAACACGAAAAAACAACGCTCGACTATTTATTGAGATGCTTACTCGGAGGCCTACGATCCGAATCGCCCGAAGAACGTTTAGTGGAATAATAAGGATGAGAAAGTAAAAATATGGAGAACTTTCGTTGCATTGCGACTATGCAAACTTCAACGGTGAGAGTAGATTTTAGATGAGAAAAGTATTTTGTTTATTTTAACTTGGAAAAATATAAGTATGAAAAATACTGCAGTGTTTGTGGGATCGTCCAATACATATACATTTTTAAGGATATATATATATATATATATATATATATATATATATGTTACAGTTAAAGCCTGCTTTACTTAGCGAAAAACTCGTTCTAGCCGAACTGACTAAACCGACTGAAAGTGTAGGTTTCTTTGGATTTGTGTGGGTTAGTTTGGGTTATTGAACATGAATTCGAGTTTTCGATGGGCAAAACTAGTTGTAACGAAGGCGTTTAGTCAGAATGGGTTTTCACTAGGTAAAACTAAACAGCGGTTAAGGGAGCTTTCCAGTGTGAAATTTTCAAAAAATCGATTTTTTTTTTTTTTGCTTTATCGAATAGTATACACTCTTCCGAATATTCCCTGAAATTTTCATGCCGAAATTCAGATTATTTCGGTTACTGTACAGCATTTCTTGGAAGAAGGCAACGGAGCGCTACAGCTACAGCGAAACTTTGAACGCGTTTTTCTCGAAACAGCATTTTTCAAAACGGTGTCCAACTTGGAGGGCAGAGTTTTAAAGCTATCGAGTTGAATTTTTTACACAATATTCTTAACGTCATTGTTTATCGTGCTATGGAAGCTTTTTTTTTTGACATCTTCCTATTTTTTTGTAAAAAAAACTGCCAAAAAAAATGCTAAAATCGATACTTTTTGTTCAAACCGGCGCCATTTTTGCAAAAAAAAAAAAAAAAGCCTCCATAGCACGAAAGCCAATTATATACCGATCAATAATCTTTTTGTGTTTTTTGTTTCAGATCAAAATTGTGACCCCCAACGTGGACACCACATCCAAGTGCATTTTCTGCAACAATTGTTTCATCATTTTTATAGATATTAATTAATAAATAAATCGATCTTTAAAAAATTGTTTTGTATTCTTCAATACCCAATTAATATACAAAAAAAAACCAGACCGATTAGATTATTTTTTCTTTAAAAAAAAAAAATCGCGAAAAACAGCGATTTTTCGGGCTGCCACACTGGAAAGCTTCCTTAATCTAAAAACAAGGTTTAACTGTAACACAACTATATATATATAATGTGTGTATGTATGTATGTATGTATATATATCTACAGAGGGTGACGATCATAAGGAGACCATATGATTTTTAACCTTCCATTGACCCGTGGGTCATTTTGACGCGAACGCAAACAAAATAAAATGCTGACTTTTCGAAAATGAAAAACTTTCCATTACGTTTACAGCAATTAAGTAAAACATTTCACGAATTCCAATAGTGCAAAGACACTAAGAAGCGTTAGTTTATTCGTGACTTATAAAGATTACAAACTGACCGGAGAGTTGTAAATAGCAGGCGAATGAAGTACATTGGTAGTAGAATTGAATCGTTGCGTAGAAATCGCAGCTGGGTATAAGTGCATCGACGAAAGGTCAAGAGTGCGGAGATTTTGCCAGCGAGGAAAAGTTTAATATTCAACGGTATGTCGAGCCCTGTTTGGAAGAAACGAGATCGAAGTTTGCATCGTTGAAGTGCAGTGAAAATCGATATTTCTGAATTCCTTTGATCTCTGTTGCCAGACTTGGCCAACGAAAATTGATCTTCCATTTTATTCGTCTGGCGATCTACAGCAATCTACGATGAAAATGAGGGAAATAAAATGTAAGAGCTTTCTCCGCGCTCCAACGATCCAAACGTCGTCGTCGAAAAAAGACAAAGAAGACAAAGGACAGCGTATTTTTGGGACGGCGCGTATTCGCCAGAAAAAAATTGAGCATTTTGGAAAAAAAATCAAATTTTGAATACGAAACACTTGTCGAAAAAACTTTGGCAATTCTTGAGATAAGCAACTTTTGCGAAAAATGAGTTTGGGTTTAAATCCATTTTTCGGCAAAGTGACTTATCCAAAGAATCACCAAAGCTTTTCCTTACGAACGGTATTAAATTCTATCGCTCAAACGACGTGAAAGTTTCCACGGTTGAAATACAACGAATTTTTCTCAACTTTTCATTTCTTTATTTTTAACACCGTCCAAAGGCTTTATTGGAGCTTGAGGTTGTAAAAATCTAAGAATAGGTAAAAACGTTTGAATCATTTTTGGCAGCCAAAAACGAACGAACGAGGTTTGCGCGATTAAACGAAAATTAATTTTCATTAGCAACGATTCAAAGCTGCAGTCGTCATTGAAATGCGACATTCGTCATTTCTTTTTCCCAATAGACGCGCATAAAACTTTTTCGACAGCGTTTTGCGTTCGCTATTCGATCATCTTCCGCTATTCAACGAGTGAGTGAATTTTTCTTCGGAACCGCTCAATGTTCCCTGGCGAGTGCCACTCGGCTCCAAAACCTTTTTTCCTCGACAACTCAAAAAACCATGAAAAATGAAATATGATGGGAGCGCGGGACGTCCGTGCCTTGAAAAAAGAGCCTAATAATCGTCACCCTGCGCGTACGTATATATAAGGTCTTAACTGATTCGCCGCGGGCTTTGCGTGGGATCGAGGTAGGCGAAGAAGAATCGCATCGATAGGTGGATACAAGCGAAATGTTTGCCGGCTCCTTAAAGCGCCGATTTTCCCGACAAAAAGCCTTCGAATATCCGAAGGCTTTTTCTTTGCCCCGATTATCACCGAGGATAAAGAGAAATATCTGAAAGCTCGAGAGAATTGTCAACTCCGAGACGCGTTGAACTCCCGAGGCTTCCGGAGTTCAACGGGACGATACGAGCCAGAACTTTCCGCGTTGCGTCAATTTCGGACTCACTTGAGGCAACGCTCGTGCAAACTTTCGGACGCTCGACTAGCGCGAAGTAAATTTTTTTCGCTTTACTTTTAACGTGTGATAAAAAGCGCGTGGGCGGTGGTGGGCGAGGAGGGGTGAGGGGATGCTTTGGGGAGAGTCGATCGGGGCGAATCGTCTCGATCGAACGGGATACGGAATACACGATGCGGCCTTGTTTCACCAACGCAATTGTCAAAGTGGGTTAGGTTAGGGAGAGGGGCGCGAGAAATGTCCCATGCACGGGAAAGAGAGGACCGAGAGAGATAAAAGCGATGAGACTCACCTCAAAGTTCACGGGCACGCAGTTTTTGTGTTTTTTCTTCTTATTTCTCGTGGAGCAGCCTCGCGATCAATAATCGTAATTGTACATTGCGTCGCAATGAGGATGTACGTTTCTGGCTTTGGAGCGAAATCGTGACGACTTCGATAAATAATTCTCTCGCAATTGTTCGCACGAGATTATGGCGGCCCCAAGCGCTGCTCCCCGCGAGATTGCTCATTCGCGGAGCTTGGGCGCGAGACCGGACGACGGCGCTGCGGTAGCTCTGGCGTTTATGCGCACGTGACCCCTCGCAGCGCAATTTTGACCGAGGAACGGCGGAACGAGATTTTTCGATGTATCGCGCATTTTTGTTGCAGCCTCGAAATTTCTCGATTATTGCTCGCGATAATGTTGAAATCATGATATAATATAATATAAGAATAACAGTAACGAGGTATAAGGTTAATAATGAATTTCCGAGACTCAAGCGCGTGCGTCCGAACGACGCGCCGATTCGTACCGGAAGTTGAGATTGAAGGAATCGCCGGAGACAAAAGCCGTTGGGGTGGCCAATCCTGGTGATTGTCAATGGTGAATTGCCATTGGCAAAAGTGACTACGCTTCGATCGTAGAACGCGCATCGACAGAGTCGTCTTAGCGCGTCGGTTGGACCGGAAGTCTCTAGTGACGCGTTCCTAAGGCTGCGTTTTCACTGCTGCGACGTTACGGAAATTGTCCAGAAATTATTTCTAACGATTACCGTTAGCGTGACAAGCAAAGATGGACAAAATGTCATTAAATTAACTAACAATTTACAATTACTACTGTAATTGATAATGTAATTACTTTGTTACAGATTACTGGAGTAACTAGTTACCACAAGTACCAAGTGTAATTAAATTGAAAGCTAATCTGATACAAATCAATCGATTGCATACTGATTCAAATAATGTAACTGCGCGTGTTACAAAAATCCAAATCACAGTTCTTGCAATTCACATGTGCGAGTGAATCTTACATGTGGTAATTCGTGTAATTGCACGTTAGAGTAGTGGCCGCGGTTCGCGTTTCTGAAGTTGACAGTCGCCCACACACCACACTTTAACCGACTTTAGAGGTTAAGATGTTTTCTCCTACATTATGCCATAAATAATACCGTAAACAGAGTACAAAGTATTTGAGTACATTCTAATCGGATTTCTTTGCAATTAGAAACATTATAACAGATTACATATGTACTGTGTAATTTCATTACAATGTAATGAAATACAAGTCAATATTGCTCTGTAATTGAATTGCTTGGTAACCAGATTAAACATCAAATTACAATGTAATTTACTTATGCCCATCACTGGTGACAAGTTTAGAAATTTACTAGTGACATTAGCCGATGTTTCTTTTGGTTTTTCCCGCGGAATTGAATCGTGCGAGGTTCCTCTGGACACTTACCACTACTACTAACTACGAACAACTAATAATTAATGAAATTAGGCGGTGAACTAACTGAATAAACCAAGAAAATAAAAACAGAACACAAATGTAGCCTTCACTGTCGTAGATTGGAAATGTTTCAAAAAAGGGTATTCAGCTGATTTATTTTTTTCAGTTGCAGTTGAATTTGCAAGAAAAATAACTTATAAGATATGCTCCGTTTTATGCTTATTACTCCAGGGAGAATGAAGCGTACAGGTTATGTTTCTCATGAACTACATGCCTGGAAAAAGACTGAAGGCTAACCATAATGACGATTGATCGGGAGCAATATTGAAAATAATTCTACCTTGGGTTTTGAAGAAAACAATTTCGTGAAGATTTTCTCAATATTACAAAACACAATAATATTAAAAACGAGCCTGAAAGCGGAGCACAAAGACGCATCGAAATCAAATTCTTTTCTCATTCGTGCGCATGCGTTAAGTTTGGACTATTATAATTATGAGACGTTATCGTTAGGAGCTGCTAGTGGCACGATCTGGAATCGGTTCCCACGAACACTAGCGACGCCTGCGGCGGAACTGAGCACTACACCTCTGCGATCGAATGAAAGAACTGTTTGGTGGGGAGTGTCGACTCTCTAGTCTCCTTGACTAGTTCCATTACGGCAGGGGGGGGGCGAACTTGATGGCCGGCTGTATTGGTATAGGTTTTCCGCAGTTTCCCTATACCCATGACAAAAATGTCATGATGAATATAATACAGAGGGGGAAGTCGGCTGAGACTGCAAGGAGGGGGGAATAAGGCGAAAAAATGAAGAAAAAGGAGTGCGGAAAAAACAGCGGAGGAAAAGAAACGGTCACAGTGGGGAAAAAAGGTAAAAAACGCGAACGTGTACTTTAGGAAAAAAATTAATCCGTAACTTAGTTGGAAAAGCGTAGCAGTCGTATCGTAAAAAAGAAACTATCTCAAGAACAAAAAACGTAGAATAATTTTTAGAAATCGAAAAAATAAATAAAACCGAAAAGTTTGAAAATAATTTCAGCCACGTCACCAAAGTGCCTAATGCTTGTTTGGGTTTTATCCAAGCTCCGATTTTCATTAGTATTCATGAAAAATATGAAAATGAAAGGAATCGTATTTTTCAAAAATCCCAAATTCACAAATACGCGAAGTAAAATCTCGGAAGACATATGCGCGTTTGTCGTCGGTTTGTTTTTTCGGTGTTTTTGCATGTTTTTATTAAAATCATTAGATCAAAATTAGTCAATGATTCATTCGTTGGCGATGGTGACCTCGACCTCTACGCCCGGCTCGATCGATATGCTGGTGATCTGCTTGACGATCTCGGACGGCGAGTAGAGATCTATGACCCTCTTGTGGATGCGCATTTGGAAGCGATCCCAGGTCTTCGAACCCTCACCGCAAGGCGTTTTGCGGGTCGTTATTCTTAGGATCTTGGTCGGCATGCGCACCGGGCCCTTCACCTTGAGCTTTTGTTTCTTCGCGCCGTTTATCAGCTCCGAACAAACTTTTGATGAGCGATACGAAAAAAAAACAAACAAGTTGGATTCAGTATCATCGTTATTGTTTCGACCCTTCCGTGACACACTGGCTCATATTGACTCGGATGAATTTGAAACAAAATGCTCACTTCCCTAAATTCGATAGTTTTCAATCATTTTTAAGGGCATACGTACACCTGGGTAGGTAAAAAAAAGATCGATTTTTCAAAAAAGTGCTAATTCGAAACTATCATTTGGGGGTCGGCCCTGAAAATTGCATAAGGAAATTCACAGTAACGACGAAGTTGACGCGTTTTGTAACTGAACGGGTGAGCAACGACTAAACGGTTGGGGGCGCCGGTAGAGCGCCCTGCGACGAGGGCATCAAAAGAAGGAAGAATAAGGTTAACGAGGCAAAAGAAAGATCTAATGGAACCGTCAACATCTAACGAAGATCCGTCATATGGCCCAGGAATCGACGATTTCATGGAAGTTCAAAGTAGACCAGTTATTTCAGTGTAAAGTGTACTCAAAACTTTAAACGTGTTTTACTCGAAACAGTGCTTTGAAAATCGCTACCAAAAATATCTCCGCAACTACTGGACCGATCGGGATTGAGTTTTGCACAGTTATGCTTCACACAATAATATGGTGTTGAAGTTTGCAACGATGGAACGAAACGAAAGTTAATTGTTATAATTTATTTTCCATGTTCCTATCATTGTAGTGGATCTTTTTTTTATCGATTTATATTGTAGATTGCTAAAGTAATATTTTGAACAATGATTGAAGGATTTTCGTAGGTAAAATGCACTGAAAGATAGGAAAAAAGTTCAGAAATATTAACTTCCGTTACGTTCCAGCGATGCAAACCTCAATCTCATACAAGAATCTAGTACTTATCGAGCCGTTTCTTCGATACCTATCATAGTTTTCTTTTTCGTCATAAGTACTGAACAATTTTGAGGCGAAAAATCGCCTGCTTTATTCCAGTGACTGCCATGACGCGAAAAATAAACATTTTTAATCTCGCCTCGATAAGTACTAGATTTATCTATCTACTTTAAGGAACGAATATTTTTTTTTTTTGATAAACAATGGCAGTCACGTCTGGTACCGCAAACGCTGTCAACAAAAACACGTCCCAGGAAAACGACCGTAACTTTTTCACCGTTCGAAATTTTGTAGCCAAATTCAGACGAAATTCAGATATGCAGATGGGCCAAAATGTCGAATTCGAAAATGAGGAATGTTCGAATATAGATAGATCAATCTTACTAGAGTCTGTGAAGTCGAAAATAACAATTACGAATACGAACATCTCGGAAGTTGATATATAGCGAAAAACAAAAATCAGATTTAATAAAATATCGAAAAACATAATATCGATGGGCCTGTATGCATAAAACCAAATAACTCGAGACGACAATTCTCCGAATTAAAAAAATGGCGATGGTTCGCAATGCAGAAAATCATTAAAGCGAACGGCCAAAAAGTCGAGTGGTTGAAATCGCGCAGGGTCAAAATGTAGAACGGCCCGGATGGCGAATCGAGCAATACGTTACTTGCGCCTCAGAGTGAAGCTGCGAGATGGCGCTGTCGGTCAGTCGGCTAAAATATCGTAAGGCAGTCATCCCACGTGACGGGCCCCACCACGTTCGCCATTTTGGCCGTTCGACCTTTCGGCGTTCGACATTTCGGGCCATCGACATTTTGCGTTTCGATATATTGCTTTTCGCCATAGACGGTATCACGCATATTAGGCACTCGCTATTTTCCGTTTCGGAGATACGGGCGTTCTACATTTTTCGATTCTGTATTTTTATGTTCCGAATTGCAGACAATCCGAATATTCGTTTTCGAATAAATTACCTCTCCAATAAATAATGGTTCGATTTATAGTCATTCGATTTCTTTATCAGTCGAAAGATAAAATTTCGAATAATTTAACCTTCGGTATTTTGAGGGTTCATAATTCTGCCGTTTCGATATCTTTGTCGTTCTATATTTGGTCATTCGACATTTTTACCCCCACCCAAAATAGCAATGACCGAGTTTTGTGAAAAAAAAACTACCGCCTTGAGGAAACAAAGGAAATTCTCAACTCCATCCTTCTATTGAAGAATTATGTTGACCTGGATAACATAATTTTTTAAAGGCCAAATATATGGAAATTTGATCATATTGATATGTACTTTTTTTTACCTGAAATTCGAAACATAATTTAAACATTATAAAGTAAAAGAAAAAGTCATTAAAATCAAATACAGAACCTGCTCTTCATTATAAACAAAAGTTTGTACGCCGGTGAAAATAAACAAAAAATAAATATAAATGCTTATCTATAATGATAATGATGTGGTTGTGTATCGACAGATCGAATACAAATGTATTTTTGTAGCTTTAGTTTTAGTTTACTTTAATTTACAAATGCACCTTTACAGTAAATTAGCTCTCAATTTTTTAAATCCTCAATCTCTGCCACTGACATAACATTCTTTTGTGTATAATGAGAAATAATACAAATATTAAAGATACACAAAAATATTTATTTTTATAATGTTCAGTTTTTTTGTCAAGTCGGTTTCATTTTTCGTATTTCTTTCAAAAAGTAAATTGTGAGAAAATTCAAGAAAGTTTCCAAAATTCCCTGACTTTTCTCTGATTATTCCGGGAGGAACGAAATTCTTCGAGTTTTCCATATGCGTAACTATTATAGTTAGTAATTATTGACATAGCTAATTACTGATTATTGTTTACGTGATTTCTTTTTGACTATTTTCAGAGTTCCACCGTACGCCGCTCCGAGTGTCGGCCATTCGCAATGCCGCTGAATGCAAAGTACCGCCGAACCCCGACCGATGTCGATTTTATTATCGTTATTAATTTTTCGAAATACCATGTCATTGTTTATTTGCATTTTTTCTTATGTTAAGTTATGCTTGAAATTGTTCTTTTGAATTTCTTTGAATATTTGAAATTTGAATTTTGAGTTTCTTTGAATTGTCGAAATTTTTCGAAATGCCACGTCGATCTTTATTTTCATTTTTTCTTATGTTAAGTTATGGTTGAAATTGTCACATGTAAAACTTCGTGTCGTAAGGTTGGACATCTGACGAGACCGTAACCTTGAAACGTTAGCGATTTTGTACCAGCGTCGCATAATTTTTTTCGTGCGCAAATGTCTAATTTTCAATTATTTGAAAATGAATTTTATAGTTACATAATTTTCAATTCAATTTGAATAAAACAAAGTACCGTTCTTTCACAATTTATAGGTATTATATATTTAGAGCTGTTATATATAATAATTATACTTGTCAGACTATGTTTTATGATAGAGTATGTTAGAAGCGGTCATCCACCCAAGCACCGTCGTAGGTGGCTTGAATCGGGGACCGACGAAACGGTACAGCGAACTTATGCTCCGTGTATGTACGTTGTTAGGTAATTGGAATGATTATTGTTGCAAAAATTGACAGAAGGCGACTTTGCCTCTTTTACTGACCTTTCTCGAGTGAACGAACATTGCGAGAAGTCAGAGTGATTCTGATACGATGAATGGGCGCCACCTCCTGACCAGGCTTCTCAGGGTTGTCGGTTTTCAAACTTGCCTGAAAGAGAGAAAACGCGACGAAAAATTCATTTTCACGATGTTCAGTATTATTCCGCGTCTTCGGAAGCAAGTCAAAATCGTATATCGGGGATCATCAAAATGAAAATAGTCTCGTGAATTACTTCGCGTCCGTCGCACTGGGAACTCCCTAACCTCCGAAGCGCGAAATATTCGGTTTGGTTCCGTTTTACAGAGCAGTGGAGAAATTAGAAGCGTAATCGAGGTAGGGCTAACGGTGTACAAGTAATTACCATTGTCGACGCGTTTTTCTGGTCGAGATGATCAATTTTTAACGATTAAGAAAACTGATCAGCGCTGAACCAGTTAACACGCAAGCTGGGCACGTGTCAGCGAAAGAGAGCGCTCGCCGGATTATCGCGGTGACTTCCGGTACGACGGACGCGTCGGTGACTCGCGCCGTCTACGCCCGGAAGTCTCGCAATTTCGAATCCAACGGAAACACCTCGCTGATAAACATTTCCGATGATTTTTTTAAACAGGAGGCAGATTGATTTGTTGCTTTGTTGGGGATTGTAGTTGTTTATCACTGCGTTGCCCATTGCTGGAGGCATTAATTGGCGGAACGGAAGTACAACGCTGAGTTGAGCAACGTCGTCGGGCAGGAAATGGCGCTCGGACGTGAGGCTCGGATAGGATTGAATTTTGGCGATTTGTGGCTGCCGCGATGATACTGGGTTCTATAATGGCCTCTGCACACTGCGCGCGACGAGCGACGAGCGATGAGTGACATCCAATGGGAGCTTCACTCTCCCGGAAGGTTTCCGGAATACCTGAGCTCCCATTGGATATCTCTCATCGCTCGTCGCTCATCGCGCGCAGTGTGCAGAGGTCATTAGACTAGCGCGAGTAACAATTGGAATGTTACCAGCGTGACGTTGCTTTTGAAGCAGGCAAAATCTTTTCGAGCGTTTATTACAAGGAGAAACGTCCAATTGTTGCAAAACTCTTGAATGTCGTGGTAAACATTTTTTACAATTGTCGCTTCGTTAGTGGTGGGAAAACGAGAAAAATCGACGTGGTTTTGATTCCTCGTTGCTTTAGGCTGTAGACAATTTGTCTAACACTAGTAACTCTAATGTCGGAATGAAATTGAAGAATTTCCGCTCGCTTGTGGTCGGAAAAAGAGAAGAAACCTTGACGCCATATTTATGCCTCGTTATTCTAGGCTGTGACGATCTTACAAAAAAAGGAACGAAAATTGGGCAAAAAAAATGTTGCACTCCGTTGACGCAGTGTAAACCCAATTTTCGATTTTTGTTCACGAAGTGTTGCGGTTTTCGCGAGCTAGTGACTTTTTTCGATCACGTGATCGTTTTTATGTTGCGTCATGCGGCGTATAAAAGTACTATTTAATGAACAGCCATAGTCTTGATACGTCTCACGCAATTCGCGAGGAAGGATGAACAATATCCAATGGAGGCTAAGGTCTTGCGGAAAGTCCCGACAAAATAGCTAAAAAAAATAGAAAATGATAATAGGATAGGCCTCTGTAGGCCTATTCTGTAACTCGGTTGTGACAGTTTTCGCTATCGTTAGCAGCGACAGCCAATCGCATGCATGATTACAGAAGAAAGGGAGCCTCTTATTGGCTGTCCCTAGCTAACGACAACTTTTGTTATAGTTCACTAGAGACAGCCAATAAGAGACTCCCTTTCGTCTGAAATCGTGCATGCGATTGGCTGTCGCCAGCTAACGATAGTGAAAACTGTCGCTACCGAGCCTACTGCACACTGCACACGATTGGCGACGAGAGATGAGCGACGAGCGATATCCAATGGGGGCTTCAGTTTCCTAGAGGGTTTCCAGAACACCTTAGCTCCCATTGTGTATCGCTTACCGGTCATCGTAAATCGCGTGCAGCGTGTGTGCACTCAGATCAAAAGTGCTGCTGCTTTTAAACGCCCATGAAATTGCACCCCAAAGGGACAACAATGCCTCGGATAAAAATGCACCCTAAAGTTTCCTCGTACGATGGTTAATTCATGGAATTTCAGCTGACTGGCGATAAAAGTAGCTTTATCATTTTCTCGGTAACCTGCGAGCGGTTTTTCCCGTGAAACTTAAAATAATCGACGCAAAAATCGACAAAAATGCCGATCGACATTCCTGCTTATGTCTACGCGACCGCAGTCGCGGCTGGAGGAGTTCTCGGATACGTTAAATCCCGTGAGTGGTTACATTTTTTTTAGACGCAAACAGTGTATTTCCCAAAAACCAAAGAGGTCCAGAAGTATTTGGGAAAAAATGAAAAACGACGAGTTCTTAATTCAACTTTTAAACGCATTTATTATTCATTTTTACTATTTTTACGAAAGAAAGCACGAAGTAAATCTACGAAGAAAGTCTTGCTCTGTAAAGTACTCCAAATTCTCAACAATAAAATTCCATTGCAGCCATTACAATAACAAGAGTAATGTTAACAAAAATATTTTTAGAATCATTAAAAAATCAAAAATGACTAAACCGGCGAAAGTAGTTTTTACATTATTAATAGCAAATTGAATCATTTAAATCAAGAGCATAACTTGATTGAAAAAAAAACCATCAAATCGTCAATACAATAATAAAAGCAACGATACTAAGTCAGAATAAATTGTTTATAATGTCATTACAATAGAAAAATAAATCTTTGCTGTATAGCGAGGAACAATTCTTTGTGGTCTGGCGACAAATGGCCTAGGAGGAAAAAATAGTCCGCTGTCTTGATGTTGATGTCCAGTCCGCTTACGCTGGATTTTTCTGGACTAAATTGGGAACTTGATGTGCGAAGACAAAATATCAATACAAACAACCAACACCATAATAATAATAATGATAATAATAACAATAAGCATGTTTTCCAAATAACAATGGCAATACATTCGAATAATAATGTTTTATTGTATTTCTTCAAGAAATATATATATATATATATATTTAATAAAAAAATGTAAAAATTGATCATTATAACGATAATAATACTCAGTATGTGGTTCTAATAATTCTATAATTGTCTATCCATCTATCTGATTAGCTGTGTATCCATTATTATTAATAATCTTGATCAATATTCCATACTGAATTCATTTAAAAAAGCAGCGATGATAATCCTTTATTTTTCATTTCAACCTGCATGATATAAAAAATATGTCTTTCAATTAAGATTCCATTCCTTCGCTCGGCGCTGGACTCCTTTTCGGAGGCATACTGGGCTACGGAGCGTTCCAAGTCTCGTCGACTCCTCCGCAGTACGGCGTTTTCCTCGGCACCAGTGCCACCCTCGGAGGGCTCATGGGCTACAGATTTTACAGCACCGGCAAAATCATGCCGGCGGGAATAATCGCTGTTTTGAGGTACCATCCTTACCCTTAAGATGCATATTTTAGAAAACCCCTTCAACTTTTTATTCAATTTCATCCATTGTCAATTATAGATGGAAAATTTTTAGGATCCTCTAACGATCCAATAGATCAATCCTACAAACCCCTTAATTGTTTTAAGGGGTCTGTAGACTTTTATTGTTTATTCACATTTTTTTGTTAACCTGTCAATGTTAACTTGAAGTAAAGTTTACGTTGACTCAATGTTCGTACATTAAACTTAACCTAAAGTTAAGCCAAGTTTAAGTTATGTTAACTTAGCATTAAACTTAACTCAACGTTTTGTGTTGAGTTGAGTTAACATCAAACTTAACTCAACATTTAATGGTAATTTGAGCTAACGTTAAACTTAACTTGACATTTAATGTTAAAACGAGTTAACATTGAACTTAACCTAACATTTAATGTTAAGTTGAGTTAATATCGAACTTAACCTAAAATTTAATGTTAAGTTGAGTTAACATCGAACTTAACATTTAATGTTATGTTGAGTTAACATTAAACTTAACTCGACATTTAATGTTAAGTTGAGGTAACATTAAACTTAACTCAACTTAACATTTAATGTTAAGTTGACTTAAGTTTAGTGTTAATTAATTGAACTCAACTTAACATTTTATCAATCAACTTAACAGTTCAGTTAATTAACATTTTATTAATCAACTTAACAGTTGAGTTAATTAACATTTTATTAATCAACTTAACAGTTGAGTTAATTAACATTAATTGACTCAACTTAACATTTAATGTTAAGTTGACTTAAGGTTAACGTTAAGTTGAGTTTAATGTCAAGTTAATGTCAGTGTTGAGTTTGTTTGTTTTGTTAATTTACGTTTTAATGTTGATTTTTTCCATGATCAGTTAGAGAACATTAAACTTAACCTAAAGTCAAGTCAAGTTTAAGGTAAGTTAACTTAGCATTAAAATTAAGTTAACATTTAATGTTAAGTTAAGTTGACATTAAACTTAACTTAACATCTAATGTTAAGTTGAGTTGACATTAAACTTAACTTGACATTTAATGTTAAGACGAGTTAACATTGAAGTTAACCTAACATTTAATGTTAAGTTGAGTCAACATTGAACTTAACATTCAATGTTGAGTTGAGTTAAGCTTAACGTTAAGTTAAGTTAAGTGTAATTCCAAGTTAATGTCAGTGTTGAGTTTGTTTGTTTTGTTAACTTACGTTTTATTGTTAATTTTTTCCATGGTCAATTATAAAACAATAGCGCACCTTCACTTATTTGATCGTTTATTGTTGATTTATTATTAATAATTGGTGCGCACTTTAGACAGCCGTTAATAACTTTTTTTTATTGTCAATAGTATTTCCCGGCTACCTCAATAATTTCGATGACACATTCGCTCATACGTGTATGCTTAATAATTTTATTCTTTATTTATGTTTCTTGTTAATAGCAGGCGCATATTTTTTTTGGGCGCTTGACAATTCTGTTATCAATTATTATCCATTTTCAATGAGAGATAAGTATTTTGAAGCCTCTGTCAGTTTTTTAAATCGTATATTGTTTAGTTGTCGTTGACAATAGCAGGTGCGCAACTAAGTTTCCAGGTTTTTTTGACCGATGAAAAAAGCGAATATTTCAAGACAAATACAAAAAAATGGCTCATTCGAAGTATCGTCCCTCGCTATTTACACATTTTTGCCATCTCTCTGGCAATATATTTCTGCTCAAACTCTTTCTGTTCAAGAGCAAAATTTCGAAGTGGCTTCCCGCTCCCCGCAAATGCTGTTTATTTGGCACAAATTTTGACATTTTCGAGGCTAGAAAAAACGTCGTTGCGTTGCGATATTTGTTTATATTACGACTGGGTATCAACAGATGTCCAAGCTATAACCCCAAATTTCAGACCTGTATGCCGACTACAAGCGTCACTAGCGCCATCCATGTGTGAAACCCGGGAACTTAGTTGCGTTTTCAGAGGATCGCTGATAATCTTATTTTTTATTTTTATCTACTTTATTATTTTGGAGACCTCCTTATTTCGATTTATTTTCTACTATTCCGGAGACTCCTTAAAAATCCTACTCTTTATTTTGATTTGTCGTCGATGGTGCTTTTGTATCCCTTCAACGATTTCATTGGCTTTGCAGCGCCGCGATGTTCTTCAGATGCGCCCTGCAACAGTTCAGAAGCCCGGCATTGAGAGTCGACTGAGTACGCATGAGAAGATGGTTTTTGATATTTCTTTTGTAAGACGCGTAGTTCGCTACGGTTCACTGTAGGTGGCCATTTTCAATCTCGATGGCTCGAGATCTTATTGACTTTTCGTATTCCTAATAATCGCGCTAACAGGCCAATTGTACGAGGGAAATAAACGGTGGATGAATTGGATTCTATCTTCATTTTATTGCGCCATTTTCGCCGACGTTCCCCATTCAACGATACAACGAAGAATAAATAAAGTGGCGAAAAAATCAGCGGATGATAGGCTATTCTACTCTGTGTAAGAAAAACACTGAGAACGTACAAATAAGGCAGTTTTCGCAATAAGCAATCGAATAATGTCGGTTTTGATTTATAAAAACACGACGTAAATTTTTTAATTCACTTTTAAAGAAGTACTTTTTCTATCTCTTCAACGAACACGCGAAACGGCAGCCGCCATAATGGATTCTGACGTGACGTCATTGACATTCTAAACGAAGAAAGCGGTGAACGTATTATTCTCCAACCTGTGAAAAAAAGCCTCAACAACTATATATTCTCGTTTGTCATAGTTAATTGCAAATTTTCAGATAGTTATCTGAACTTCAAAAAATAACAAATGAGTTTTTTTTCAGGCTACGACTTTGGATATCTTCGTGCAAGTTTTAACCAAGTCTTTCTCATATTTATATCAATTGGCATTTCAATCCACAACTTTCTTGGTATTTTTACACTAATGTTCTTACATTTAGGAACAACACACCAATGATACGAACTCGCTTTTAGCCAACAAAATTGCGTATCCACAATTGGCGCAGCGTCAACGTGTACTAGGCAAGTGACGTCACGAGCCGAAGCAGCATGGCGGCTAGCGCTTTGGCGCGGAAATTTGAAATGTAAAATTTAAATGAATTTTTATGGTACCTATCAATTACATAAAATAGAAATAAATTTGTTGTTACTTTATTACCACCAGAGGATCAAATTAAGGTAGTATGTGCGGGAACCTCATTACAAAGAAATTTTTTTTTTTTATATGCTGTAGTATAGACATACAGAATGACGTCCGCGAAAACTCTGCATGCCTTACCGGCTAAATACAATAATAATTAAATCACGAAATCAACGCATTCAACGCGCACCTTATAGAGAATCCGTGCGGATCAAACATTGGAACGGAAATAATAATAGTTCGCGATTAGGTCGGAGCAATGCGAAAAGCGATAAATAATAAGGAAACTGTCGCGGTCATGTGTGTCCCATGGAAAATATAGGTTACGAGATACTTCGAGCAGATATTGTCGATTGCAGGGAGACTAGAGGTAAGGAGTGGACACACAGTGCTTACGAAACGTCCGCAAAAAGGCAGCGAATAAGGAGGCGCTGCGATCGTATGTGTCCGATCGATGAGCTCCGCCTACTAGCCTCGTGCTCTTGCCGTGATCTCCGTTGCTGTTGACAGCACATTCGTGGTGGGGGACCTAACTGTTGCGTCTACCTCTCCTATTTTCTAAATTAAGCGGTGAACCAACTAATAAAATAAAAACAGAACACAAATGTAGCCTTGACTGTCGTGGATTGAAAATATGTTCCAGAAAAGGGTATTCAGTTGATTTATTTTTTTCACCTATGCGAATGAAAGTTTGAAAAAAATGGCCCTATGCAAACAATATTACTCTTTACGTGGCTTGTAAATGCAACTGCACTGGAGAAAAAAGGAACTTGTAAAAAATTGCAGTTGTATTTGCAAGAAAAACAGCTTATAAATTATGCTCCATTTTATGCTTATCACTCCAGGGAGAATGAAGCGTACAGGTTATGTTTCTCATGAACTAAACTACATGCATGAAAAAAGAAACTAAAGGCTAACCCTAATGACGGTTCATTGGGAGCAATATTGCAAATAATTCTACCTTAGGCTTTGAAGAAAACAATTTCGTGAAGATTTTCTCAATATTACAAAACACAATAATATTAAAAATGAGCCTCAAAGCGGAGCACAAAGACACATCGAAATCAAATTCTTTTATTATTTGTGCGCATGCGTTAAGTTTGGACTATGATAATTATTTGAGACGTTATCGTCAGGAGAGCTGCTAGTGGCACGATCTGGAACTATTGCACGTCGGATTTTTTAAGACGCTGGAACTACGTATTGGCCTATGCTGTGTCCACTCCTTCTCTCTAGTCTCCCTGGTCGATTGAATCGACTAATTTTTGCGCCCGCTAGCCGCTCTGCCATATCTACCTTTGCATATGCACATTTCACACACACTACAAACACACGCTTACACATACGGTAAACAAACACACACTAGACATTTATAGAAAGCACCCGAGTACAGCGCTGCCACGGATATCGCCAGAATTATGAAATGGCGGCCTGTGACAACTCAAGTCAAATCTGATTGCTATGTTAATACTTTATTTTCATAATATGATACACAGCTATCACATACACTTCTCAAATAATTATTTTCCTTATTATATTTATTATTATACCCAAACGTATTATATTGTACCCTTTTCAGATTCGATCATTGATAGATTTTCTGTTGATTAGTCAATCCGCTAGTACTACCTTAAGGGGAGAAATCACAGTAGCACACAAAAAAATAGGCATATTTTCGGGAATTAATTTTGGCTGAATAAAAGTATCAATCGAAAATCTGTAAAGTAGGTTTTATAGCAATACTAAAAAAGTACAAAATGTAATTTTTTCAATAAAAAATATTTAAAAATGGCGGCTGCGCAGCATATGCCCCAAGGCGCCTATTTTTGAAAGCGCGTCGATGGCCGAAGACGTAGACTCCTTAATTTTTGACCTGGAAGAAAAAACCAAAATTTTTTAGTTTCCATATAACAACAGCTAGCGAGCTACGTAGGATGTTTTCGATATATTGATTTTTCGCAAAATGGTACATGTTTGAAAATAAAGTTAAATTTTTAACAAAAAAAAACGCCATAAAATCGTCGATAAAAAAAAACTAAGCCATATGAAATAAAAAATCCTACGTAGCTCCGTGGAGAAAGATGTTTCGAAGCTACTGTCAAAATTTCAAGTTGATCGGTAAAGATTTGCTCGAGTTATGTCTTCGGCGAACTCAAAAAAAGTGGTTTCGAGAAAAACGCGTTTAAAGTTTTAAGTACTGAGAAACCATATGAAAATTTCACATACCTCTAATCTGCAATGCCTGCACCGTACAGTCGATTTTCGTACGCAGTATCCTTTTTCGTCCCTTTTCTAACACGACTCGACGATGTGTCACTCATAATGACAATGATTTACAAATATCACTGTTTTTTATCACTATTTATGTTATATATGTATGCACGAAAGTGAAGCGTCGTGAAACAGCGTTGTATTCAACGCAAGAAATTTGGGCACTCGGACAGTTTTGCCGTATTCCATCATTTGGTATATTATTTTTAAGACCCTAAAGCACCTTTTAAGCGAAAATTTTTTTTTTCGAAAAATTGAAAATTTTACTGTGATTTCCCCCCTTAAGACACCTTTCGAAAAAGTGGGTAACGCCTTATCGAAGGAGAACGCGAGCAAGTCGCTCGTTCGAATGTCGCGCGCTTGGCAGGGCCGCGCGCGTTCCGAAAATTTTCCGCGAATGGCGCGTGCGCGGGACGAGGGCGCTGCGGTCGCCGCGCCTTCGTGAACGCGCCGCACTATCGTCGGAGCTCTGCTAATGGCTGCTCGTGGCCGTTCTGCCGTGACGGGAGTCTTTGAGGTCTGGCTCTTTCGTGCGTGTTCCTCGTAGATCCCGCGAACATCCAGATTTCATTAGACCAGGAATAAGCGGAAGAAAGGGCCGACCGAAAGGGATATTGAAACAACCGCGAGGTTCAGTGTGCTAGAGACGCGCACGAATCCTAACACCGTAAATTAAAACGATCGACAAAAAACTCGGGATAAATAAGCGACGGATACTCGCGAATGTTCTCTACGTGCCCAAAGTTCGACATTAATTTTGCCCGTGCGAACGACGACGAGCAGTGGCCACGACAAGGACGCGCGCCACTGGACTCGAGGCTCTTTTGACTGATTTTTGGGATCAAGTCAACGAAAACCTCCACCATTCCGCCAATAACCGAGTGCCGGCCCGCAGGGTGGCGATCGTTCGATAAGGTAAGCCCTTTTGCCCTTCGTCATTATTGTTATTCTCGCTTCGTCTGACTGCTCCCGACTGTCATACTGAAAATCTCCACGTCCCCCACCCTCCCCGCCGACTCGTTGCTCGAGCCGATCGAAAACGGTCACGGCAGTGGCGCGCGTTCCGTTTTTGGCAACCGTCGCAACTTCCCTTCTCCTCACGCCGCCATCGCTTCCATCACCTTACGAAAAATTCGAAATAATTCGTAAAAATAGCATTCGCAGAGTTCTTTCCCGCGAGATTGTAAAGATGCGGAGTGATTAGCTTTGGGTGGAACAAAAAACGGTTCTCAACTTGACAGACTTTCATTAGTCATGTTTCGGCACCGAGGAAATTGTACGTGTGGAGTAGATGATCGTTTTTTTTTAAATAACATTAAAAAAAAAGTTTTTTGTCCAAGGGCGTATTGTTTTGTAGACTTTTCCAAAGCCTCCTAAATTTGTATTAAATTTCCGACGAGAATCGCGTAAACACCTTTTCATCGCCGACGAATCATCAGGCATCTCGCTGTTTCTCTCGAAGTATCCATTATTCATCGATATCCGTGTCGGCCGCTTCGGGCGCAGGGAAATAATCCAGGGCGGAAGAAAAGTCGGAAACTTCATCATAAGCGGGAGGGATTTCAATTTCCATTTTTTTTAATGCAATTTTTTACGAAGTAAAATTAACCCTTCCTTGCACTTTTACCCTTACCCTTACTTGCACTTACAGCACTTTTTTTTCTCACGCGAGAATGCATTGATAATGTGTATTGTACAGAAGGGCCGAAATTCGACATTTTCACCGCAGTAAAAATTAGACTTGATGCGCAAAACTCAAAGGTCTGCAAACGATATTTGGTTAAGAGATGTTGATACTTCACGATACAGCAAAAATCAGCTGTTGCCGTCAACCATTTATAGCACCTAGAGCCATCTTTTGAAAACGGACCGAACTAAGTTGTATACCTAATAGAATATTGATACTTACATTAAGGGGTAAGGCCACTGTAACGGCCCAAAAAAAAAAGGTTTTTTCACTAATTTTTTGCTCCCGAAATTGAAGGTATTTGAAAAAAAACTTTTAATGGTGTTATCGGGCATACATTAAACTTTATTATAAAATTTTTTTACAGTAAAAAAAAAACAAAATGGCGGTTCCACAGCTATCTTCCCGGGACATGTTTTGCTTCCAGGGCTCCGCGGCACGCAGCACCACTGGTGCACTTTTGAATCTAGAACAAAAAAAAAAAACCATTAATCTAGAGGGCTATAGCTAGAGAATGTCGATCGGATTTTAAAAAGTATCAATTTTTGTGGATTTGGCGTGCGTTTGAAAAAAAAAAATTGATTTTTGACGAAAAAAACGGCAAGTTTTTTGTTAATAAAAAATCAATAAATAAAGTTCTTGAAAATTCCGATCGACATTCTCAAGATAATGTAAATGTTCACATCTGGTTAAAATTTCAAGTAAAAAAAATGAAAATTGTTCGAGTTATGCTGCGTGCCATTTTGAAAAACCATGTTTCGAGAAAAATGCGTTTAAAGTTTTGCGAATAGTTTTTTATAGCCAATAAAAAAAAATCGATTTTTCAAAAAATTTACAGTGGCCTTACCCCTTAAGGCAGGATCCTGCGTTAGAAGCATAAAAAAATCGATTTTTTTTATTGCTTAAATCTATTCCTAGGATATCTAAGAATGTGTATGTAAAGATATAGAAGCTAATTCGCAGTAATTTCGAAGATACAGCACTAAACGTGGTCGGGCGCAGAGCAGGTATACGACCGCTCGGGCAGCCGGAGCGCGCGTTTTCCCGAGTTTTCGTTTTTACGATTTTTCTAAACTGGCGTGCATGATTGCAAGAAAAGTAGACGCCAAACCCAAACGAACCGAGACTTGTCAGCTTTAGTTTTGTATTCTCTTCTATATGAACTGAAAAGATTTATGAAAAAAAAATTCTAAACAACTTTTTAGCAAGTTGAAATGATTTTTTTTTCGTGAAAAAAGCACATTTTTGTCAAACTTGAGAAAAATTTCAAATTTCACAATTTTTTGGGTTTTTCGTAGTTCACTTGGAAGAAAGATATATGAAAATTAAGATTTTCTTCGGTTTTTTGTTTCAAACGAAAATTACGAACACCATCTTGCACGCCAATTGGAGACTGCACTTGCAAAGTGCTGAACGAATGTTCATCAAAATGGGCTGGGTTTCAATATTTTTCTCCAAAAAACATTTGTCTATCATGTTCAAATATGCATTAAAATATTGTCAAAAGTTCGCTGGACTTGCTTATTTTTTTCTGCCCTGAAACAATTTCCCAAAAAACGCTTTTTTAAAAATACTTCTCAATAAATAATTAACACGCGAAGAACACGATAGGGGCGAGTCAATATTCCGTGGACTGATGTGTTTTCCCTCAAGGACGTGCAATCAGATGGAATTCTTCGTTATGAGAATTGACACGAAGTCTTGCAACGATAATTCACGAGCCTTCGGTTCTCAACCAGTTACACGTCGGTATATTTTGATTCTGCGCCGAGCAATTGCTCTTTATGGAGGGCAATCGTCAGGTGTTTGTCTTATCAACAAGAAAATTTTCCAGTCGCCTTAGCGCACCGTCGTAATGTATATATACAGGGCGAGGCACATAAAGTGTTAGAGAGCAATAGTACTCAAACTTGATCATATCCAAAAATGTTTCGGACAAAAGTTTCAGCGTTCGAAAAGGTCGTCATACTGGACCACCCTATTTATTTTATCGGTGGAGGCGCTGAAGCTACGTCAAGGTCAACTCCACTTTTTTAAGTGGAACCATGTATTTTTTTCGATGACATTATTACCGATTCTAAGACGAATTCAGCGACCTACGACACAAGGTCATTCTAGTCGCGTAAAAAAAAACACATCGTTCCATTTAAGGCATTACCCCCACTTGTAGCGCAAAAAAAAGGCATTTTTCATGAATTTTTTTAAAGAAAACTACAAAACTTTCTTAATCGATCAATATACCATCTTAAAGAACACATCTTGAAGAACTTTCAGTAATTTTTTTATTGAAAAATATTACATTGTTTAGTGGCAAATGGCCGTCAATGAAATAATGTTTTTATATACACGGTTCGCGGTGAGCAACATTGCGGCGAAGTGGATCATCTGAAAAAAAAATGCGGATGGATTTAGTCAAATATAAGTATAAACTAGTCTTTAATCGAAGGATTTTAAAAAATATTCATTTTTCATAAAATGGCGGACAGTCAAAGTTAATGGTTCGATTTTGACGAAAAAAAACGGCCGTTTTTTGGCTATAAAACGGCCATTTTATTTCGAAAAAAAAAATCGAACGATTAAAGACTACATTTTTATGTATTAAATAAGCCTGCAAAATTTCAAGAAGATCGGTTCATTAGTGTTCGAGTAATCTTGGTCACCGACTTCAGAAATGCCATTTTGAGAAAAAACGCGTTTAAAGTTTCAATTTCAGTTCTTCAATTCACGGATTCTTCTCTTTCAACGCTCATATCTCAGTCAATTTTGTTCGGATCGACTTGAAATTTTCAGGACATATTCTCAGAAACTTATACTTCAAAAAAATGCAATAAAAAAATCGATTTTTTACAAATCGCAAGTGGGGGTAACCCCTTAAAAAAGTGAAGTAGATGTTGACGTAGCTTCAGCGCCTCTACCGATAAAAAATAGGGTGGTCCAGTATGACGGCCTTCTAGAACACTTCTTCGAGTCAGACTTGTGAAAAACACATGACTACCTTATAGTTGTCCCCCTGAATATATATGTATGTGTGTACATATATATATACACACACACATTTTTTTAAACACGCGGTGCAATGGCGTTGAAACATCGGAGCCTTCTTTACCGACCGAGCAATCAAGAATTGCCCCGGCGTGAATTTAATCGATGTTCTTTTTTTTTCAATACGATTCCCACAGTCAGCTGGCTTTTTCATTTCTACGCGTAATGTTGCGCAATTGGTGATTACCGTATGCAATAACAACGATATCGCGAGAAAACTTTACAACGCGTACGCGCGAGTCATCGGATTTTCGCGGAAAGCGCTTACGCTTTGATCCTCCAGCGAATCGTTTTATTGCCAGTTTCGCCGTTCCGTGATTGGCAAAGCGCGAGTGCAGGAAAAACACCTCGGCACGTGAAGCATCGCACTCGGGGTCTAGCGGGATTTCCAGCCGAGATCTTCGAACTAACTATACGCGACAGTGCGACGTTTTTTCGGCAAATAAATAGTCTCAGGGTAGGCAGAACTAGTCACAGAAGGGCCTAAGACTTTGAATTTTCCGTAAATAATACGAACGTACGAAATTTTTAGGTTACCGTTAGAGTTACCGATCGTCTTATCGCTCTAAAGTATAGACGTTTAATAAATGGCACAGTGATCCGAAAATTAAATCGTCCAATGTCCTTTCGAACTCAATCAAACCTCTCGATTCTCGAGGACAACTCGTGGCCGAAAAAATAATCTTGCTTTGCCCCACCGGCCCGTCCCCCGCGGCGATTGGAAACCTTATCTTCTGAATCGTAGAAAAAAAACGACGATCACAGAACTTGGGTAAGATCTGACACGAAGAACCAAAAATTATAGTGTGCGTTTCCGAGACTTTGCGACCGTTCAAATTTGAAATGTGATACTTGCGACTGCTTGGCAACTGTACCGCAGCTGCACCCTAAGTGACTCCAGCGTGACTGTACAGTAATTGTACCGTAAGAATACAGCAATGTGTCGTTACAGTACAGAAATCGTAACTGAAGTAATTGTACATGCAGTAACTGAAACTGTACCGTAACTGTAACTGTACCATTGCAATACCCCTTCAGGGTTTTTCAATAAGGATTTTTCAATAAGGGCGGGTAGATGTTGAAACGGAATAAAACAAGCTGTGTGTGAGGTATTAACGCGTTACCCCCACTTGTAGCGCAAAAAAGGCATTTTTCATGAATTTTTTTAAAGAAAACTACAAAACTTTTTTAATCGATCAATATACCATCTTAAAGAACGCATCTTCAAGAACTTTCAGTAATTTTTTTATTGAAAAATATTACATTGTTTAGTGGCAAATGGCCGTCAATGAAATAATGTTTTTATATACACGGTTTGCGGTGACCAACATTGCGGCGAAGTGGATCATCTGAAAAAAAAAATGCGGATGGATTTAGTCAAATATAAGTATAAACTAGTCTTTAATCGACGGATTTTAAAAAATATTCATTTTTCACAAAATGGCGGACAGTCAAAGTTAATGGTTCGATTTTAACGAAAAAAAACGGCCGTTTTGTGGCTATAAAACGCCCATTTTTTTTTCGAAAAAAAAAATCGAACGATTAAAGACTACATTTTTATGTATTAAATAAGCCTGCAAAATTTCAAGAAGATCGGTTCATTAGTGTTCGAGTAATCTTGGTCACCGACTTCAGAAATGCCATTTTGAGAAAAACGCGTTTAAAGTTTCAACTTCAGTTCTTCAATTCACGGATTCTTCTCTTTCAACGCTCATATCTCAGTCAATTTTGTTCGGATCGACTTGAAATTTTCAGGGCATATTCTCAGATACTCATACTTCAAAAAAATGCAGTAAAAAATCGATTTTTTCAAAATCGCAAGTGGGGGTAACCCCTTAACATAGCCATTCATCCAAAAAAATGCGCCTCGTCGCTAAAGATGATTTTTTGGCCAAAATTGGGGTCCTCTTCCAAACGCTCCGAGACCCAGTCAGCGAACAAACGGCGTTGTTTATGGTCATTAACTTTGAGCTCCTGGGTCAGTTGGATCTTGTACGAGTGTAGGCCCAAGTCCCGACGCAAAATTCGCCACGTTGAGGTCTGCGAAAGGCCGAATTTTTTTGCACAGCGAGGAATCGTCTGTCTCAGGTTCACCTACATTTACGGCGTTCCTTTGACGTACGATTGTTGTGAATCGTTTACTGATTGTTTACCGAACCGGTCGTCTCGAATTTGGCCACCAAACGTTGGAGAGTCGACTGTGAAGGGCCACCGCGTCTGCCATAAAATGGGCGCGCGCAACGTTTGTACTAACGAACACTCATTTTGATAATAAAGTTTTATCATTTGCACGTGCTGTTCAATCGCATAACTTGCCATGGTGATTTGGCATCAGTGACTGAATAATAAACAACAGATTAGGTAGACGCCACCAAAACAACATGGCCGCCAACATCTACCCGCGCCAATTGAAAAACCCTATACAAGTGTTTTGTAATCTTGCCGCAATTATACATTGATTGCGCCGTAACCGTACAGTAACTGTTCGGTAATTCTACCATAAGGGTACAGTATTTTTTCCGCAACTTTGTATACAGCAATAATATCGTAACTTTAGAGTATTCTAGACTAGTAACTCTGCTGTAATTGTTGCGTAGCGGCATAGTAGCCGTAATGCAACTGTACTCAACGCTACCGCGACAGTACAATAATTGTTCTCTGCCGTGCAACAACTCAACCGCAATTGTGCGGCAATTATGCGGTAACTATACGGCAATACTATAACAGGTGTGCAGTGATTGTAGCGCAACCGTATGGTAATTCTACCATAAGTGTCCAGTCATTGTACCTGTACAGTAACTTCATAGTGATTTTACTGTAACTGCATAGTTGCTGTAACTTATACTCAACGGTACTGTGACTGTACAGACATTGTTCCCTGTTGGGCAATTGTTGGAAAACTATGCAGTAATTGTTGGGTATACAGTAGTGTAACTATACAGTAGGTAACTATACAGTAGTGTAGTTGGTACAGTAATTGTTGGGTAACTATACAGTAGTGTAAACTGTACGGTAAGTATACAGCAACTGTACAGTATCTATACGGTAACTGCACGCCAACTATACAGTAGTAAAAATTGTACAGTAATTGTTAAGTAATTGTTCTGTAAACGCATAGTTGCTGTAACATAACTATACTCCACGGTACTATAACTGTACAATCAATGTTTCCTGTTGGTCAATAACTGTACAGTAATTGTTAGGTAACTATACGGCAATTGTACAGTAATTGTACGGTAATTATACGGTAATGTCCATCAATTATACAGTAATTGTACAGTACTTGTACGACAATTGTACAGTACTTGTACGGTAATTGTACAGTACTTGTACGGTAATTGTACAGTACTTGTACGGTAATTGTACAGTACTTGTACGGTAATTGTACAGCACGTGTACGGTAATTGTACAGTACTTGTACGGTAATTGTACAGTACTTGTACGGTAATTGTACAGTACTTGTCCGGTAATTGTACAGTACTTGTACGGTAATTGGATAGTACTTGTACGATAATTCTACAGTACTTGTATGGTTATTGTACAGTACTTGTACGGTAATTGTACAGTACTTGTACGGTAATTGTACAGCACGTGTACGGTAATTGTACAGTACTTGTACGGTAATTGGACAGTACTTGTACGGTAATTGGACAGTACTTGTACGGTAATTGGACAGTACTTGTACGGTAATTGTACAGTACTTGTATGGTAATTGTACAGTACTTGTACGATAATTGTACAGTACTTGTATGGTAATCGTACAGTACTTGTACGGTAATTGTACAGTACTTGTACGGTAATTGCACAGTACTTGTACGGTAATTGGACAGTACTTGTACGGTAATTGTACAGTACTTGTATGGTAATTGTACAGTACTTGTACGGTAATTGTACAGTACTTGTACGGTAATTGTACAGTTCTTGTACGGTAATTGTACAGTACTTGTACGGTAATTGGACAGTACTTGTACGGTAATTGTACAGTACTTGTACGGTAATTGTACAGTACTTGTATGGTAATTTTACAGTACTTGTAAGGTAATTGTACAGTACATGTACGGTAATTGTACAGTACTTGTACGGTAATTGTACAGTAATTGTGCAGCAATTGAACGGTAATTGTACAGTAATAGTACGGTAATTGTCCAGTACTTGTACGGTAATTGTACGGTAATTATACGGTAACTATCCAGTAATAGTACTATAATTGTGCAGCAATTGTACGGTAAGCTTACAGTAAATTATACATATACCTTACCTGTATAGTTGCCGTACTGTAGCGAACTGTACACAGGAACCCTATCCCAGCCGTAAAGTCGCAAATATTCTGCCACGAAAGCCCGCATTACGCAGCCAATAGAAAAAAAGAGAGTGAAAATGAGGGGAAAGAAATAAAAATTGGAAACAATCATGTCACGTTGCAGTCTACGATAAGAGGCATCATCATGGGATCACGCATACGAGACAGATAACACCGACTTGACCTTGTTTGACCACTTCCTCTGCGATTATTAACAAACGCGAGGCTCTCTGCAGGGGGTCAAACAAACACAATACTCGGACGGCATTTTTATTATCCATTGTTCGCGATAACGAGTGACATCTGCTCATTATTTACATTATTTACTGATAAAGAAGAGAGAGAAACGAGCGCTCAATTTTCCTCGCTATAATTTAACAATCGTAATCCCACCCCTCCGATACTTGACTTTTTATTTATGTCGATTTTCCAACGAGAAAAAATTCCCCTGAAGGGAGGCGGAGAGGAAAAGAAGCGAGGAAGATAATCGTCCCACGAGCCACTCCGAGATAAAAGACGGGCACGAAAAAATCCCAAAATCGATCAAGATCGAGGTATCATCGATCGATCGCGAGCTTCGATATAATGAAATGATAAAAAATGGTAACTCCAATGACAATTGGTTTCCGTCTGATAATCACGCGCTCGCTCCCTTCCTTGGCTGTCATCCATTCGTCTTTGGTTGAGAATGAGACAATAGTGGAGATAAAATAGTTCAGTCACTCTTCAAGTCCCTGACGCGAATTGTGACCCCTATTCGTCGCTATGCTGTGTTTGCACTCTATCCTGTGGATCTCGTACTTTAGAAAGATTGAATCACTATGAACCATGTACCTCACTCTTAAGCTCGGAGATAAAGCTCCCTCCCTCCCTCTCTCTTTCTCTCATCGATGATTTCTGAAACCACGAAGTCTTCGCCTGATAATACTTATCATCTTTCGACGGTATAAATAGTGGCCCAAATAGTTGCTTCGTGCTCAGTATCGACCGATATTCCTCCGGAGCTTCTCACCACGAAACGTCCTGCAAAAATCTCGAACAACCCGCGATTCTTCGTCTCGGCAATACTCCCTTTTTTTCGCTCTCAATCCAGTCGAGCCGTTGTTCGCTTCTTATTCTCTTTGTGTTTTTGTGTTGGTTTTTTTCTTTCGTTTTTTCCTCCAACGAATCCGCCGGAACTGACTAGATCGAAACGACCAAAGCGCCAACTAGTTTCCTTCACGTAGACAATTTTCTTGCATGTGTGATAAAGAAGGCACGAGAATTTCATCCCGCAACGAGGTACGTTCCAGTGTTCGGATTTTATTTGGGCGCGGAAAAAAGAAATAGGCGAATTGCCAGCCTTCTAGTTGGAAGTTTTTTTTTTTACTGAATTGTTTCCTGCGCTCGAGTGGAATCGGTGATGTGCACAATGTTCGGCTTTTGGGTTTCGTGGTTATAGGGAAAGAAAAACGGTTGTTTTTATTTTAAGAGCATTTGTTTTAATAATTATTTTTCTTTACTTCAATGATTAAGTGCAATTTCACTATTTATTATAAACCAATAATTGAATTTATTTAACATTGATATTTTTATATTAATGTTGGTCATCATTGTGTTTGATACTGTTGAAACAACTTGACGATTCGAACGTCAAATGACAACAAAAATTATCGGTCCTCGTCACGACTTCATCAGTGGCTTTTTCAATTTATTATTAATTGGCTTTTATCTTATTTTTCTTCCCTACGCCGTTTTTATTCGAATTCGCCCGTTAATCAAATTTATGAAGTGGTCAAGACGGTACAACGACCGTGACTGAAAACGCTTTTTTTTGTTTGTCCACGAGTTTTTTCGCCGCGATTCGAGGACAAAATATTTGATCGATCGTGTCAATAACGTAATTGATCGATTGAGCGCCCGTTTAATTGCGAAGTTTGACGTAACCGTTTTACTATTTTATTCCTATAATTCGGTTTCACCCGAAAGATGCTTATATTTGCCACAAAAACTTTGGAAAAAAGGGTTCCACGGAAAAATTTCGTACATCGATAGGATTTTACAAATTAAGTCGGGACCAAAGTTCGTACGATTTCGAATTTCGCAGGAACCGCAGAAATCGTTCATTCACCAGCAGGATTTATTGTTATTAAAATGGTCAATAAAGTAGTGAAAAATGTAGAATTAGTGATCGAAGCGATTGATGATTCTTGATTTTTTAAATTAATTTTAATATCATTTTCAATTAATATTGAAAGAAAATTGTTTCAGACAGCAGTAATTGTTTATGAAGAGTTAAAAAATTCCAATCAATACTAGGAATAAATGACGAAATGAAAGAGGTGTAAAAAAAGAGAACAAAAAACTTATCTCGGTTTACAAGTTCGATAAATGAATGAACTCATTGCTAGATAAGATCTGGAGTTCCACGCAGTCTACTGTTCATTGCAAAAATATTCGTGCACGTATATATATATATTTATTTCCTCGGCTCCCTAATTCACGAGCTATTAGCATTTCTATTTGCAATCTCATCCGTTTGCCCATTAACAAACCGACTTATCCAGAAGCACAAAATGACAATGTCATATAAATGAACGTTAATAGCAAAATTAACAATTGAGCCTCAACACAAATTATTTCGTGCAAAAATACATACCAGTGTAAAAATCAAAGATGAATATCAACGTGATACTACATCAACTGACCTTCGTAGATACTGTTATATTATTCTTATGATTTTAAGATATAGCATCAATTGTTGTAAGTATCATTAATATTGTGTGACGAAAAGGATGGAACGAGAAAAACAGCAGGACTGGCCGTTTTTCACTTCTACTGCAAGAGGATGAAGATGAACAGAACAAGGCAGATGAATCAAGGAAGGGAAAATAGTATTGGGAGAACAAGAGTATATGAGCAGGAACGAAAGAAACATAGTCCAGAATGAGATGTCAAAGAGTAGGCAGGGAGAAAGAAAAAGGATTTAGGGAAACGGCTCGCAGGCTCCGCTGCCAAAAAAAAAAAATATTCAACAGGATATATTTAAATCAAATAGGTTTTCTGCTTGCAATTTTCTTCAAATTTGTTTCGGCTATTCTTTGTAAATATTCAATATATTTAAATCAAATAACTAAACATTCGATTTCAATGAATCTTTATTTGCTTATAATATCCACTGCATATCCAAGTGTACTATATGCATAGAATATTTCATAAATCCAACATAAAATGAAATATTCAATTTAGAGCTCCACCGCAATAATTTTTGCATCGTCATTCGTCATTGCCCGGCCTTTTGAAATGAATTCTATCGAAGTAAAATGTTTCGCCTACATTTGGAATCGAATCTACAACCTACCTCTATTTATAGCTACGCACGCTGGCCCTGCGCTTTCGCGTGTTCGTAGCATCTTAATTACAGATATGACATAAGAGACCAAATGAATTCCTCTATTTGTTGTATCGCACAAACTATATCAATTAGTTGATAACTTCCGATAATTAGAGTTTTATCGAATCCCATCTATAGGTTTTTCGAACATAACCTGTATACATATCCCCCCCCCCCTTCGGCATGCGTGTTGAATATAGACAGACTATTAATTCAATCAAATAGAAAGATGTTTAACTCTACGAAAAATCGATTTGATCTAAATTAAAAAAATATATATATATACATTCAATAGATTCAACTAAATTGTTTTTTGAACAGATGAAGCCAAATTACAGATTTATCAGGAATAGATAAAATACTTAGTTGCTAGACGATATTAAATAGATCTTGGTTGAATAAATGAATATTTTAAAAATGAATAATTCCTATAATGAAATGCGATAGGAAAGAATTAATTTTACGAAAAATCTACTTAATCGAAATTCAAAAAAATCAAATAGATGTATCTAGTTAAGGTTAAAAAAAGGCCTTTTTCATGAATTTTTTTAAAGAAAACTACAAAACTTTTTTAATCGATCAATATACCATCTCAAAGAACACATCTTGAAGAACTTTCAGTCATTTTTTTATTGAATAATATTACATTGTTTAGTGGCAAATGGCCGTCAATGAAATAATGTTTTGATATACACGGTTTGCGGTGACCAACATTGCGGCGAAGTGGATCATCTGAAAAAAAAATGCGGATGGATTTAGTCAAATATAAGTATAAACTAGTCTTCAATCGAAGGATTTTAAAAAATATTCATTTTTCACAAAATGGCGGACAGTCAAAGTTAATGGTTCGATTTTAACGAAAAAAAACGGCCGTTTTTTGGCTATAAAACGGCCATTTTTTTTTTCGAAAAAAAAAATCGAACGATTAAAGACTACATTTTTATGTATTAAATAAGCCTGTAAAATTTCAAGAAGATCGGTTCATTAGTGTTCGAGTAATCTTGGTCACCGACTTCAGAAATGCCATTTTGAGAAAAACGCGTTTAAAGTTTCAATTTCAGTTCTTCAATTCACGGATTCTTCTCTTTCAACGCTCATATCTCAGTCAATTTTGTTCGGATCGACTTGAAATTTTCAGGACATATTCTCAGATACTTATACTTAAAAAAAATGCAATTAAAAAAATCGATTTTTTCAATATCGCAAGTGAGAGTAACCCCTTAATTTCCGCAATGTCGTAGTATCTATCAAAAACTAAATATACGCACGCACGTATATATGTATCTATTGCTCCGTTGCAGGGTTCTATCTGCGATAGGCTGGTGAACCAGTCTGTTGGTGGGTGTCAGAGCAACAGCGGCACCTGGAAGTTGGCCCTGAACGCAGAGCCCCCGTGGCTTTGCTAGCACCCCTAAAGTGATATCGTCTTAATCCGCTTCCTCACGAAATCCCCAATTCTCATTGACAGCTGCCTCGTAAGTAAAACAGGAGAAAATTCCTTCGACCCGTCGCCCCCTTCGCCACTGTACAACTGCGAATTCCTAATGTTATTCTGGAAAAACCAAATTGTTAGATTGCCGCCTAGCATCCGCAGAGTATTATTCGAATACCTCGTGCAGAGCAACAAAAAACAAGCCCAAACGACAAGAAACATGAAGGTGACAAATTTGGACGAGCGTATCCACGTATTGGATGGATCATCGAGCGTGATGACCGTCATTCATGACATCGCGACTAGCGGCCTCCAGGAGGAGGCCTTTTACGTTCTCGACATCGGAGACATCGTGAACAAACACCGGATATGGAAGGAGAAACTTCCTCGCGTCAATCCATACTACGGTACGTCTGTTTCATCATTTTCTATTTTACCGTTATTATGATTTTTGTAATCTTATAATGAGACTATTATACTGAGGTGAGATAATGAGAATAATTAAAAATTCCAGCCTCCGCCGGCTAAATATCACTAGTGGTGACTAATTAAAGTAATTTACGGCAAAAAAAAAATCTCCCGCCAAAATTGAGGTGGAGCCCTACTTCTGCCTAATTACCATTAATTTGAATAGAAGCCGCCGCAAAATATGCAAACGACAACTTATGGAGTTTTATCATTTATCACGTATCAATAAAATGTATAATTATATGCTGCCTATCGTGTTAAGGAAGCTTTCCAGTGTGACAGCCCGAAAAATCGCTGTTTTTCGCGATTTTTTTTTTTAAAGAAAAAATAATCTAATCGGTCTGGTTTTTTTTTTGTATATTAATTGGGTATTGAAGAATACAAAACAATTTTTTAAAGATCGATTTATTTATTAATTAATATCTATAAAAATGATGAAACAATTGTTGCAGAAAATGCACTTGGATGTGGTGTCCACGTTGGGGGTCACAATTTTGATCTGAAACAAAAAACACAAAAAGATTATTGATCGGTATATAATTGGCTTTCGTGCTATGGAGGCTTTTTTTGCAAAAATGGCGCCGGTTTGAACAAAAAGTATCGATTTTAGCATTTTTTTTGGCAGTTTTGTTTACAAAAAAATAGGAAGATGTCAAAAAAAAAAAAAGCTTCCATAGCACGATAAACAATGACGTTAAGAATATTGTGTAAAAAATTCAACTCGATAGCTTTAAAACTCTGCCCTCCAAGTTGGACACCGTTTTGAAAAATGCTGTTTCGAGAAAAACGCGTTCAAAGTTTCGCTGTAGCTGTAGCGCTCCGTTGCCTTCTTCCAAGAAATTCTGTACAGTAACCGAAATAATCTGAATTTCGGCATGAAAATTTCAGGGAATATTCGGAAGAGTGTATACTATTCGATAAAGTAAAAAAAAAAAATCGATTTTTTGAAAATTTCACACTGGAAAGCTCCCTTAATTCCGCCGAGGTAATTCAAGCCTATTTTTAATATGCTTCCGGCTGATTCTTTTTTGTCTTTTTAGCCCTTTTTTATGGTGGATATGTTAATATTTATAGTACGGAGATTACTACCTCGACGTTGACAATCTAAATTTTCAATTTTTATTTGTTCACGTGCAATAAATTCATCGTTTACCACAACATTTGGCACGCTGTAATCGATAATACGAATAATCAACATAATCAGTGTAAGTTAAAGTAAATTAAAAGTAAAGCTAGAACAATACATTTGTATTCGATTTGTCGGTACACAATAAGTATTATAAATAAGCATTTATATCATTATTTTTTATCATTATCAGAGAGTTTTATTTGCCCAACTTTGAATAAAGTTTTTTACAAAGCTTCAACAATACTACATATATATTACTGTTTACATCTCTTATCTTCTTACTCGCTATTTTCTTTCTTCCAATATTCCAGAACTTACAACAATATCTTTTTATTCATTCCTCTATTCTTACAACCCCCCTTCTGGCAGTCTATTTTCAACGGCCTCGATTTCCCTTACAAATGCACGTATCCCTTTCTGTACTTTTCCTCTTAGCATATTTACTAGGTGGGCAACTAAGTTTCCGGGTTTTTGACCAATAAAAAATCGAAAATTTCAAGACAAATACAAACAATGGTTCATTCGAAGTATCGTCCCTCGCTATTTACACATTTTTGCCATCTCTCTGGCAATACGTAAATACCGCGACGATAAAAAGACGCGTCTTTGGACCGAAAGCATTCGTCGAACCAATTTTGTACTGCATCGTAATTGGCCACGATGAGTTTTCGGAAATACCTCGACCCTTTAATCGCGCGAAGAAACGAATGATCGTCGTAATTCTGTTGCAGCGGTGAAATGCAACGACAGCTTGACCGTGCTGGAAGTACTTGCCGCGCTGGGGACCGGCTTCGATTGCGCCTCGAAGGTGAGACATTTATGTCCAATGTTCCATTTTCTTCCTTTCCGACGCTCCTCAAGGCTCGAGCAAATTCTTTCTTCTTTCCATCGCCATCTTAAAAAGCACAATTCGCCAAAAAGTGATGATAACTGAGCCCTCGGTCATTTGCGAAGGTCGAAATCAACAAAGTGTTGGGCGTGGGTGTGGACTCGTCGAGGATAATATTCGCGAATCCGGCGAAGCCCGCGTCGCACATACGCCACGCGGCGGCGGTCGGCGTCGACACGATGACGGTCGACAACGAGAGCGAGTTGCACAAGATAGCGAAGCTTCATCCGGCGGCGAAAATCGTCATTCGCATACGCTGCGACGCGGAGGTCGCGCAGTGTCAGCTCGGCATGAAATTCGGCTGCGATCCGAGCTACGAGGCGCCGAATCTCTTGCGACTCTCGCGAATGCTCGACCTCGACGTAGTCGGGGTGAGCTTTCACGTTGGCTCGGGCTGTCAGGATCCGCCGGTGTTCGCGCGCGCCATACGCCACGCCAAGAAACTCTTCGAGCTCGCCAAGGACCTCGGCTACAAGCCCTACATTCTCGACCTTGGTGGCGGTTATCCCGGCGACAAGGGCACCAGCATCGACAAATACGCCCAGGTCATCAATCAGGCGCTCGACGAACACTTCGAATGTGAGTAGACGCTCGTGAATTTTCGGGCCTTGGTGCTTGGCTAAGAGGCAGCAAAGGCATGTCAAGGGCCCAGATACCTTCAGGCGAGGAAAACATTTCTGATACTCGGGATTTTTTTAAGCGGCCAGCCCACTTTGGGGCCACGAAAAAAAGCCTATTTTCGCGATTTTTGTTTTGAGGATTTTATCAAAGATATGAATATAAAAGTTTTTGGGCTTGATAAATAGAGTCTAGAAATATATATTTTTTTAAATTAAATTCATTTTTAGTCAAAAACTATAGTTTAACCCTTTCAGTCATGCATTTGTCATCTGCATCGATTTTTATGAAAATTGGTACCCAGGGGTTTTCGGGGTCACTGATTACGAATCTGGCATTAGATTTTAAAAATTCAAAATGCCGGATCCAATATGGTGGATGTGAAATTCTAAATACTTATCAATTCTTCTAAAACGTTGTACTCGGGGGTTTTCGGGGTCGCTGATCACGAATCAGGCATTAGATTTTCAAAATTCAAAATGGCGGACGTGAAATTCCAAATACTTCTCAATTCTTCTAAAACTTTGTACTCAGGGGTTTTCGGGGTCGCTGATTACGAAACTGACATTAGATTTTCAAAATTCACAATGGCGGATCCAATATGGCGGACGTGAAATTCCAAATACTTCTCAATTCTTCTAAAACTTTGTACTCAGGGATTTTCGGAGTCGCTGATCACGAAACTGACATTAGATTTTCAAAATTCAAAATGGCGGACGTGAAATTCCAAATACTTTTCAATTCTTCTAAAACTTTGTACTCGGGGGTTTTCGGGGTCGCTGATCACGAATCCGGCATTAGATTTTCAAAATTCAACATGGCGGATCCAATATGGCGGACGTGAAATTCCAAATACTTCTCAATTCTTCTAAAACTTTGTACTCAGGGGTTTTCGGGGTCGCTGATTACGAAACTGACATTAGATTTTCAAAATTCAAAATGGCGGACGTGAAATTCCAAATACTTTTCAATTCTTCTAAAACTTTGTACTCGGGGGTTTTCGGAGTCGCTGATTACGAAACTGACATTAGATTTTCAAAATTCACAATGGCGGACGTGAAATTCCAAATACTTCTCAATTCTTCTAAAACTTTGTACTCAGGGGTTTTCGGGGTCGCTGATCACGAAACTGACATTAGATTTTCAAAATTCAAAATGGCGGACGTGAAATTCCAAATACTTTTCAATTCTTCTAAAACTTTGTACTCGGGGGTTTTCGGGGTCGCTGATCACGAATCCGGCATTAGATTTTCAAAATTCAATATGGCGGACGTGAAATTCCAAATACTTATAAATTCTTCTAAAACTTTGTACTCAGGGGTTTTCGGGGTCGCTGATCACGAAACTGACATTAGATTTTCAAAATTCAAAATGGCGGACGTGAAATTCCAAATACTTTTCAATTCTTCTAAAACTTTGTACTCGGGGGTTTTCGGAGTCGCTGATCACGAATCCGGCATTAGATTTTCAAAATTCTTTCGAATCTAAAACACGGATTTTAATTTTGCACCCATAAATTATTTTGGTTGCAGAATAATTTCAAATTAACCGAAATACTTATTTCTATACATCGAGGGTCGTCTTGTTGCGAGTCATGTTTACAATATGTGGTTCAAATTTCAAGAGAATCGGTTTATTAGTTTGCGGGACACGACGGAGCTAGATTTTGAAAACGTTGTTTCGAGAAAAACGCGATTGAAGTTTATACCGTGAAAAACTCTTACCTAAACCGAATCGGCGATTCCTGCAGCGTACAAAATCCCTTCCGATTGCTCATCGTCGTCGATTTCTTCGAGTGAAATGTTCAAATTGAAAGTTCGAAATTTTCCTGCTCCAACGTAGCCAACGATGAGCAACAGTGGACCTATTCGTCGACTGTTGCTCGTGGTTGGCTAGGCAAGCCGCGGAATGACCAGAAGGAATTTCGGCCTTCCGTAAACCGTCTGTTCTCCCGCTTAGCCGACGACGTGCACGTTATTGCCGAGCCCGGCCGTTTCTACGTCGCTTCGGCGTTCACCCTCGCGACGAGCATCCACAGCAAGCGTTCCGTTCGGGGCGACAAGATGTCCCCGAACACCGTCACCCACAACATGTATTACATCAACGACGGCGTTTACGGCTCGTTCAACTGTCTGCTCTACGATCATCAGTGCGTGACGCCGTTGCCCTTGAAGGTAAGCGAGCCGCTTACACTTTGGTGACACTTGAGAGACCCGCGAGCATCCTGCTGTTTTCAACTGGCAAGCACGGAAGCCGCGACCAGGAAGCTTCCAACGCTTGCCGGGCATTGTGGGATCCAAACTTGAGAACCCTAAAAGTTCAGTGTTGGAACTTCGGAACGCCGAATTGAGAAGCCTCGAACCTTGCAAATACGAATCTCAGAGGCCCTAATCAAGAGCCCTGAAAGTCCTGACTACACTGTAAAAAAAGATATGAATTTTACAATACATTTAAGATACAAAAGAATTGAATTTTACGAACTCAGTAGATGAAATTAAATTTGATACACTTGTATCGTAAATTTAAAATAGGAACGTGAAATTCTAACGTGGATATAGAATTTAATAGATGGAACATGAAATTTCAAAGACAAGTTTGTAAATTTGTCGTAAACGTATTGCATTAACCCGTGTCATCAATTGAAAATTACCACAGATGTATGATAAATCAACTATAAAAAACAGAGCATTGAAAATACAAAACAAGTTTGAAATTTATTTACAGCTGCCTGAAAAATATAATATATGTGAAACTGAATTTTACGATACGTACAATGCACGATCACAACAGATTTATTTAAAAGTGCGAAAGTGGAATTGAAAAAAGAATTCATAAACGCTGATGAGAATCACGTGAAACAACGTGAAAATTATATTAAATTTACACTACATTTGAGGGACAAAAGAATTGAATTTCACGAACTCAGTAAATGAAATTGAATTTAAGACACTTGTACCGTAAATTTAAAACAGGAACATGAAATTCTAACGTGGATATAGAATTTAATAGATGCAACATGGAATTTCCAAGAAAAGTTTGCAAATTTATGGAAACTGTATTGCATCAAACCGTGCCTTAAATTAAAGATTACAACAGTTGTATATTAATTCAAATATAAAAAACAGAGTATTGCAAATACAAAACGCGCTCAACCCACTTCGGCCGCTCGCGACGACCGATGGTCGCGCGTAGTTCGCGTAGCGTCCGAGGGACGGCGCCTTGTTCCGCACTTTCCCATAGCCACTCGCAGCTTCGGTCGGGCATATAACCCGACCACCGGCTACGATCGTCCTGTGGGAAAACAGACGCGTTTGCAACTCGTGCACGCGTCGGAGAGTGTCACAAATTCGTTACCTCTCCATATCCACGCCAGAGTCGCAGTTCTTGAACTCGCCTTTCCGGAAGGAAATTATTTTTCCCTTTTTACGCCGCCAGGTGTTGAAGGAAGAAATTTCACAAAAACCACCTTTTTTTTATCTCTAGCTCCCGTCGAGGAGGATAAATACGAGTCACATTTTCAGTGGGCTTAATTATCAATTTCTGAAATAAACTTAATACTTAGGATCAGTTATTTTAATACACACCCGTATGTTGATATTAGCAAATGGTTCTTGAATTTAATATACATGGATGTGAACATTTTTTTACACGTGCATTATTTTTCAAACGCACAAGTATATTAATATTACGGAACTACACTTTCATTTTTCAAATAACCAGTTTTGGATTTTCAAAGTCGTATCTGAAATTTCATAAGCGGTATCCGCATAAAAACTTCCTACACTTGTGTATTAATTTTTATGCAGAAATTTTTTTACAGTGTAGGAATTCTCGAATCCGTAATTAGAGAGCCTGAGGCCCAAGCCTAAAGTCCCCAACTGGGAATCCCGATGTTCCTGACCAAAATCCAACTAGGACTAAAAGCCCTTATAAGGATTGTAGGATCGTTGAGGAGAACCTAGTTAGGAGTTGGGAAGTTTCAAAATGCCAAATGACAATCCTAGACAGTTCTATCGTCACGTACAAAAATCAACTGGGAGCCATGAGTGCCCCAACAGGAGACCTCAAAATTCCTACATAGAAACCCTAAGTTCGGGATAATCGGCCCATCGGAATCAATGGTCCTGCATGCAGAAGTTACCAAATGTGCCCCCCCCCCCCATTGTCCTTGCCCGTTTCGTTAATGATGCTGATAATTTTGCCGAATTTTGAACAGAACGGTTGCGGCAAGCTCGTGCCCTCGAGTATCTGGGGCCCGACCTGCGACGGCCTCGACCAGGTCGTCGAAAACATGTTGCTTCACGAGATGGAGCTAGGCGAGTGGATAATATTCGAGAACATGGGCGCTTACACCTTGCCCGTTGCCTCGCCCTTCAACGGATTTCCGGTCCCGAAGGTTCACGTTGTTGCCGACGAGAGCGTCTGGTCAGTACTTCCGCCGTCGATAAAAACTTTTCTACCCTACTAACCTAGCCTCACTCACTAACTCACTGACTCACTAACTCACTAACTCACTAACTCACTGACTTACTAACTTGTTGACTCACTAACTCACTGACTCACTGACTCACTGACTCACTAACTCACTGACTTACTAACTTATTGACTCACTAACTCACTGGCTCACTAACTCACTGGCTCACTAACTCACCAACTCACTAACTCACTGACTCACTAACTCACTGACTTACTAACTCACTGACTCACTGACTTACTAACTCACTGGCTCACTGACTCACTAACTCACTAACTCACTGACTTACTAACTCACTGGCTCACTAACTCACTAACTCACTGACTTACTAACTTATTGACTCACTAACTCACTGACTCACTAAATCACTGACTTACTAACTCACTCGCTCACTGACTCACTAACTCACTGACTTACTAACTTATTGACTCACTGACTCACTAACTCACTGACTCACTAACTCACTGACTTACTAACTCGCTGACTAATTAACTCACTAACTCACTGACTTAATAACTCACTAACTCACTGGCTCACAAACTCACTGACTCACTAACTCACCAATTCACTGACTCACTAACTCACTGACTTACTAACTCACTAAGTTGCTAACTCACTAACTTACTGGCTCACTAACTCACTAACACTGACTCACTAACTCACTGAGTCACTAACTCACTGACTTACTAACTCACTGACTTAATAACTCACTGGCTCACAAACTCACTGACTCACCAATTCACTGACTCACTGACTCACTTACTTACTAACTTACTAACTCACTGACTCACTAATTCACTGACTTACTAACTCACTGACTCACTAACTCACTAACTCACTGACTTACTGACTCACTCAACTCCTTTTTGTGGGCGATGCTCGCAGGCTCATGCTCAAGGACGCGTTGCCGCTCACTGATGAGCACTTCGTGATCGGCAATACGCCAGCGAATCTGCGTTTGGGCCTCGACATCGGTGGCACCGACATCGAATGGACAGAACCGGCGATCGATCTTTCAGGGCCCGGTATGCTGGCGGATTCACCCGGCTCCAATCCCTTCATCTACGATTACGTCGAGGTCCATCCGATCAATTGAACTTTCCCATTATCAACCGGAAGTCCCTTCCCCCATCTCGTTCTCATCCTCCCCACGATCGTCCTTCTACCCCCTCCCCCCTTTCAAAAACTCTGCCACGCATAGTTCTCCTCCTTTTTCCCTCCTTGGGGGACCGATAAACAATACTCGACCTTGCGACGACATCGCGTTTCACGGATTTATGGATTTTGGAGAAAAAGGAACGGTACAAAATTTACAAAACAAAAACGATCGATCGGCGACTAGTCGCACACGCACACACACACCTCGGAAGTCATTTTTTTTTAAATTTTTATCCCCGATGAACATCGTTTCGGGCCAAATTTGCACCGAAAACGCACGAGGAACATTGAGAAACAGAAAGAAGTCGCTCTTGAAGGAAAAAAAAGACAATTTATCGAGTGGAAATTTGACTACGCGAGTTTTCATTGCATAATAATTGAAAAAAAAACCTGAGAGAAGATGGAAGGGCTCGTCCGACAGACGCGGAAGGCTTAGAATAAAGAAATAATCATTATCGAAGTAGCGTAGAAACGATTCTTAACGAACGAATTTATGAAGAGAAGGAAAAAAAAATGCATAGCACCCCCACCCCTTCCTCCCTCCCATCCCGCCGCTTAGCCAATCAATCTTATTATTTCCAGTAGTTGAGAAGGAAGCTCTGCAAGGTTGCTAGGAACTTTACTGAGGCATTGAGGCAGCTGTCACAAGAAAACAAACAAACAACGGAAAGCAAACAACAAAAGATAATTAGTTGCATTAATTCATTATATCGTATGCCCACTATTATTATTATTTCTTATTAGTATTATTGTTATTTAATTATTACCGACGACAAATGCGAACTTGTAACGATGTACGCGAGATCAATAAATTTGGTTTCACGTGTACTAAGAGAATCGTGGCTGTTGCGCGTTTTTTAATTTCCAACCGCGAGCCCGTTCCACCGTCCGATCCGGAAAGACTGCCAGGAGGGCTCAACAAAGTGCTAAGCCGGTTTAAAAAATGCAGACTCAAAGGGCCAGTCGACTTTGAACATTTCAAGTTTTCAATTTGAAAACTTATCTCGAAGAAATCGACGATGATGAGAAATCAGAAGGGATTTTGTACGGTGCAGGAATTGCCGATTGAGTTTAGGTAAGAGTTTTTCGTAGTATAAAATTCAAACGCGTTTTTCTCGAAACAGCGTTTTTGAAATCTAGCTCCATCGTATCTCTACTAGGTGCGCAACCAAGTTCGCGGGTTTCACACATGGATGGCGCTAGCGACACGTCTAGTCGGCATACAGGTCTGAAATTGGGTGTCTGTAGCTTGGACATCCGTTAAGAATACCCAGTCGTAATATGAACAAATATCGCAACACAACGACCTTTTTCCTAACCTCGAAAAGGTCAAAGTTTGTGCGAAATAAACAGCATTTGCAGGAAGCATTGCTTTTCTGCTTCAACCTAAAAAAAAACAGCAGCTGAAGCGCGTCGGTTACTTGAGGAGGCCTACGGCGAACATATACCATCAAAAACAACGTGTGAAGATTGGTTCGAGCGGTTCAGAAGTGGCAATTTTGAGACTGGGGACAGGGAGCGCTCGGGAAGATCGCAAACATTTGCGGCCGCCGATCTGCAAGCGTTATGGATGAAGGTGCCACTCGAACAGAAGATCAAATTGCCGAGGCATGTATTTCGAAGCGTTTGCACGCCATGGGAAAAATTCATAAGGAAGGAAAGTGGGTGCCGCATGGGTTGACTGAGAGACAAATGGAAAATCGAAGAGCTACTTGCGAAATTTTGCTTTTGCGACAGAACAGAAAGAGTTTCCTGCATCGAATTGTTACTGGCGATGAAAAATGGATATATTTCGAGAATCCCAAAGGCAGAAAATCGTGGCTTTCACTTGGCGAAGCGTCAACATCGACGCCACGGCCAAATCGCTTCGGAAAAAAGACAATGCTCTGCGTTTGGTGGGACCAGAAAGGAATCGTGTACTATGAGCTGGTGAAACCGGGCGAAGCTGTCAATGGGCATCGCTACAGACAACGACTAATCAATTTGAACCACGCGTTGCTCGAAAAACGGCCAGAATGGGACACGAGACACGAACGTGTGATATTGCAGCACGACAACGCTCCGTGCCATCGCAGTTCCATCGTCCAGGACACCATAAAAACACTGAAATGGGATCTGCTACCGCACCCGCCGTATTCGCCAGACCTGGCCCCTTCGGACTATCACTTGTTCCGGTCGATGGCGCATGGCTTGGCTGGGCTACACTTGGCCAATTACGATGCGGTACAAAATTGGTTCGACGAATGGTTTTGGTCCAAAGACGCGTCTTTTTATCATCGCGATATTTATGTATTGCCAGAGAGATGGCAAAAATGTGTAAATAGCGAGGGACAATACTTCGAATGAACCATTTTTTGTATTTGTCTTGAAATTTTCGATGCTTTATTGGTAAAAAAAAAAACGAGTTGAGTTTGTATTAGTGTTTGTATTAGTGTTTGTATTAGTTGAGTTTGTATTAGCGAAGTTGTCATCGCTCAAAGATTTTTGCGATGCAGAAAACTGCTTACATTTTGTTTTGTTTCAACGATTAATAAACCGTCATTTGACTACTACGTAGCGACACTTGTACCTTAAGTGGCGACACTACGGGTACAGGGTCTATGGTATCCGCAAACTTCCTAAAGTAGTGCCATCTGTCAGACTTGCCAGCTTTGCAGATGGCGGAGGGCTTGGTGCCCAAACCACGGTCTTACATACAGGTCTTGCAACCAAGACAAATTTGAGTGGTGGGGGTAGCCGCGTTATCGTCCCGATTTTTTGCCACTACGCGGGGCCGTCAGCTATTCATAGAAACGCATATGAGTGACATTACGACGCAAGGTTATAAATACCGTGATTGAAATCAATGACAAGAGAGATAAATGCACAATGACCACTAATTCCTGTGCGGTTCCGACCTGCAACACGGGACGAAAATCAGTAAAAGAGAAGCGCTTCGTGTTCAAAGTTCCAACACATCCGGATATTTTTTCTAGATATAATTTTTCGATGTTTTGGGATATTTCAAGCACATTGACATTGAAAACTGGAAAACAGTCACCATCACAAAGCTCCCTCCATGAGGAAGCAAAATAATCAATCACGCTCGAAGCTCTTTTGTATTTCGCCGTAAAAATATTCATATACGCATGCCTGACTGCGTATGACCATCAAAGGATTGGTTAGGATTCCGCCAAATCCGTGCTATAAACTTATGAAGCTTACCAATAACTCGTTGCGCCGCTCTCGTGGCCATAAGTTGTACTTTCGTTTGGGCGTGAACGGACAACCCCCCACCACGTTCATTGCAAGACCTGTATGTAAGATCGTGGCCACGGTCTTACGTACAGGCCTGGACACTCGTCGCAAAATCAACTGGTGGGGGTAGGACGCTTATTGAAGCACTGGATTAGTTCGTAATCCCGTCACTACTCGTCTCTGCGATCTATCCGCCTACTGCGTTTTCTCAAACATAACCTCAAAATTCCCGTGTCGGATATTGTGCCCTCATAAAAGAAGAAAAGATTTTTGAAAAATTGGCAAAAATGCCAAGACGGTGCGCCGTTCCTTATTGCAATACCAGCCGTAAAGCCGATAATGCAAAGGTGTCGTTTTTCCGGGTGCCTAATGACAATGTTTTGCGCGAGAATGGTCTCCAATAAACTTAGCCACCGTATTTATATATTAAAAAAAGAGACAAGTGGATTTGAACACAAAATGCTACGGTAATACGACAAGAGATTTGCCACTGAGCCAAATTAGATATCTCGTTCAAATAACTCAAAATCGCTCATGTTTTTTATACCCGCTTGCGGGCAGAGGGTTGGGGTCAGAGGTTTTGTAAAATAAGCATTTGCGTTTTACCGCGTGTTATAATAGTCTACAATAATATTAAAATCGAGTAATATACATTGAGGTGAGACAGAGATTGAAAAGCTAGCGCTGTCTCTATCTTACTTCCCCTACCCGTCGTCATCGCGCCGGAGTTTAGATCGCAGCGATCACAGTGGGCAATATATGAACCACACGTCTGGCGTCCATAAGCGAACTGCCCACACGACGGGAGTTTCCAGACCTGTATGTAAGACCGTGACCGTGGCCCAAATACGGCATTTTAAGTGGAACCCAAAATGAAGGCAACGCGGATGGCGCTACGGTACCGTGACGGGTTACGCTGCTAGCTTCACTCTACAACAAACCGAACGCAAACTTGACGTTACTTAGAATTTTGTTTTTGTAATTTTCACGTGAAATAAATATATTTCTAGAGCGAAAAACGATAATCTTTTTGGTAATACTTGGCAATAATAATATAATTATTACGAAATTAATAAATGAATAAATATAAATTAAATAATTATAATATAATATAATTATATTATATTATTTAATATAATAAATAAATATAATATAAAAAATTAATAAATTAATAAATTGGTAATATAATTATTACCAATTTGGTAATACTTGGTAATAATAATATAATAATACTTTAAACTGATAATGTTTGTGTGTGTGTGTGCGCGCGCGGGCGCGTGCATGTGGGTGTGTGTAGGTGTGTGCAATTTTTATATGAGTTTCAAATATATAAGTCTCAGAGAATAACCCCATGTGATGATTTATTCTAGTCTTGAAAAATTAGATTCGCAAAAATATTTTACGACTTAATATCTATTTACAAACTTTTCGACTCATGTGGGAAATGAAAGTTGTGTAAAAGTAGTTTATTTTTTCAGCAATAATGGAATAAGCCACTATAGAGGGGATACAGTTTTTAGCCGGAACATTAATGACCTTTATCATTTATGCACATAAGAACGGCAACTTTGTCGTGAATTCGAAACAATATTTAGTCAGTAATTAAATAAGTTGGGCTACAGTGCACAACGAAACGCAACAGTATTTAGTCAGTAATTAAATAAGTCTAGATTCAATGACTACAATTGAAAGTATCATAACGGGACTTGCCCTCTTTTCTCACCTGAAGTAGATTTCTCCACGAGAAAACTACGAAAACGGGACTCACAGTAACGTCAAACTCGCTAGCACCGCAATCCTCCACGCGATCGCAGCGCCTTCCCTTTTGCCTTCATTTTTTAGCACGCTTTTATTTATCGTTTCTCCATTGGAATTTATGCTCCTGCATCTAGTCCCCATGGTGTTTGGTGGTTATTATATCATAATATAACAAAGTTATCATTAACATCTGATTATAATATAATTGTAACTTCAAATAAGTTATCATATATCTCAACATGATTTGTAATATTAGGTTGGTAAGAAAGTCTTGCGACACTAAAGTGCTCTGTTAAATATTTTTTTGCGTTGATCTTTAATTAGCACTCTTCGTATAAGAAAGGAAAAAGCCACCTGCGTCATTACTGAAATATCGATAGATGATTACTTCGCAATACCGAACACCTTTGACAAGTGTATCAGTTTCTGGAGGTGACTTTGGCGACACGTGCCTCCGATCAATCGACATTGTACGTCGCAGCTGTTGATGAATATATCCCAGCTTGAACCGAGATAACGCCTATCCATTTCCATGAGCCGAAAATCACGCTTCGTTAGGTAAACCTAGCAAGCATTAAAAGCCGATTCAAACAACCGTCAGTTTCGTTCTCCGCGCGGAAAGTAACGCTTCGCTTTTAAGCAAAATTTTCGTCGAATAATATCATTCGTCTAAATCATATCGGGCGTTCATCTTCGAAAAAATGTCAACTTTCGCGACAGTTATCTGCCTCTTTCTCGTCGCCGCGGTAAGTCAGGATGCGTATTGGGAATAATTGCTCAATTCTGCAATTCTATTTTCGCATTGATACGCTTGATGACACTTCGTGGATTTTATTGTGGAAAAATGCAATATACCGATTGGAAGAAAAAACATACGGGATTACCACTATTTTTGAGATTACTTTGTACCTGACGCGATAAAAAGAAATAAATAAAATAACCCTTGACCTGATCATTAAATGTGAAAAGCAATCTGTGATTTGTAATTAGTTCGATTCGATTACTCGATACCAATAACTGATGATGAATAGATATTAATATGTTTATCGATAATTCTATTATCACAGGATTTTATTTTAACAATATCATTTATTTGAATAATGATTTTTAATTTTATTGTATCGAACGTAAGAACGTATGTCATTTTTGCCATCATCATAACAATAACGATAACAATAATGATTATTATTGCAACCACTTTGAATTTTTTTGGTATGCTTTTATTGCTCCGTGCAACGCACTTCCTCAGTTTGCACTGGGAAACATTCACCTACCCCGGTGGGTTCGGCTCGATCTTCATTGAAACCGCATTTATAATTTCATCGATGATTATTATTATTATTATTTATGAGAAACTATGTATTATTGTTTTTACTACTATCATTAGTCCATTATCATTGTAACTATGTCGTAATTATTATTATTATGAGATTTTATTGTTCCGGGTAACACAGTTCCTCAGTTTGCACTGGCAAACATTCACTTGTTTCGGTGGGTTTGGCTCGATCTTTATTCTCCATAATTAATCATTCATCTCTAATCGATCTTTATTAATCTTATCGATCTTGAAGCTTAAATGGTTAGTCTTTAATAGATTTTTATCAATTGTATTAATTTCAAAGCTTGTATTATTCATCTTCAATGGATATTTTTTAATCTTATTATCTTAAAGCATGGATCATTAATATTTAATCGGTTTTCATTATTGTTTTTAGTCCCAAGTCTCGATTTATTAATCTTAAATCGATTTTTATCAATTTTACGCATCCGAAATCTCAAATTTATCATCTTTAACCGATCTCCATTAAGCTTATTGATCTGATATCCTAAATTGTCAAACTCTAACAGATCTTCACTAACCTTATTGATCTTAAAGCTTAATTATTAATGTCCCATCGATCTCTATTTATCTTATTAATCCCCTAGCTTAAGTGATGAGTCTACACTCGATCTTCTTCATTCTGGTTAATCTTTAATCTCAACTTATCGATCTGATTAATCGTTTGTGTCGACTTATTAATCTTATTAATCTCGAATCGATCTTTATCAATCTTATTGATCTTCAATTATTGATATTGAATCGATCATCATTATTGATCATTAATGAATCAATTGATTAATGACAACGATGATACATGTTACAATTACCGTTAATTCACTAAGGTAATAACAATTTGTCTAATACATAAATGGTTCCGAACGACAGCCTTTGACGCGCGCCGATGAATCATATATGGGGTCGTATAAGGAAAAAGCAAATACGACGATAAAAGCGATCGATAAACAATACAAGATCGCAAAATCGTACGTGGATGCAGTTTTGTCACAGATCAATTTGGAAGCTGCGCTTCAATCGGATTATTCGCTCGATGTCCAGGTAGGGATATGCATTTCAATCGAATTCGTTGGGAGAGCTTACATTTTGATGAAATCTCGCATGCTCCCAGAATGGGTAAAAAGGCGACACTTATTTTTTTTTTCACACCTACGGAAATCGATTTTTAAAGGGAGAAACGCCCCCTCGAAGATAGGGGTGCTTTTCGTATTTCGTCGATAACGTTATCGTTCTTATCTCCAATGTATAGTACACGAAAAAATGAACATTGTTGCAATTTGAATTTTTTCGTATCCCCTACCGTTGAAACCTTATCGAAGAAAAACACCCCAATTTTCGAGGGTGCGTTTCAACCCTTGAAAATCGGCTTCCGCATATATAAAACAAATACCGGTCGCCCATTTTTACCCATTCTACAAACATGCCAAATTTCATCGAAATCGGAGAGATCGACCTCGCATCCTTGTTAGATCGTTATTTTTTCTCGAAATATTGCGTGAACGGCGAACAAGCAAAAAAGGAGATAAGTCGGACGTGTCGTTTTACGTTTCCGATGACGAGCAGAGGCCCTCCGCCGAGTGTTACAATTTCTTGAGTGAACGCATCCGGACGAGTAGATTGCGGGTGATCGAGTGCTCCGCGGACGGCACAACAGCAGCGAGGGAGCAACGCGATCGTTTGCAGAAAAGCTTCGAGGACTCGGTCGCGGGTATCCAGGCACATACGTGTCTATCGATTATAACCATCATACTTTATCAACCAGGTGCCATAAACCTGATTCGTTCCACGTGTCGGACTACCGTAAGTGTCGCTCACGTTGTGATTCGAAGAAAAATAAGTAATTCCCAATAGCTTGTTTCGATCGTCATTTTATTGAAATTTTTTCCATCCAGTTGTGGGCAAAGAGTTTTTTACTGCTGCTTCCTGACGTTGCGACTCTTTCTACGTTGATTTTAGGTATTGAAGTTAATCGATAGAATGAGAAACTTTTTCGTCATTGATACGACATACTTCAATCAAGTGATTTTTCCTTTTTCATAAATCGATTTGACGTATTAGGTATAGTAAAAAGACGTCCATTATTTTAGCCTTCAATTTCATGCAAAAATAATGGATTTCTTTTTACTACAGCTAATAGTGTCCAACCGACTAATCTTTCATGGGATAATTGTTTTTCCAATTAGATGTTCTTTAAACATAAAATCAATATTTTATTAAAAATATTCAAACAAACGATTTTTTTCCCAACGATAAGTTTTTCTTTCAATGAAATCAATATTTTGCCACGCGAGAAAGTTGTTTTTCGCTTACTTGATTTGTTTCATCCAAATGACTGTGATTCGGAATGAAATGATTGTTTTTCAATGAAATATTTTTGTTCGACTGAAATTAATATTTTCACACGCAAACGAAATCATTATTTCATTCGGTAAAATAGTTTTATTACCAAATCGCAATATGCTCGAATTGTCGGCATTGAATGATTTTAGTTTCCTTGAAAAAATTCCTTCGAAAAAAAAAAAATTACGATGAAAAAACGCATCAAGCACAAAATCGAATTCCTTCCTGCCGGAGGAAAAAAATCTCGCAGGATTCGACGTAACGTTTTTTCGGCCCTCGGACTTATTTCCCGAAAAATTTACGAAACCTACGAGTAAAATTCATTACATTTTTTTCGCGTGATCGCAGTTTGACAGGGACATGCTGCAGGCGGAAAATAAGGCGAAGGCGGCATTTTCCAAGCTCGTTGCAAACGCGCGTAGAGTACTCTACAATTGGATAAAAACAGCTGGTCGCTGCGTGGCCACCTCGGAGGAGCCCAGCCACGAAGTCGAGTGGCGCCGTGCCTGTCAAAACGACAATTGATCCGAGCGACGGACACATTTGATAAGCGATCATTTTTCTTGTTGTTTTTTTCTATATTATTTTTGGGCATATTTCGTATAAGGGAAAATTCCTTCTAGAAAATTCCTTCTAGAAAATTCCTTCTAGAAAATTCCTTCTAGAAAATAGTTCATCCCACGGAAATGTATCGTCGGAAACTTCTCAAATATACCATTTTCGTAAAAGCTCGGAATCTCTTGAAATAATAATACGTGTCCATTTTCTTCTCGAAAACTTCGTACATAACCATCAACTGGCGAGTCGATTCCGAGCTGGTTCTATTAAACTGGAAAATGGTTCAACGAAACGCAGGTAACAGCCATTCGGAAGTACAGCCGAAGCTACTTTTGCCTCTTGTGTCACGTCTGCGCTCGAGATGCCAAAAGTACGCGTTCTAGGTTAGGTTCTAGGCTCGATTTCGATCAGGCGAAATATTCCCTTCCAAATAAATCGTTACAGGAGGTCAGGGAATGGCAAGTGATTATAAGAAATCATTCGGTCCTTTCAGTCAAAGAATCATATCGTCAACCAGGTATGTGTTAAACGCCACCTCAATAGGAGATGACAGCTATTGGGAAGTTCATCCGAACTATGGAATATAAAAACGTATTTTTAAAGACCCCTCATTCAAATTCACGCAATTATTTGTTGGGAGTTTTGTCTGTCACTCAACATCGCATGCTCTATAGAAGGAAATAAAAATAGCTATTAGCGTCACTGCTAAAATGTCGAGAGATTGCTGCTGCGCGATACCGAACATCTTTGACGACTGTATCAGTTTCTGGAGGTGACTTTGACCACGCGTGTGACCGAACAATAGGCGCTCGTCTATTGTAAACGTTCAAGAATGTGTCCAAGCCAGATAGCAACAATTACCGAAGCCCATTAACGGAATATTGCGTTTCGTTAGGTAAGCCTGACAAGCTTTTAAAGCCGATGAAAAGGATCCTCAGATTCATTCGTCGCGCAGAAAGCAAAGCTTCGGTTCTGAGCAAAGTTTCCTTCCAATCTTCCGTGTGACCGTGTCGCGTGTTTCTCGTTAAAAAAATGTCGTCTTTCGCAACAGCTCTCTGCCTCATCGTTCTCTCCACCACGGTACGTACGGATGCGTGTGGCACTATCATAATGCATATACTTATTAATTCCAAACGTAAACCCTCGTTGGGCTTTTGCAAACTTTCCGAAAATTAGACTATTATACTTACAACTAGCAACTAACCATACACTGACGAAAAACATTTCGTTTAAATAGGATTTTTTTTAAATCAAATAGGTTTTTTCCTTGTCCCATGTCCCTACTAACATCCTATTTGTTTCGAAATTATATTTTTATTTGTAACATCCATTTTTTTTCAAATATTAAATATATTCAAATTAAGTAAATAGCGATTCGATTCGAATGAGTCTTTGTTTGCGTACAACATACATCGCAAATCCAAGTCTTCTATATGCATAGGATATTTCCCAAATGCCAAATCAAACGAAAAACCTTTAATTTGCAGTTCGCCATTATGATTTAGCATAATAAGTCGTCATTTCCATAGGGCTCTGAAATTACGCTGCCGAGAGTTTGTACTATATCAACTATTTATTATCATTGTAGAGACAATGATCGAGTTTTATCGACTATCATGCTATTGATTATTCAAACATAACCTATATACTATGTGCGCAACTGAGTTCCCGGGTTTCACACATGGATGGCGCTAGCGACACATGTAGGCGGCATACTGGTCTGAAATTGGGTGTCTTTACAGCTTGGACATCTGTTAAGAATACCCAGTCGTGACATAAACAAATATCGCAACACGACTTTTTTTCTAACCTCGAAAATGTCAAAGTTTGTGCCAAATAAACAGCATTTGCGGGAAGCGGGAAGCCACTTCCGAAATTTTGCATTTGCGACAGAACCGAAAGAGTTTCCTGCATCGAATTGTTACTGGCGATGAAAAATAGATATATTTCGAGAATCCCAAAGGCAGAAAATTGTGGCTTTCTCTTGGCGAAGCGTCAACATCGACGGCACGGCCAAATCGCTTCGGAAAAAAGACAATGCTCTGCGTTTGGTGGGACCAGAAAGGAATCGTGTACTATGAGCTGCTGAAACCGGGCGAAACTGTCAATGGGCATCGCTACCGACAACGACTAATCAATTTGAACCACGCGTTGCTCGAAAAACGGCCAGAATGGGACACGAGACACGAACGTGTGATATTGCAGCACGACAACGCTCCGTGCCATCGCAGTTCCATCGTCCAGGACACCATAAAAACACTGAAATGGGATCTGCTACCGCACCCGCCGTATTCGCCAGACCTGGCCCCTTCAGACTATCACTTGTTCCGGTCGACGGCGCATGGCTTGGGTGGGCTACACTTGGCCCATTACGATGCAGTACAAAATTGGTTGGACGAATGCTTCCAGTCCAAAGACGCGTTTTTTTATCGTCGCGGTATTTATGTATTGCCAGAGAGATGGCAAAAATGTGTAAATAGTGAGGGACAATACTTCGAATGAACCATTTTTTGTATTTGTCTTGAAATTTTCTATGTTTTATTGGTGAAAAAAACCCGGAAACTTAGTTGCGCACCTAGTATGTGTGTGTGTGTGTGTGTGTGTGCGCGTGCGTGCGTGCATGCGTGCGTGTGTGCGTGTTTGTGTGTGTGTAACTCCTGACTTTCTCTATCCCTCTATTCTCTAGCCCATTCGATGTGTGTGTTGACTCTTCTTCACTTCACTTCACTTCACTTCACTTCACTTCACTTCACTTTTTTACCTTACCTTACCTTACCTTACCTTACCTTACCTTACCTTACCTTACCTTACCTTACCTTACCTTACCTTACCTTACCTTACCTTACCTTACCTTACCTTACCTTACCTTACCTTACCTTACCTTACCTTACCTTACCTTACCTTACCTTACCTTACCTTACCTTACCTTACCTTACCTTACCTTACCTTACCTTACCTTACCTTACCTTACCTTACCTTACCTTACCTTACCTTACCTTACCTTACCTTACCTTACCTTACCTTACCTTACCTTACCTTACCTTACCTTACCTTACCTTACCTTACCTTACCTTACCTTACCTTACCTTACCTTACCTTACCTTACCTTACCTTACCTTACCTTACCTTACCTTACCTTACCTTACCTTACCTTACCTTACCTTACCTTACCTTACCTTACCTTACCTTACCTTACCTTACCTTACCTTACCTTATCTTACCTTACCTTACCTTACCTTACTTTACTTTACTTCACTTCGCTCTACTTCACTTCACTTCACTTCACTTCACCCCACTTTACTTCACTTATGTGAAGTAAAAAGTACGTAGCGTTTTTTCGCTTTATTTCGACGATGAAATTAACATGGGTTTTTCCGACTTAGATCAAATATGCGCCGTTTTGTTCGATAACTTTTGTCCACTTTGAAGGCAATTTCATAATTCTGCGATTGAAGAAGTTCTCGTCCCTATTGATAAAAAACTTGACCAGTTCATTTTCACAAGTCTCTGTTGAGGCCAGTTTTGTACCATCAAGAAAATGTTGCAAATGCTTGAAAAGGTGATAATGGCTTGGTGCCAGGTCTGGACTGTACGGCGGGTGCGATAAAACCTCCCATCCTAGCTCTCGGAGCTTCCGGTGCGTCGTTAAACACGTGTGCGGCCTGGAGTCGTCTTGATGGAACACAACACCCTTCTTATTGGCCAATTCTAGCCGCTTCTGGCCGATCGCCTGCTTCAATCTGGTCAGTTGGTGGCGATAGAGGTCCGAATTGAGTGTTCGGCCCGATGGGAGCAGCTCATAGTGGATGATTCCCTTCCAATCCTACCAAACACACAGCAAAACATTTTTGGTCGTTGATCCGGGCTTGGCGATCGTTTGGGCCGGCTCACCGCTCTTGGACCACGATCTTTTTTGGACGTTCTCGTATGCGATCCATTTTTCATCGCTAATCACCATCCGCTTAAAAAATGGGTCGATTTCGTTACGTTTCAGCAAAGAATCGCAGGCGTCAATTGGGTGGGGTGGGCTCGCCGGGATCTTGACGCCAAGAACATCATTCCCATTATTATTTACCATTATATGTAATGATCGTTGCAGCTACAATTATTATTGTTTCAATAATTGTGAACTTAACCCGTCGTCACCACACTTCACTTGACCACCCGGGGCTACCACACTAGTGCGAATCGGGATATTCAAATTTCAACGGCGTATAACTGTTATTGAATTATAAAGTTATTAATACACAGCACATCTTTCTTATGGGAAATTTTATGTAGAATCGCGTGGTGATATTTATTTTTATAAAAAAATTCATTTTGTTAATTAAAAATAGAGATAATTTAAAAAAAAAATTCAAGATTGCATTTTTTTTCATTAGCAAATTTTAAATATATTTTATGCACGGAGTCTACTCTTTATTGTGCATAATTATTAATTAAGGTTCATATTTTAAGTTTTTCACGTATATAAAGTGATAAAATAGTTTTAAATATTTTTTAGTGGAGTGGGAAGTTAGGGTATATTCAAAGGTTATTTTTTACACATCATTCAATTTTTTTGAGTAATATTTTTGCAGTATTCCACAAAATACTTGAAAAAACTTACAAATCGATTTGGGAAACGTAGTTTATTCATTATGAATGCATTCAACGCATACACCTGCGCGGTGATCGTCACACATGCGTCTTTTACAGTTGGGGCATTAAATTAAAAGTAAATTAAAAAAAGTAAAAAGTAAATTAAAAGAACAGTTCATTAAATAACAATTTTGTTAATTATTTTACACCAAAAATCCGGATTATTGGAAACAAATTGAAATTCGTTTGTTAATAACAACAAATTTGCGTGACGTGACGTGTGGTGACGATGGGTTAAACTTGTTATTGCTACAACAATACCATTATCATTATTATTATTAATACTCGAGTGAGGGAATAATAACAAACACGAAAAAATGATGATTTTCATTGAACATAGGCAACGTGCGAGATCACGACAAATCTGCTGTCCCGTGTACAAGGAATGCTCGACGAAAAAATGAGTTCATCGAGGAAAGAAATCGAAAGTTATTACGCGGATGTAACAACGAGCGTGGACTTGGCTCTGTTGCAGATAAAATTTTTATTGCCCTATGAGGCGCCACCTTCGAGTACAAGTTCAAACTTTTCAAACGCCACTTTAGTGAGTAACCACAGAAATGTTCGAAAATGAAAAGAAATGGGAATAGAAAAGAAGTCGAGGAGGAAAATTTATGGAATTTTGATGCAGCCTCCCTCGACCGCGTGTTACGAATTATTGAAGATGTACACGACGACGAACGAAACGGCGGTGAGCGAATGCTCGTGGCATTGGCTGCAGCAGGTGAGGGATTACCGGATGATTTTGGACGAGGCCTTGAAAGTGGCGATCAACCGTTTGGGGGAGGAAAGCGACGCGGCGAAGAATTGCGAAACCTGGTGGGATGCCTTGTTATTCGCCAATTGGCTGGCCATCTTTTGCACCTACAGGGTAAGCTTGTTTGGATTTGTTTGGGTTACGAGAGCATCGCAGACCGCGCAGTGACGAGAGAAAATATCGAAGGGTAGTTCAGACAAAGTGTTGAGTGCGGAAGGAAATTAAATATTTTTAGGTAATTGAAGGTTTGAAATGAAATTTGAAAAACGAGGGTTCGGAGGAAATAAGAATTATTGCATTTTTATCGGCAGCAAAAAAGTACGAGTTCACTGTTGAAAATATTTATTTAATTTATGGAAGACTACAAGCTTAGATCCATTAACGGAAGATGAATTTCGATTATTTTTCTTTTGATAAAATAAAAATTCCGTTCAGTGGCCTTCGTTCTACATATTTTCGAGCACCTTTACAATTTTTTTGCTAGTTTGCTAGCTAGCATTGGCTAGTTGATTCAATTTTTTTTAATTGCATAGACCTATTTAGTCTTTCAAACGACATTTTTTTTTCGCAAATAATTCCAAACGGCAATGTCATTGGATGCATTTATTTTTTTTTATTACTCCACGGTCTTCAATAGATCTTCACTCGAATGAATAAATTCAATTGAAAGAAATTTCTGGAATAGTAGAATCAAATAGAAGAAAAACATTCGTTTTATGAAATTTTCTATTAAGGCGTTACCCCCACTTGCAGCGCAAAAAAGGCCTTTTTCATGAATTTTTTTAAAGAAAACTACGAAACTTTTTTAATCGATCAATATACCATCTTAAAGAACACATCTTGAAGAAGTTTCGGTAATTTTTTTATTGAAAAATATTACATTGTTTAGTGGCAAATGGCCGTCAGTGAAATAATGTTTTTATATACACGGTTTGCGGTCACCAACATTGCGGCGAAGTGGATCATCTGAAAAAAAAATGCGGATGGATTTAGTCAAATATAAGTATAAACTAGTCTTTAATCGAAGGATTTTAAAAAATATTCATTTTTCACAAAATGGCGGACAGTCAAAGTTAATGGTTCGATTTTAACGAAAAAAACGGCCGTTTTTTGGCTATAAAACGGCCATTTTTTTCGAAAAAAAAAAATCGAACGATTAAAGACTACATTTTTGTGTATTAAATAAGCCTGCAAAATTTCAAGAAGATCGGTTCATTAGTGTTCGAGTAACCTTGGTCACCGACTTCAGAAATGCCATTTTGAGAAAAACGCGTTTAAAGTTTCAATTTCGGTTCTTCAATTCACGGATTCTTCTCTTTCAACGCTCATATCTCAGTCAATTTTGTTCGGATCGACTTGAAATTTTCAGGACATATTCTCCGATATTCATACTTCAAAAAAATGCAATAAAAAAAATCGATTTTTTCAAAATCGCAAGTGGGGGTAACCCCTTAATCGGAAGAAAAAAAAATTGTGACATTTGGGCCGGTTCGACATTTTCCTTGAAATCCAAACACACGTCTCGACGAAATTGAATAATTTCTTTTCGTTATCAGATCAAATCGAATTTGCCGGAAATCGTTGAGGAGGCCAAGATAAATTTTTTGGGGATAGCCCATAATGTGAGAAGCGTGGTGCACGCTTGGATCCTGGGTGCCGGGCGTTGCATGATCGCGAACGACACTCTGACAGCTGCGTTGAAGTGGAACGCGGCGTGCAGATACAGCACCGAACCCATCCCAACGGGCAACGGTGACGAGCGAAAATAGACCAAAAATGAGATAAAATTCAAACGGCATTTGTAAAGAACTGAAACAACATACATACGTTTTCTTTTTTGCAACGTTTTTATTGGTTTTTTGGCGATTAATTTCGATGGTTGAGGTTTCAAAAATATAGATGTTGAAGAGAGATATGAGCGGATAAAGAAGACCACGCGTCTCATGCACTGCTCCCTCATTGCCACGATTCCGAGTGACATTTTCGGCGATTCCCAAACGTCATTCTCTTCAGGTGATGTTACTCCACATACCGAACCTTAATTTTTTCCTGTAGCGTAAAAATGAATAAAATGAAGTTAGTAAAAATTAGTAAAAAAAATCGATTTTTTGAAATTTCCAAAGTGGACCTGCCCCTTAAGTGATTTTTATTTTCCAATTGATTGATTTTTTTCACCGAAATGACAAATTTTCAATGTTTCAATGACGAATGTTTTTTTTAAACGAAACGTAATTTTTTTCAGTAAATCTTCGTATGTGGGAAAAAATAGCCCAAATAAAAATTCTAGCAAGAGCCTTGTTTCCGAATATTTAAGTTTTTGTTTTTCAAACGAAATCTATATTTTATCGAGTAACATAGTTTTACTATCAAATCACAATATGCTCGAATCGTCGGCATTAAATGATTTTAGTGATCATTACGAAATTATTTTTTTTCCCCATAATACGTTACGAGCAGGCGTCGAAAAAAAAAATTACCGTGGACAAAAGCATCAAATAAAACAACATTTTTCCTCCTGCGTTGCGGGAAGACAAAAATGTGTGATGTGACGCAACTTTTTTTTTATCTCTCGGATTTTTCCAGACGAGTAAATTTCATGAATTTTTTTCACGTGATCACGCGACAAACACATTTGATAAACGATCCATTTTGTGATGTTTGTTTTTTACTAAATTAAATTCGTTCTTATTCGGTAAAAAGTCAGCACCGCATTTTTATAGTTCGAAATTTCACGGTCCGAATTTAAAAGAAATTACAAAATTAAAGTAAATGACAAAATTAAGAAATTACAAAATTAAAAAGAAATCAAATATCTTCGCTTTTTTTTATTTGATGCCCTCCGCTTCCAAGCATTTCTTCAGCACACCGACGAACAGGCAAAAAGCCGCAATTTCCTGAAATAAAAGGAGATTCTTTTCACCTCGTCGGCTGAATTCTATTAAGGCGTTACCCCCGCTTGTAGCGCAAAAAAAGGCCTTTTTCATGAATTTTTTTTAAAGAAAACTACAAAACTTTTTCAATCGATCAATATACCATCTTAAAGAACACATATTGAAGAACTTTCAGTAATTTTTTTATTGAAAAATATTACATTGTTTAGTGGCAAATGGCCGTCAATGAAATAATGTTTTTATATACACGGTTTGCGGTGGCCAACATTGCGGCGAAGTGGATCATCCGAAAAAAAAATGCGGATGGATTTAGTCAAATATAAGTATAAACTAGTCTTTAATCGAAGGATTTTGAAAAATATTCATTTTTCACAAAATGGCGGACAGTCAAAGTGAATGGTTCGATTTTAACGAAAAAAAACGGCCGTTTTTTGGCTATAAAACGGCCATTTTTTTTTTCGAAAAAAAAAATCGCACGATTGAAGACTACATTTTTATGTATTAAATAAGCCTGCAAAATTTCAAGAAGATCGGTTCATTAGTGTTCGTGTAATCTTGGTCACCGACTTCAGAAATGCCATTTTGAGAAAAACGCGTTTAAAGTTTCAATTTAAGTTCTTCAATTCACGGATTCTTCTCTTTCAACGCTCATATCTCAGTCAATTTTGTTCGGATCGACTTGAAATTTTCAGGACATATTCTTAGATACTTGTACTTCAAAAAAATGCAATACAAAAAAATCGATTTTTTCAAAATCGCAAGTGGGGGTAACCCCTTAATGGAATACTGAAGAGCGAAACTCGAATTAGTCAATTGGGGCACGTCATTTTTTTCACGCATCCAACGTAAGCAACGAGGAAAAAAAACAAGATAAATTTAAGTGCCGGTAAGTCATTATTTTTACAATCTATTTCGTATTTCAATTGACACAAGTAGCGTCGCCAAAGCAAATGTCAGATTTTTCTTATTTTCCCTGTATTTGTTACGCTCAATTGATTGCCTCTAGTCTCTAATCCAGCGTGGCGTCTGGAGAGTCTGTTAGAGATTCGCTTTATAAAGGAGCCCGCGCATGTTCCTGCTCAGTAAAAAAAAATGTCAGCTATCGCCAACATTGTCTGTCTCCTCCTGATCGCCACGGTAAGTTCGAACGATGTATCACGTATCATTGTTCCTTTCGAATATAGGGCAGATTTGAGGAAAAATAAGTCAAAAATTCAAGAACCGATAGATGCGCGCAATTTGTGGTCTGCTTTGCTTTTTCTCCTATTAAAATAATGTGATGTATCGATTTAAAAAAAGACGTTGAAATTTAACGCGATATTTCGCGAAGAAAATATAAAAATTCACGGAAAAGTCGATTTTAAAAAGAATTACGGCTTCGACTTTATTTTCGCGTTTACTTTGTACTTGACGAAATATCCATGAGTCTCTCCATGGAATGTAAAAAAAAAGTGCTATGTTTATTTTGTTATTAATTCCCTTAAATAACTCAACAAGAATTGGCACTAATGATAACGATCAAAACAATACCATCAATATATAATAATACCATCAACATAATATACAACTTTCAATGACTATTCTATATATGATTATTGCTAAGAATTGCTAAGAATTATGAATTTTATTGCTAAGTATTAATTTTATTGCTAATTTCATTGCTAATATGAATTTTATTATGAATTTTATTGCTAATGCTTATTGCTAATGCTAATGCTGATGAATTTTATTGCTATTTTATTTTATGCTATGAATTTTATTGCTAATTATGAATTTTATTGCTAAGTATTAATTTTATTGCTAATTCCATTGCTAATATGAATTTTATTATAAATTTTATTACTAATGCTTATTGCTCATGCTAATGCTGATGAATTTGATTGCTATTTTATTTAATGCTATGAATTTTATTGCTAAGAATTATGAATTTTAATTAACATTTGTTTGACATGAATTTTATTAAACATGAATTTTAATTAACATATATAATAATACCATCAATATAATATACAATTTTCAATGACTATTCTATATATGATTATTGCTAAGAATTGCTAAGAATTGTGAATTTTATTGCTAAGTATTAATTTTATTGCTAATACTTATTGCTAATGCTAATGCTGATGAATTTTATTGCTAAGAATTATGAATTTAATTAAACATTTAATCGTACTAAAGTTATAAAATTGCATAATTAGTGTAATAACAGTAATAACAATAAGATATTAACATTGATTTAAATTCCAATCAATGTTAATATCAATATGATTTTTGAATTTTTCTCTGAATAGATATTAAATTCGTTAAAACAAAATAACCTCATTGTCGTGCTATAACTAAGTAGTGGCAATAAGTAGTAGTATTTATTTCCTCGTGTACCGTTTCAAGGGCCATCACACAAGTCCTCTTTCCTTCGTAAAGTAATGATAATAATGATTTTATATTTTATCCCATCGGAGACATCAAATCATATAACTATTGCCATCATCATCATCATCATCGTCATAATAGTTACGAGAATGACAACTGTCGTTATTGTCATTATTACCATTACTTATCAATGGTAATTACAACGTTGACGAAAACGTTACATTTTTTTTGCATGTTGAAGCCTTTGGCGATCGGCGAAAATTCGTTTCCGGATGAGGTGAATAAGACGGTGGCCGCGATAGAGAGTCACTACAAAATCGCAAAAGCATACGTGGATGGTCTCGTGTCGCAGATAAGTTTGGATGCGCCACTTCAAGCAGGCTCATCGTTCGATAAAGACGTAGGGATGCCAACTTCGATAACATTCGTGCCGTTATTCCTCACGCGCACTTTGACTCTTGTTTTTTCGAAGACTCGAGGAAGTTGCGATTTAAGGCGTTACCCCCACTTGTAGCGCAAAAAAAGGCCTTTTTCATGAATTTTTTTAAAGAAAACTACAAAACTTTTTCAATCGATCAATATACCATCTCAAAGAACACATCTTGAAGAACTTTCAGTAATTTTTTTGTTGAAAAATATTACATTGTTTAGTGGCAAATGGCCGTCAATGAAATAATGTTTTTATATACACGGTTTGCGGTGACCAACATTGCGGCGAAGTGGATCATCCGAAAAAAAAATGCGGATGGATTTAGTCAAATATAAGTATAAACTAGTCTTTAATCGAAGGATTTTAAAAAATATTCATTTTTCACAAAATGGCGGACAGTCACAGTTAATGGTTCGATTTTAACGAAAAAAAACGGCCGTTTTTTGGCTATAAAACGGCCATTTTTTTTTCGAAAAAAAAAATCGAACGTTTGAAGACTACATTTTTATGTGTTAAATAAGCCTGCAAAATTTCAAGAAGATCGGTTCATTAGTGTTCGAGTAATCTTGCTCACCGACTTCAGAAATGCCGTTTTGAGAAAAACGCGTTTAAAGTTTCAATTTCAGTTCTTCAATTCACGGATTCTTCTCTTTCAACGCTCATATCTCACAAGGAACATCCCTCAGGTGTCCGCCTCCGATTTTGTTGAAACTCATATATGTGATAGAGCATAAAAAATTTTGAGACACGTATTTTTTTTTATCGGCGGAAAAACGGTTTTGAGGGATGAAATGCACCCTCGAAAATGGGGATGTTTTTTCGTTTTTCGTCGATAACATTTTAACGGTATGAGATATAAAAAAAATTCAAATTGCAACAATGTTTATTTTTTCATGTACTATACATTGGAGATGAGAACGATACCATTATCGACGAAAAACGAAAAAGACCCCTATTTTCGAGGGCGCGTTTCACCCCTTAAAACCGTTTTTCCGCCGATAAAAAAAAATACGTATCGCTTACTTTTCGGTGATTTATAACATATCCAAATTTCAACAAAATCGAAGGGTGTCACCTGAGGGATGTTCCTTGTCAGTCAATTTTGTTCGGATCGACTTGAAATTTTCAGGACATATTCTCAGATGCTTATACTTCAAAAAAATGCAATGAAAAAAATCAATTTTTTCAAAATCGCAAGTGGGGGTAACCCCTTAACGAAAAACGTGTAAAAAAAGGCCAGAGTATGATTTGGTTTCTACGGTCTTGCAGAAACCCGCCGCCGGGTGTTTCAATTTCCTAAATAGCGAGATCGGGGGGAGCAGGGCCCAGACGATCAAGTGCTCCGCGGACAGCTTGAAAGTGGCGACCGCTGAACGCGATCGTTTGACCAGAGCCTTCGAGAAGTCGGTCGCGGCGGTCCGGGCGTACACTTGTCCGTTAACGGATCTCGAAGCAACGTACACAAGAAGAAATTCCTGGTGCACCGAAGCCGTAAGTGTCGCTAGCGTTGATAAAAAAAAGAGAACGCGAAAAGTTCCGGAAAAACGATTTTTATAAGCATTGTTCAATTATCGTCAGGAATAATTTTTTTCGGAAGAAAACTGGCTATTTTTTGGACTCGTACGAATAAGCATTGCGAAGAAAAAAAAAACTCGCTCCCGCGATAATCAATTCAAGTTGACTTGTTTTATTTTTTCGTACTTGCAACTCTTGCGAGACTGGAAAATGAAAATGGTTTTTTCTTTCCGTTCAAGACACTTGATTTTTCAACAAATGGATTCTTCATTTTTTTCGATACGACGCTTGACTTTCGGATAAATTACTCGATTGGCTGGAATTACGTATTATCTGTTCCGTGACACGATGTTTTTCATCACAAAAAAGTTTTTTTTCAACCGAATTCTTTTTATATCGCCAAAACGCACTTATGAACACTATTGATATTTCGGCGGAATGATTTTGTCGACATCGAATTCAACTATTCTTGAAGAATTGAGGGGAGATACATTTTTTTTTATTACGAAGCGATTTTTTAAATTTTGATCGCGACAACAATGACGATAAGGGACAGTTACGATTGGGGAAGAACAATAATGCGAAATAAAGTAGTCATCTTCCTATTGGAAGGATCGATGAACGACGATTGACACGTAATTTGTTTTAGCCTCGAATTAGCTAAAATTCACGAGTCAATTTCTTTTTTTTTTTTCCGTCATCGCAGTCGTTCGCAGATTTGGCAAATTTGGCGGCAAAGGCCGGTACGGACTTTTTTGACATCGCCGCAAACGTGAGGAGAGTGTATTACAAATGGGTATCGGAAGCTGGTCGCTGCGTGGCCAACTCTGAGGAGCACGGCTACGAATCCGCGTGGATCCGAACCTGTCAAAACGGCCAATGATCAGCAGAGTTATACCAACGTACAGCACTTAAGTTTTTTTTTGATTTTCTCAAATCTGACTCGAGTGTGTTGGGAATGACGATTTTTTTCAAATTTATGCGTTATAAATATCGATCTTCAAATAAAAAATGTCATTATTCAAATTAATAAATAAATGTTAATAAATAAACATTTATTTATTAAAATTCAAGTGAATAAATAAATGTTCAACTTTGCAAAGAGGAGCGAGAATTTTATTTGGACACGCGGTATCCATGAATACAGAACCCTCTCAAATCATAAACCCTTTTCCTCGTTTATTCCCACAATTACTGATTTTCCGATAACTGGTATAATTTTACTTGAAAGTAAGATTACCAAGAAAGTAAGAGTCGAAAAAAAAAAATTACCTTCGACAAAAGCATCAAGCGTTTGTGATGTGACGTAATTTTTTTTTATCACTCGGTTTTTTTCCAGACGGGTAAATTTCATGAAGTTTTTTTCACGTCATCACGCGACAAACACATCTGACAAGCGATCCATTTTTGTGGTTGTTTGTTTTTTCAAAATCAAATTCGTTGTTATGCGGTAAAACGTCAGCAGCGCTTTTTTATAGTCGAAATATGTCACAGCTCGAATTTAAAATAAAATACACGATGCGTGAATTTTTGAATGCGTTTTTTATTTGATGCCCTCCACTTCCTAGCGTTTCTTCAGCATAACCAACGAACAGGCAAAAAGCCATAATTTCCGGAAATACAAGGAGATTCTTCTAACCTTGTGGGCTGAATTCTATTAATTTCTTGACGGATGATGCCTTTTGGCATATTTCGTTCGGAAAACTTTTAGGGGGAATTCCTTCTCGACAATTCCATCCAGGGTAACTTCTTCATGGGAAATTTCTGCTCGGAAACTTCGCACGGGGAAATCAAATCGCAATTCAATTTGGAACTGTTTCAAGGCGTTACCCTCACTTGTAGCGCAAAAAAAGGACTTTTTCATGAATTTTTTTAAAGAAAACAACAAAACTTTTTTAATCGATCAATATACCATCTTAAAGAACACGTCTTGAAGAACTTTCAGTAATTTTTTTATTGAAAAATATTACATTGTTTAGTGGCAAATGGCCGTCAATGAAATAATGTTTTTATATACACGGTTTGTGGTGACCAACATTGCGGCGAAGTGGATCATCTGAAAAAAAAATGCGGATGGATTTAGTCAAATATAAGTATAAACTAGTCTTTAATCGAAGGATTTTAAAAAATATTCATTTTTCACAAAATGGCGGACAGTCAAAGTTAATGGTTCGATTTTAACGAAAAAAAACGGCCGTTTTTTGGCTATAAAACGGCCATTTTTTTCGAAAAAAAAAATCGAACGATTAAAGACTACATTTTTATGCATTAAATAAGCCTGTAAAATTTCAAGAAGATCGGTTCATTAGTGTTCGAGTAATCTTGGGCACCGACTTCAGAAATGCAATTTTGAGAAAAACGCGTTTAACGGACAACACCACTGCGACGGCTTCAAAAAATCGATTTTTTTAAAACCATCTAGAACAATCTAAAATACATTTAAGATTAAGATGCCGTTGGACTCAGGTCGAAAAAATAATTATTTTCGGACATATTGAATATTTTGTGGAGCGGTGCAGCGCGGTAATATTTCTGAATATCGCCATAAGCCGCCTCTTCCTGAGGAAGTATTGGAGGCAATTACGCCAGTCTTGAAAAATTTGAGCAGAGACGATTTGCTGCAGCGTTGTTTGGGCGGCTTCACGCAAAACAACAACGAAAGCTACAACAAATCAGTTTGGGCAATAGCCCCCAAGTGTCAGTCCGGGAGCAAAAAAATCGTCGATATTGCAGCTGATATCGCGGTATCATTATTCAATGATGGCCTGAGAAGCCTCATGAAAGTTTTGGAGACGTTGGGGATAACTATCGGCCCAAATTGTTTCAATTTTTGCGTTGAAACCGACGCAGCGCGGATCGAGCTGGCGGAGCGCTCGCTCACAGACGCTGCAAAAGAGGCAAGAAGAGCCTCTACAAGTTCGAGAAAAGATGCTAGGGACAATGATTTGCTTCTTGAAGGCCAGCTATATGGTGCCGGCATTGCTGATTTGAGGTAAAAATTTTTTTTTTCCAATTTTCGCATAAATTAACAAACCTAAAACTTTGAACGCGTTTTTCTCAAAACCACTTTTTTGAGTGCGGCACGCAGCAGAACTCGAGCAATTTTTATCCGATCGACTTCAAATTTCGACTGCATCAATAAAACTAGATTATCTGAAGAAGTACATAGGATTTTTTCGATATCTCAATAATAAAAAAAGTTATAGCCTACTTTCGACGAGAAATTTTGCTCGAAAATCGTCCTTTAATTTCAAAAGCGTGCCTATTTTTTAAAAATCAATATTTTTTCAAATCCCTATGTACTTCTCTCCAAAATATCATATTGTTAACGAAAACACTCGGTATTTTTTTTCAGATCGACTTTGAAGAGAGTTCTGCTGCGTGCCGCGAACCACTGCAGAGGCAACAGTACCTGACGCGGGAGCTTCCGCAGCGTCACCATGGGGCGTGAAATATTTGAAATTATTTTTTATGTATCTTCAATAAACAACGAACAAAACAAAAATTTTTTTTTCGAATATCTCTTTTTTTTCCCACAAAAAAAAATTCTTGAAAAATGGCAAAAAAACAGGGGATCACAGTGGTGTTGTCCGTTAAAGTTTCAATTTCAGTTTACACGAAGAACGGATTCTTCTCTTTCAACGCTCATATCTCAGTCAATTTTGTTCGGATCGACTTGAAATTTTCAGGACGTATTCTCAGGTACTCATACTTCAAAAAAATGCAATAAAAAAAACGATTTTTTCAAAATTGCAAGTGGGGGTAACCCCTTAAGGATGTTGAGTCCCAAATCGCAAATGATAATAAAATTCTGAAAATTTGGTACGTTTTTGTATGAAGTATTTCAGAGGTCGTGTAAAAATTTCACGACAATTAGGAAGCTCGTTATTGAACAATTAACAGTCACAAATTAAATGTTGTCTCATGGAAACTCATGTAACTTTGCAGTAACTTTTTTTCACCTCCCAATTTTGTAATATCTTTTTTTATTTTTTTATTTTTTTTTAAATTCTTTTCAACAAAATGTTAATTTTTTAACAACGAGCTTCCTAATCGTGGTGGAATTTTAAAACGACTCCTTAAATACTTCATACAAAAACATACCAAATTTTCAAAATTTTCTTATCATTTTTTATATCAATCCCTAAGGAGGTTGACGTAATAATGATAGAATTCTGAAGATTTGGTGTTTTTACACGAAGTATTCCGGAGGTCGTGTAGACATTTCATGACGATTGAGAAGTAATTATATAACAATTAACATTAACATGTTTCACAGGGACTCAACATCCTTAATAAAATGGAAAATGGTTCGATGATACGTAAAGAAATATCAATATTGATCGAATACTAAAGAGCGAAATTCGAATAGGTAAATTGGGCCATGCGCGTTATCTTTTTCACGGCTGAACGCATGTAACGCAGGAAAAAAACAAGACACATCTTGCTTTTTTCCGGTAATTCATCGCGTTTGCAATATATTTCGTCTTTCGATTGACACAAGTGGCGTCGCCAGAGCGCATTTCTGGTTTTCCTTATTTTTGCTGTACATTAACGCTCAATTAACTCTTGCCTCCAGTCTCCAATCTAGCAGCAACGTCTATTAGAGAATCGCTGTATAAGAAGCCCGCACGTCTGTCTACTCATGTCAGTTAAAAAAAATGTCAGCTATCGCGAGCATTGTCTGTCTCCTCCTGATCGCCACGGTGAGTTCGAACTATATATGACGTAAAATTTTTCGTTTCGAAAATAGGGCAGATCTGAGGAAAAAAAAGTAAAAACTCCAAGAACCGATAGACGCTCGCAATTTGTTGTTTGCTTTGCTTGATGGTTCTTTTTCTTCTAGTAAAAGAATGTCATGTATCGATTTTTAAAAAACGTTAAAATTTTTCGCGATATAATTCGAATAAAGAAGAATATATCAATTTAGGGAGACTTTGTACTTGGAGTGCCATTTTTCAGGTGTTTACATTTTATTTTTTTTAAAGGAAACGAGTGAAGCTTTTTGAGTGCGGTTTTTTTCTTGCTTTTATTCATGATATACAGAATGTTGAAAACATTTTTTTTTGAAAAAAAAACCAAAATGACGGCCGTTGCAGCTCCGCGAAAACAGGTCCTCAAATCGCGGGAGGTAAACGGCTGACATCACTGCCCCCTCTTTGTTGATCTGAAACACAAATTCAAAGCATATTATCAATCTGTGTCCCCTTGGTCATGGAATGACGGATGGGTTTTTCGTTTAGTACAAATTTCGGAAAATGGCGGTAATTAAAAAAAAAATCGTATTTTCGCGTTTTTTTCGCATAAAAGGATGAATAATAAATGCAAAAATGTATCTATCGAAAAAACGATCCGTCATTCCGTGAAGACATATTTTCTGAGTATGCTCTCCAAATTTCAGGTAGATACGTTAATTACAGCGGTCAGGAGAATGTCAGCCATTTCAAAAAACGTGTTTTCGAGAAAAACGCGTTTAAAGTTTTGTAATGTGTTTACACAAATGTGTTTATAATTACCGCTAATCGGCAATGCCTGGTCCATAGAGGCATCCCTCCTCTTCTTCTAGCTGCTCGTGGTGAGCCGCTAACATCTACCGCTGCTCAATCAAGGACAAAGTCTCTGTTAAGGCAGGATTCTACTTTGAAACCATGAAAAAAACGCTATTTTCGTGAATTGTTTCTGAGAATACTATTAAAGATATCGATATGGGGTTTAAACTGTTCAATAAATACACTCTTTAAGTACATTAAAAAAATTTGTTAATGTCTTTTATTCACTTTTTGTACGCGTAAAATATGTTTAAAGCCAACGCCTCGAAAAGCAGGTACCGTTGCCGTGGTCGTGAAATCTTCCCGACGGATGGTCTGAAACAAAAAAATCAAATAGTTTCATCTTCAGTATGTCTTCAGGAACCGACCTAACTAGAATATTTTATATACGTGCAAAATTAACAAAATGGCGGCTAAAATACGAACAAAAATGCGTTTTTTGGGTCTTTTTTTGCAATAAAAAAATAGTTCTAATCAAAATTTTAAGTTGATTGTAGTTAGGTCGGTTGGTACACACATATAGAATATGTGTTCCAAATTTCATAAGGATCGGTTCAGTACTTTTTGAGTTATCACGACCACGGTACTTGAAAATGTCGTTTCGAGAAAAACGCGTTTAAAGTTTTGGTGAGTGATAAATCGTAGAAAAAATTATCTTACCCTCAATCAGCGATGCCTGGGCCATATAATATGCCTCCGACGTGTTCCAGGTGGGTGTTTTCATCCAATTTAGCCTTTCAAAGTTTCAAAGTAGAATCCTGCCTCAAGGAAAAGTCGATTTCACAAAGAATTACGGCTTCGGCGTTGTTTTTGCGTTTACTTTGTACTTGACGAAATATCTATGTTTTTGTTTGTTATCAATTCCCTTCAATCACTCAACAAGAATTGGCTCTAATGATAAGGATCAAAACAATGCCATCAATATAATATACAATTTTCAATAATTACATATAATATAAATTATTAATACAATTACTATATATAATTATATATATATACAATATATAATTATTTATGATTATTAAACATTATTGTTAAGAGTTTAGAATTCTAATTGACCTTCAATCGTATTACAATTATAAAATTGCATCAATATTGATTTGAATTCCAATCAATATTAATATTGACATGATTTTTCATTTTCCTCGGAATAGATATTAAATTCGTTAAAATAAAATAACGTCATTTAACGACCATCACACAAGTGCTCTTTCTTTCGTGAAGTAATGATAATGATGATTTTATATTATATCGTATTGGAGTCATCAAATCATATAATTATCGTCATCATCATCATCGTCATAATAGTTACGAGAATGACAACTGTCGTCATTGTCATTATTACCATTACTTATCAATGGTAATTTCAACGTCGACGAAACCGTTTTTTTTGTATGTTGAAGCCTTTGGCGTTCGGCAACGAATCGTTTGCGGGCCAAGTGGCTAAGACGGCGGCCACGATAGAGAACCACTACAGCATCGCAAAAGCATACGTGGACGGTTTCGTGTCGCAGATAAGTTTGGACGCGCCACTTCAATTGGGCTACTCGTTCGATCAAGACGTAGGGTTACCAACTTCAATGACATTCGTGCCATTATTCTTGGCGCGCACTTTTACTCTTATTTCGTCGAAGACGCGAGGAAGTGGCGATTAAAAAAAAAAACATGTAAAAAAAGACCGATTTAGAATTTGGATTCCACGGTCTTGCAGAAACCCTCCGCTGGGTGTTTCGAATTTCTGAATAAAGAGATCGAGGGTAGCAGGCCGCAGACGGTCGAGTGCTCCGTGACCAGCTTGAAAGAGGCTACCGCTGAACGCGATCGTTTGACCAAAGCCTTCGAGGAGTCGGTCGCGGGTGTCCGGGCACACAATTGTCGGTTGGCGGATCACAAGGGACAAAAAAAAATAAAATATTCCTGGTGCAAGGTTACCGTAAGTCCCGCTCGCATTGATAAAAAAAAGAGAAAGTGAAAAATTCAGGAAAAACCATTTTTATTAGCATTATTTAATTCGATTATTGTAACGAATAATTTTTTTTATCGCAAGAAAACTAGCTCTTTTTTGGGCTCGGACGAATGAGCATTTTGAAGAAGAAAAAAAAACTGCCTTCCGCGGTAATCAATTCGAGATTACTTATTTTATTTTTTCGTACTTGCAGCTCTTGCGAGACTGGAAGTGTCTGGAAGGCTATTTCTTAAGAATAAACTTAAGCACAAACTTAAAAATGTTTTTTTTTCCATTCAAGAGATTTGATTTTTCAACGAATGTGTTCTTCATTTTTTTTTCGATATGACGTTTGACTTTCAGAGAAATTACTTCATTGGCTGGAATTACGTATATTCTGATCCGCGATACGATTTTTTTTATCACAATGATGGTTTTTTTTAATCAAATTATTTTGATATTGCCAAAACGCAGTATTGGCAAGTATTGATATTTCAGCGGAATAATTTTGTTGACATTGAATGCAAATATTCTTGAAGAATTGAGCTGAGATGATTGTTCTTTCATTATGAAGCGATATTTTTTCAATATTAATCGACATATGCTCACACGGTAAAAACGCAGTACAATGACGAGAAGGGACAATCACGATTGGGGAAGAACAAAAATGAGAAATAAAGTAGTCATCTTTCTATTGAAAGATGAAAAAAATCACGCTCGATTGGAAGGGACGATCAATAATGATTCACAAGTAATTTGTTTTAGCCTCGAATTAGCCAAAATGTACGAGCGAATTTCTTTTTTTTTTTTCGTCATCGCAGTTGCCCGCTGATTTAGCGGCGGCGGTGGCAAAGGCGAGTACGGACTTTTTCACCATCGCCGCAAACGCGAGGAGAGTGTATTACAAATGGGTATCGGAAGCTGGTCGCTGCGTGGCCAACTCTGAGGAACACGGTTCCAAACTCGCGTGGATCGATACCTGTCAAAACGGCCAATGATCAGCAGAGTCATATCAACAAACAGCACTTATTTTTTTTTCAATTTTATCAAAATTGAATCGAGTGTGTTGGGAATGACGATTTTTTTCAAATCTACACGTTATAAATATCGATCTTCAAATATGACATGTCATTTTTCTATTACAAATAAACATACGATGCATACAAAACTGAGTGACTCTCGTCATCATTATTGTCTGGACATTGCTGCGCCCTGGACATGTAATAATTTGTTGTATTCTACCGAAGAGAGCACAAAATAGTGCGAGGATCGAGACGGGCCAAAAAGGAAGAGCATTTTTTTTTCGAAGTTTTCGTCAACTTTTCAGCTTCTTTCAATTTTTTTTTTCAACGCGGTATTGCGTGTTGGACGCTACCGAAGTGAGGGTAACACATAAAAGCCCGCAAGGGTTTGGAACTGTTGTATGGGTATGGCGCGATTATGTGTGCGTGTGTCCATACATAGTCCCTGCGCGCGCATGAGGATTGCTCGAGATCAGCTAGCGCCGCCAGTGACAGAGTAGGACACTACAAACAGTGAACAATTCGTGGAGCGAAAATTCGAAACGATGTCAGCCTCCTGGTAATACGCCATATCGTCGACATTTGGCATCGTCGCATTTTCGATGCCTGCCATCGGTCCCACTCGCCCCCCTTATTATTATTTGTAACCGATAAACATGGAGAACGCAAATACTATAGAAGTTTGATTTTCCAAACAAGCAATGTAATTGTACCTGAAGTTCAGTTTAGAGACAAAGGTGGACTGTGTCGTACAAACGATAGAAAATGGAAAGACAATATTGCGATTGCAAATAAAAAGCGTCCCGTTGAGGTTAACCTCAATGTGACTCCACAGGCATTTCCAATCGACGGACGACGTATAGTGAAAATCGGTAGATAGGCTGAGGGTGTGTGGTGCAATAATTGTGACCTGCCAGTTTCCTTTCGCGATCTCATGAAAGAGTCTGAGCACGGTCGAGCCAGTATCTTTTAACTCGCCAACTTTGATAATTAATATCTCGGCAACGGTACGGTAAATGTTGTGGAAACTCCGCATACGGATGGACGAAGGTCTCGACAATGCTATGAAAAAAATTGGACTTTTATGTTGGAGTCGCTCCAATTACCTACCGTCTTAAGGAGGTTCGATTTTGAGCGATCTTTTAAACTGAGAAATAATTATTCTACATTTATCAAACTGTAGGGATACTTTAATAATATATTCAAGTATACAAACCCATTTTTCAATGTATTTACCATCAAGATGGCGGAGCTCTAGCAGATTGTACTTTAGACTTTAATTTACAAAAAAACTTAAACATTTTTTAAGGTAGAATATGTATAGTCTTTATTTTACAGTGATTGAAATAAAGCAACCGCGGCTTTACGTAATGGCTCGCATTTACAAAAAGAAATCATAGTTGCACGCAACATCTGCCTGCAATTTTGTCGAACCTTATATATGTGATAAAGCATTGCAAACTATCAGACACGTATTTTTTTTTATCTGCGCAAAAACGTTTTACAGGGGGAAACGACCCCTGAAAAAACGGCACGTCACCCCTTAATTAATTTTTTTCAATTCTATAGTGATTTTTTTATCGTTTTACATGAAAGGAATTTTGGTATGTGTTTCATTCAGATCGGTGGACTGTTTGTGGGTAAAATTGCAAAACTACCCCTCCGCACGCCTTTCTTTGAGGGGTGGTTTCCCGCCTTCGAACCGTTTTTCCGCAGATAAAAAAATACGTGTCTAATAATTCTCACTACTTTAACGCGTTACCCCCACTTGTAGCGCAAAAAAAGGCCTTTTTCATGAATTTTTTTAAAGAAAACTACAAAACTTTTTTAATCGATCAATATACCAACTTAAAGAACACATCTTGAAGAACTTTTAGTAATTTTTTTATTGAAAAATATTACATTGTTTAGTGGCAAATGGCCGTCAATGAAATAATGTTTTTATATACACGGTTTGCGGTGACCAACATTGCGGCGAAGTGGATCATCCGAAAAAAAAAATGCGGATGGATTTAGTCAAATATAAGTATAAACTAGTCTTTGATCGAAGGATTTTAAAAAATATTCATTTTTCACAAAATGGCGGACAGTCAAAGTTAATGGTTCGATTTTAACGAAAAAAAACGGCCGTTTTTTGGCTATAAAACGGCCATTTTTTTCGAAAAAAAAAATCGAACGATTAAAGACTACTTTTATATGTATTAAATAAGCCTGCAAAATTTCAAGAAGATCGGTTCATTAGAGTTCGAGTAATCTTGGTCACCGACTTCAGAAATGCCATTTCGAGAAAAACGCGTTTAGAGTTCCAATTAGCCGGTCGTTTACACAACGGATTCTTCTCTTTCAACGCTCATATCTCAGTCAATTTTGTTCGGATCGACTTGAAATTTTCGGGACATGTTCTCAGATACTTATACTTCAAAAAAATGCAATAAAAAAATCGATTTTTTCAAAATCGCAAGTGGGGGTAACCCCTTAATTCGATCACGAGAAAATCATTCTCATCACGTAACATCGAACCGCGTCACATCTCTTCGAGATCTACGGCCTTTATACTTACGATACGGCGTGTTAGGTAACGTGCACGCGGTCTCATCTCGCGGTGAGAGCGATCCGCGAGCAAGACCCGTCTTCCTCTCGTTTCGATTGTCGTACGAATTTATCGTTATATATAACTATACATGCCCGAGAGAAAAAAATATATATATTGTTTTTTGAAAGATTATTGTTATTGTTATTAAAAGTTGTTGAAGGTTAGTGAAACAAAAAAAATATATATCTATTGTTTTTCGTCAACGAGAAACGTCCGGACGGATTTCTCCACGTATTCGCAGCGTCGTGTTTGCCCGAAGAATCTTTCATTTCGTACTCGCAGTATGTTTAAGATTAATTCAATATTTTTACATTGATTCAAGTATTTAATTAAATATTTTCATTTTATTTAATATTTTTAGATTTTCATTACGATAACTATACTATGATATTAAGACAATAACAATATCATTATCATTATTGTTATTGTTATTGCTATTATCGGTGTTATTGATATTATTACCATTATGCAATACGATATACTATACTGGGTTCAAGGAGAGAACGACACAGCGCCGCTCAGCTTTGAGCCTGTGCGTCTGTTGGAAGTAGTGGGGCTTGCTGGAGCACGTGGGATTGGTGGAGAGCTCGTATAGTAACGTGGAGAGGGTAAAGAGGGCGGCGCATTAGGCAGGATCTGACCAAACCGGACGAACTTAGGTTCGGAAGCGTGTCGTTCTCTCCTTGAACGCTGTATAGCTTTTACTCGCAGCTTCATTCTCGTATATTTTGTAATTGATAGACATAATCGTCCATTAGTCCTCCAAATACGGCATCTGAAAATTCCTTAAGTATAAAAACTCACCGAAAAAAATGGAGCTTCATTTGCCCTAGGACGTTTTTGTAAATCACGTTGGTAGTATTGCCTTTTCGGGATGACCAGGCTATTGGCAGAGCTCTGGAACATGCGAAATAGAACTGTCCTTCATAGACTCCTCTCTAGAGTCCATACCGGCCATTTTCAACGTTTGGCCTTAAATCTTATCAATAGTCACGGCAACGCACACCTTAAGGGAGAAGGTTCCTTTAGGCGAGGAAAAGATTGCTGATTTTCATGATTTTTTTTCAAAAGCAACGATTTTTTCACCATTTTTAGACTCAGGGTATGTTTTATTACTATTTTTCGCCGTTACATGGCATTTTTTCGAATTAATCTTTAACCAAGTTTTTTTTTTCATTAACACTCATACGCATAATATCAACCAAGAGAAAGTGAGACACGTTGAAAATTTATAAATTGGTACGCTTCGAAACGAAAAGAGTTTTCCGAAAAAAAATGGCTACATTCTGCAATAAAAAATGCTTTTTTTATTTTCGAAAACCTTTAGTCATGTTTTGGAAAGATTTATTTCAAATTTTATCAGAATCGGTCGATTGCTTTCATAACTATACATCACGGCAGTTTTAAAAATGCAGTTCAGAAGACCATGCCATGTCTTGGCCATTTCTGAACATTAACAATTTTAAAAAGGACCATGCAACAGGCAAAAGTAGTAATAAAACATACCATAAATCTCGAGACTTGTCGAGAAACCTTTTTTTTTGCATCATGAGAAGCAGCATGTTTTTTCTTTGCCTAAAGGCAGGATCCTGCTTTAGGAGGCCTAAAAGAAGCGTTTTACGGGGAATTTTTTTAGGGCAGACAAAAATAAGCAAGCCCAACGACCTTTTAACAATGTTTTAATGCATATTTGAACATGATAAACAAATTTTTTTTGGCGAAAAATATTGAAACGCAGCTGATTTTTATGAACATTTGTTCAGCACTTTGCAAGTGCAGTTTCCAATTGGCGTGCAAGATGGTGTTCGTAATTTTCGTTTGAAACAAAAAACCAAAGAAAATCTTAATTTTCATATATCTTTCTTCCAGGTGAACTACGAAAAACCCAAAAAATTGTGAAATTTAAAAATTTTCGCCAGTTTGAAAAAATGTGCTTTTTGCACGAAAAAAAAATCATTTCAACTTGCTAAAAAAGTTGTTTAGAATTTTTTTTTCATAAATATTTTCAGTTCATATAGAAGAGAATACAAAACTAAAGCTTACAAGCCTCGGTTCGTTTTGGTTTGTCGTCTACTTTTCTTGCAATCATGCACGCCAGTTTACAAAAATCGTAAAAACGTAAAACTCGAGAAATACCTGCTCTGCGCCCCACCACGTTTAGTGCTGTATCTTCGAAAATACTCCCAATTAGCTTCTATAACTTTACAAACATATTCTTAGATATACTAGGAATAGATTTAAGCACGTAAAAAAAAATCGATTTTTTTATGCTTCTAATGCAGAATCCTGCCTAAAGGAATTTTTTCCTTTCTTCTTTCTCCCTTTTGCCCAACGGCCTTCTCTGTACGCAAGCAATAATTCAATTAGTCTTAAATCCCAAATTTTTTACAACGTAACCTTATGCAAAATGAATTTCCGACACATTTGATAAATTTACAAATCCAAATGTACCGCTCTTGCGAAATAAATTATATACAATTTTTATAAAAAATTCGGTAAAATAGCGTATCAACGGCAAGAAATTCCATAAAAATATTATAGTCTCATTTTTCAAGTCACGCTTTTATAAAAAAAAAGTGAACGAAAAATCGTTATCGTAAAAGCTAAAAAAAATTGATTCTCAATGAGATAAAATGATATATCTTAAATATTAATAATCATAACAATAATAAGATATAAAATGATTTGACCATGTCAAAAAAAAGGCCAGAAAAAGGTCAACCGGTGATCCGTCACGCCCGAAATAACAATTTCTCTCATCGCCGTCGCCGTCACGGGGAAATCCTTCACTTCCGGTTCTTCCGGCCAAGAATCAAGTGCGTCCGATAGACGATAAAAAAATCCCCGAGTCGATGAAAACATGTCGGATTACGCGCACGGCGAGATTGATTGGGAAACCAAAAAAAGGGGGGGGGGCGAAAAAGTCGCGGATCGAGTTGAACGCGCGTGAATAAAGTAGAGAGTTCGTGGTGGCGGTATAACGATTATGTAAAGGGGAACGTTACGAGTGCTCGAATCGCGTGAAATTCAGTCGAGGGTTGTTCTCTATTGAATAATTGGAGGATGTGCGAACGAGGTTGGAACAGGTTTGCTCGCGCGGCCGTGCGTACCGTTCGAAAGACTAGGAAAAATAAAAACCTCATTTTGCACGATTTAAACATTTTTATAAATAAACAAAGGAATAAAGAACGTTCGAAATGCAATCGAACGAAGGATTATGGTACTCCATAAATGTACTGCAATGAATTTTAAATATTTCGACTTAGGCTTGTCTGGGAAAGATTCGATTTTTAGTAAATTCGGCTAAAATGAATTTCGTGATTTTAGTGGTCGCAAGAAGTGCTAGTGGATTTTAGTAGTTTAGTAGTTTAGTAGTATAGATAGTAGTAGTTTAGTAGTATAGATAGTTTTTAGTAGTTTAGTTTAGTAGTATAGATAGTTTTTAGTAGTTTAGTTTAGTAGTATAGATAGTTTTTAGTAGTTTAGATAGTAGTAGTTTAGTAGTATAGATAGTTTTTAGTAGTTTAGTTTAGTAGTATAGATAGTATAGTAGTAGTTTAGTAGTATAGATTTTTGGACAATCCTAATAATCAATTATACACAGGAGATCGTTCAATGACCAATCGGTCGAAGCAATTTCTCTTTCTGAATAAAATTATTTAGGTTTTTATTTTCAAGTGCAATTGTTATTTTCAATTGCTCGTTTTTTATTTTTATTTTTTAAATTAATTTCTCATCTTTTCAATTGTGTATATTTTATCTCACTTTATTCATTTATTTATTTCTTTTTTCTAGGTGTTTCTGGGTCTGTATTTTGTATCTCAATTCACTCATTCATGTGTTATATTCTTCTAAAGTGTGCATGTTTTTTCTCAAGTTATTTGTTGTGGATTTCTGTGCTTCTCAGTTATTTGTTTTCCATCCTAATTTATCCATTTTTTTATGCCCGTTCTGCTCAATTGTTTATTTCTTGTCGTTTCAATTTTCTTTTTTGATTTATTCATTTGATTTCTCTTCTTCTCAATCGTAGATTTTTTAATTTCAATTTTTTTATAATGAATTTATTGTTTCTTTTCGATAAATATATTTGCAAAATGGGGCGTAGTTCTGAAAAGCCCATACCGCCGATTAATTTGGAATTTCGTCTAGCCGTACATTTTGTCTAGCTGATCACGAATATCATGATAACAGTACCCGCAAATTTGATTTTCGAGGTCAACATTCACGAAAACGGATTTTCGAAAAAGTTTTTCTATTTTATTTTAACAAATGTTGGTCTCAGAGAAAATTGTTTCTATCAAAAGTTATAGCCTATAGAAAGTTTGATTTTTTATGTTCCATACAGTTTTTATCTAAAACCATTCTGTTTCGAGAAAAACGGGACAACGCTCCGATAAGTACATTTTGCTAAACAGCACTAGTTTCGATATTATCTACTTACGCACTTTACCGCCGGAAGGTTGGAGTGAAGTCTTTAAAGCGCATGTGTATTTTTTGACGTTTTCTATTCTATTTCATTTTTTGCTTTTTTTTTCGACTTGTTTGGGTTTGTTTGGGTTTGAAGCTTAAACTACACGTTAAAGCCTAAACTCCGGCCTTCCCGCGGTAAATTGCGTAAGTAGATAATATCGAAACTAATGGAGTTTAGCAAAATTCATTTTTTGGAGCATTACTCCTTTTTCTCGAAATAGAATGGTTTTAGACAAAATCTGCATAGGATATAAAATATCAATCCTTTTATAGGCTACAACTTTTGAAGGAAACATTTTTCTCTAAGATCAATATTTATTAAAAGAAAATAGAAAAACTTGAAAAAATCAGATTTCCTGAGTTTCGGCCTTGAAAATCAAATTTGCGAGTATTTTCATTATCATATTCGTAATCAGCGAATCAGTATACATCAGTACACGAGATTCCAAATGAATCGGCGGTATGGGCTTTTCGGAACTTTAAGGCGTTACCCCCACTTGTAGCGCAAAGAAAAGGCCTTTTTCATGATTTTTTTTAAAGAAAACTACAAAACTTTTTTAATCGATCAATGGACCATCTTAAAGAACACATCTTGAAGAACTTTCAGTAATTTTTTTATTGAAAAATATTACATTGTTTAGTGGCAAATGGCCGTCAATGAAATAATGTTTTTATATACACGGTTTGCGGTGACCAACATTGCGGCGAAGTGGATCATGTGAAAAAAAAATGCGGATGGATTTAGTCAAATATAAGTATAAACTAGTCTTTAATCGAAGGATTTTAAAAAATATTCATTTTTCACAAAATGGCGGACAGTCAAAGTTAATGGTTCGATTTTAACGAAAAAAAACGGTCGTTTTTTGGCTATAAAACGGCCATTTTTTTTCGAAAAAAAAAATCGAACGATTAAAGACTACATTTTTATGTATTAAATAAGCCTGCAAAATTTCAAGAAGATCGGTTCATTAGTGTTCGAGTAATCTTGGTCACCGACTTCAGAAATGCCATTTTGAGAAAAACGCGTTTAAAGTTTCAATTAGCCGGTCGTTTACACAACGGATTCTTCTCTTTCAACGCTCATATCTCAGTCAATTTTGTTCGGATCGACTTGAAATTTTCAGGACATATTCTCAGATACTTATACTTCACAAAAATACAATAAAAAAAATCGATTTTTTCAAAATCGCAAGTGGGGGTAACCCCTTAACCGCAAAATGAATGGATGAAACTAAACAATAACAAAAATAGATGAATTTGCCTCTGTGGCGGTAACGACAAAGCGGTAAACGAAACCGAGCCAGAGAAGGAATCATCGATCGAGTACTCGATCGTTTTATCATGGAGGTCGAGGGACAAGTGTAATATTAGTAAAAGTGGTCGTCTGTAATAGCATGGTTGATTTCCTCTCCCGCGGTCCACGAGACGCGATACGCCAACCGATACGACTTTTGTAATTGTTTAGAAAGCCCGCGGCCCAGGGCTTCGACGATAATGAAACATTCTCACTGTTTCCAAACTTTTTTTTCCACCTCGCTGGCAGCGTTGGTTGAGTGAGGACAAAAGAAGAAAAATAAAAAGCAAAACGTCGATGACGGTCATACCCCATCATTGGGGCTAATCACTAGGATTACTGTTTGCACGAAAAATATTGATTTTCAATAATTGCAATAGCGTTAAAAGTATTTTGATTATTCGAATTGTCTATAATATTGAATAATAGTGATTTTGAAATATTTTGCAAATGGCGTTAATTTTTTTTCATCAATTATGAGATAGTTAATAATTGTTGATAATTGAACATATTTTTTTCTGGCGACAAAATGGTTAAGGGAACCATTTCATTTTTCACTAATGTGAATTTTACGCGAAAAAAATAGTTTGTTTTTTTCCTTTTAGATATTTATTCTCAACGAATTATCGGCAGAAAAATTATTAATGAATGCTCGATAGTACCTTGACAATTTCGTTCCACATTTTTCCTGGTCGATCGAAACATCTTCTCATAATAAAGCAAACATTTACATCTCGGTGGAACACTGATAAATTCTTTATTCAGCTGCTCACGGGATAATCACGTGATCCCCCGCTATTAATAAATAGCGGGGGACTTCGAGAGACGCGATAAAACACTTAGCATATAAAGTAGAATGAAATAGAACGAAAAATCAATAAAAATAAAATATAATCGATTTCCAATTCGTTCGCGTTCGATAAGGAAAAAGAGTCGTTCCAAATTGCCAAATCGAACGAATGTAAATCAGTACCGAGAGAAGAGAGTTTTGATAACAAAAGGAAAGAATAAAAATTGAAAAAAGGAGATAATAATACAATCAACGGATGAGGAAAGCAAGGAACCCAAAAAAGGACATCAAGAAATAATATTTTAAAGTAAAAATTTCGCAACCAGAGAATCATTACGAACGTCTTCTTGGGGGGAGGATTGTCGATATGATTTTGTAAATAAGAAAAAACTATGAGGAAGTTATAACAATAAACGAAAAATTGCCGTTTCGTAAATGATTTTTATAAAATGTCGAAAATGTACAATTTGGCTCGATTTCAGGGACATAAAAAAACTACATTTTTTGCAGTCATCCGCGACTTTTTTATTACCGTTTCACTTCTCTCTCTCTCTAACTCTCTCCCTCTCTATTTCTCTCTATTTTTAAATAACACAATTTTTGGAGATCTTATTCATTTGTATAATTAATTAATTCATATATACGTTTTATTGTTTACTAATAAACAATTCGATCGCGTATAGATATATATTGTTCCATCCTAGATTTTATCAACCCATATGTATATCTATACATATACACGCGTGTTAAAGACTTAAGACGGAATGACACCTCATCGTGGTCGGTATGGTAGAACAATTGTAGATACCCAAAAATCTCTGAAACGGCTCTTCAGATCCCGTCGAAACTTTGCCAAAAGACGGCAAATAGATAGACGAAAAGCTGTCTGCCCCTCAAATTTTCTGAATTTGCGAGAAAAAACGTAGATCAGCTGATGATAAGCCAATCTACGTTTTTTTTCTCAAATTCAGAAAATTTGAGGAGTAGACAGCCGTTCGTCTATCTATTTGACGTCGTTTGGCAAAGTTGCGACGGGATCTGAAGAGCCGTTTCAGAGATTTTTGGGTATCTATAATTCTGTTCTACCATACCGACCGCGATGGGGTGTAATTCCGTCTTAATTGTAAAACCCCGTGGATTTCCGAAGATATCCAAAGGAATGAAATTATTGAGATATCAAAATGTGTGTTTTCAATGTGGCTACGCGGCTCTACTCCACTCCAAGTCGTGGCATTAGCCAGACTTTTTATTTTTTATCATTTCAGCGAGGAGGCCAGCACGGTAAGACAATTTACTTTTTGTTCTCTCAAGTTCAAGAAATTTGACGAGCAGAGGGCCGTGCGTCTGTTAATTTGACGTCTTCTAATCGAATTTCATTCTGAAGAGCCGTTTCGTAAATCCGTGGTAGGAATCAAGAATCGTGTTCTGCCATACCGACGAGGATGGTGTGTCATTCCGTCCTAATGCGTACACACCATATTTGTGCTGGAGTCGAAATGGCATGTTGCATTGTGAAAGGCGCATGACTTCTTATAAAAATATTTATACATATAAAATTACATATATATATATATATATGGATGAGGAACCCGGACCTGCACGGATATGAGCCTTATCCAGCCTAGAATATAAGGAACAATTGCGCAATGTAATTAGATTACGAGCGTACAACGATCTTTCAGGATCGATATCGTAGATATATATATATATATATATATATATATATATATATATATATATATATATATTTATTTATTTATTTATCTCGTCCGCTCACACACTCAACGAGGAAGGCAGCTATCGGACGTTAATTATTTAACGTGATTGTGGACTTTCAGCGTCTAGGTCACAACGATAGACGTCGTGACAGAGGTTTCCCTTCAAGTACAAAGTTTGCGCAATTGGGCCACTGCAGACAATCACTGGCACGAGAGAGTCGGGCCCCTTTGTATTCTATTCGGGGTTTTTTGTTGCAGGAATAAGCGTGATCGTATGAAAAAAAATAACGCTCGCAGGCAAAAGTAATTGGATCAACTGTCTCATTCGATGGAGAAAAATGTTCGACTACCCTGTACATTGTTTTTTTTTTTAATTTTCATTTATTTGTTCGCAATCAGTGACGGATGTGACGTGAAGGCGTAAGAACGTGATAGAATGTGAAAAAACGTTTTAGAATATATTTTTTAAACATTTTTGGTGGCACTTTTCAAATGATTATTCTAATTTTGATGTTGAATTATTTTATCCTTGGGAACTTTTAGTTCTTGAATAGCCGAGATCGTAGATCAATCGAGATAGCAGATCGATCGAACAAGTGACGGTGTAGAAAACAATATTCTAAACGCTTTATCGGTAGGCTCGTGCTCGTGGTAAAAGGTGCTATGTTCTCCCACGAACGGTATCAATTTTTATCAATCATCAGTCCCTTCGACTGTCGGAACTGGGAGAAATTCTTTGCGCAATATATCCGCCCGATTATAATGGTAAAGCGTATCGGGCAATTCCGACAATAGGAAATAAGACTCCACGATATTTATAACACCGAACAAAAGTTAGTTCTTCCGCAGTGAAGACGCGGAATCGATGTTTCTACGGTTCGTCCTGAAGTTGTCGGTTAATCCAGTGACTATTTCGAGAATCGAACTCAAACTTATCGAAGTGCATCATATATCGATCCTCTCGAACTTCGTGATTGGTCGCTACGGAACGCGCGGGAATTTCGAACGTGGTGCTCTGTGGGATGCGGTTTAGAGCTTGATTTCCATGCTCAGCATAGCAGTATTCTAGTAAAGGTAAATATTCGGAAGTAGGGCTCCTGCTAGAATCAGGCTATTTTTTGTTTGGGTTTGTTTGAGGTGTTTTGGGGTTATTCGAGGTTGTTTGGGGTTGTTTGAGGTTATTTAAGGTTGTTTGGGTTTGTTTGAACCCTTGAAGAAAACCAGCCTGATTTCAGCAGGAGCCCCACTTTCGAATATTTACCCTAGTAAATTACTAGAATCGATTTGGTGATTCAACACGCATATTATCCTAACAAAAATTGTCTTAACGTTAGTAACGACTACCGCAAGTTATCAAAATGCCGTTGATTTTTTTCTCCCGATGAAATAGCACCCCGAGGCTGACCTTTCATGAGCGGCAAAACGCAGCAGCGCTTTAGTAACCATTTTGTCCACGATTTTTTCACGTGGGTTTGGACGTTGTTCAAAATGGCACCGTTCTCGAGTCGTGAGCATGCGCTTGGGACAAGGAATTGCATCTTGTTACTTCAACGTGGGATAGGCAGTGGAGTTCAAGCGATCTCCGTGTGTACGTAGTGTATAGAGTGCACGAATGGTAAGGTGGAGAGTGGGAGGGGAAAGAAGCGGAAAGGGACGGGCAGTGGGGGAAGTTAAACCAGAAAATTCGGAGCAAAGCGTGTCTCCTTTCTCTTGCCAAGCCGAGCGTGGTATAAAATACTTTCGCTCTCGCCGAGCGGCCCGAATGGCGCTCGCGGCAATATCGCGGCGACGGTGGCGCCGAGCGCGCCTCATGTCACGGGACGCGGCACAAAGATGAAGCTCGTACTGCTCGCGGGCCAGCGCGCGTAATCTTATTTTCTCACTTCTTCTGCTCGCGTACCTTTGCGAATGCTCCCCACCGCCCCCACTCGGAGACATGGAAAACCGGAAAACGTTTGCTCGACGCTCGCTGCGAGATGGCGCGACTTCACCTACTCCCTTCCCTCTCTCTCTCGCGCCGCTGGCAACGGTTGTAACCGTCGTTCTTTTTGGTCTCGCGCCTCCCGCTGTATCATTCGTGACGCGGTACTCAGGTCAGAGATTTGAGAGGCGGTCCCGTTCACCGCTAAATCATTGCTCTCCGTATCGATATCGCGAGTCTGCGGTTTATCGGCCCGAGGAATCTCGAACCAGGACGACATAACCTCGAAATATAGAACGACTGTCCATTCCGTAGAGAGGGTTGAATCGAATTCGATGCTATTTTGAAAATCGATTCCTGCCGCAATTTTGCGTGGATCCGCGAAAAGTATTTAAAGTTTATTTGAGCCGTTCACGAAAAAACGGGATTGCAAATTTTCTGGTGGGACAGCCTTGAGGGGAAGATGGCGGCACGGACCAACGATAGCCTTCAACCACCATTTTGTAGGATCTGCGCCATTCTGTGACACGAATTTTACGAAAAAAGTACGAAGAGGAGAACAAAAGGGGAAAAGGAAATAATGGAGAGTCGATCTACAGAAATATAACCTAAGCACAAATCACTACAGGCTAACGGCAGTGCCGAATAAAAAGTGTAACGAAAAAAAACTGTAATAATAAAAAATGTAACCAAATATTCAACGTCCCTCGAAAGGTTCGTCCATATAATAAAAATTGTATACCTAATCTGAATACAATTTTGGGCAGCTACGATAATATTTGTATTTTTCTTGCATACTTCCTGCTCGCTCCGGCAATTCGACGTCCACTCGAGCTTTTCTGTTGGTCCTCTATTATTTCAAATGAAATTGAAAATATTTTCTTACTTTCCCGCTCGTATTATTATCGCTTTTTCACTTTCTTGTATGACTTGATTAGATTCTAATATTTAATATAAATTCGAAGAGTTACATATTTATATAAAAAAGAATGAGGAAACGCGTGGGGCTGTTAAACTTCCGGCTGGCCGTCTTCGGTCCGCGCGGGCTTTTTAGCATCAGTCTTCTTCCGGGATTGAGGAGAAGGAGAGTGACGGAATGCTCGCGCGAGTGCAGCTAACCTATACATTCACGCGTACGGGGCCTTCCGGCCCGAATAATTTCTCCTCGTTATAATTGACGAAAATATGGGCCTAGCAGTCACGAACAGGAAAAAAAACACAGCCATTGTCTTTCGACGCCAGAAGTCTCGGAGATTTTGGGTCAATCTGACACGCTGAGTTTTTCGGTCAGGTATTATGAAAAGTCGAGAAAAACGAGACAAAATATTATTGATAAATCGATAAATTAACCTACTGGTTCAATAAATTAAGGGTTGGGTATTTTAAAACCATTCATGAAAAATAATGAGTTTGTTCGGGTTTGTTTGAGTGGTAAATTAAACATTTAATTTATTGTCAATTTATCTTTAATTTTTTTAATTTAGCATTTTTAACTAGCAAATGAAAATACATAAGCTTATTGACGGAAAAGTTAATCATTCTATAGGTCAATGTGTTTTGTTTATAGGTTAATGTTTTATAGGTTTTATAGGTTTATAATATTATAAAGGTTAATATTTTGTAGGTTAATGTGTTTAGTTTATAAGGATCGGAATAACCCTTGGAACTTCTATCATAAGATATAAATAATATGTATAAAATATTACTTAATATTTAATATAAAATTAAATAATATAACATATTATAAAATTTCAAATAACATGATAGTTTTTTCGAGTCGACAAGAAATGGTACCAGAAAAAAAAATCTAAAAAATTACGAAGTTTTCGATTTTTGTCTGTTTATACGTGTCGGTGTGGCGAGCGAAATGAAGGAGAGGGACAATGTTGAAAGGAACAACTGGCGCATGTAGCTCGCTCGAGCATTCTCCTTATGAACAGCGGAGATCTCACTGACTCGCGCACCGGTACGCGCCACATTTTCTTACATAATGAGAGAAGTCGCGTCGAAAGTACTCTAACATTGGACGTTGACCACGTTAGATTTTACGACTTATTTTTTTTCGACGACATTCGATTTACCGATCAAAATTACCACTCGTTATTCGTAAGCCAATATTTACAAACAAATAAACATACGAGTAAACAAATCGGAGAAAAAAAGCTAGTATTTGTAAAAAAAGATTGGCATATTCGCAAATATTAATAAAATGAAATACATACATTCATTGATTTTATATTATAATACTTAATGTTAGTTAAAGAAAATAAATACATCAGCTCACTTACCTATTTGTCAATAAATAGACTTATAACGCAAAATTCGTGATAATAACAATTTAATATTACCCACGGAGTGAATGCATTTACTTATAAACATTTTCATCGACAAATCCGTATATCTTCTATATTACTAATGGGCAATTTTTGAATTAATATATGTATTGTTTTTATTATGAGCACACTAGTATCATTACTATTATTTTTCGCAGTTATTGATAAAAAAATTTATAAACAAATCCCCTTCGAAAAAATTGCGCATTCTGGAAAAAAAGTAAAATTCCATTTTGAGTACATCAAAATGAAGATAATTAAATTCCGAATCGGGGAGACTCCCGAAAAACGTTTTTTTTTCATGTATCCTGTCGTCCAGAGAAAATTCATGAAAATGGAGTTTAATCCCATAAAGGAAAGTCATTTTTGGGAATTATTCGTATTCGGTATTCGATTATCTTCATTATACTCAACTCAAAAATTAATTTCAATTATTTTCCGGCATTCCCAATTTTTTCGGACAAATATTACTCATCACGAAAAAATTTTGCATTTTTTTCGAAGAAAATTTGAAAAACTATTCCATTTTTCTTGATCGCAAAAAAATTCGAGCCAGATCCTTGGAAAACATATGGCCAACCCGTAGTTATCGTCCGGTATGAGTGTCGGTCTCCACCTACCACTGGTTCACCGTTTCTTCGCGATCGTAGCGATTTACGATTTTGAACTTCGCGGAGCGAAATCGACAATTCTGCTCGATGCGATATTCGCGCGGTGAGAGTGCTTGATGCAACAACGTGTCGTATCCTATTACGCCCGCGCGCGCAAACAACTTCCGCTATGCCGGTTCTCAATCCCGAAGAACATTAATTAGGTTTCCGATTAGAGGGGTAAACGATATATATATATATATATTTATATATTTTTAATATATAAAAATATATGAAAAATATATTTTGTAATATTAAAAATATAGTTCGTAATATATATATATATATATATATATATATATATTAAAAATATAATTTGTAATATGTGTGTGTGTGTGTGTGTGTGCGTATATAAATTTCGCCTTTTTATTTGACGTGCATACCAGAATATCCGGTCTCATTTCGAACCGTTTATGTGAGCTTGTCCCGATACACACGTGGACACAAACGTGCCCTGCCCTGGTGCACTAGTACACGACATGTGCCTTCATTCAAATCACCGTAAGTCTTCGCAGCCTCTTCCTTCACGATGTGAGTAAATATGTGGACATTTTTACCGCACATATAGTCATTTTTTAAATTATTTATGTCGACAGTATTCATCCAATTATTTATTTATCCATCTGGCTTTATCTTTCGTCCAGCCTTTTTGTTATTAATAAAGTCATGCTCGTTTGGCCTCATACATATTATTGTTATCCGTAATTTATTGTTATCATTATTATAAAAGAATACATGATTTTACAAAACAATACATAATTTTGCGTAATTCTACGATTGAACGAATTTATTCCTTGTTAATACGATAAATAATAAGCAAGCATTGTCGTTACTTTTCTTCAATAAAATCATGTTTTATGATGATTATTATTAGTGGTTAATTATTATTATCTATTTTCTATTATTTTGTTTTATCTTTATTCATTTTTTTATTAATGCTGTTATTATAATTATTATTTGATAATCGAGAATGGAACAATAATGCCATTCTTGCCCCTGAGACGCACGAAATTACCGTAGATGTGGTTTTTTTTTCACCGGGCACAAATCTCCGCGCCATATCTCACCGCAGCTGGAATCATTTGCAAATTAAGTATCGTGAATCAGACCGAGACGATTCTTTTCGACGTCTGCTTGGCCCGATGTATGGAGAACGAAATTTCCGTGCCGCAAATATATTCAGCGCGAAAAAGCACTTAGCGCGAGAATTTACGTACACCCACGCGAATTTGGCCGCTGCTCGTGAATTTCGTATAGGGATCGTGGATTTATTAGTTCGCTTCCCGACTGGGAATGATTTCCGTGGCCTTTACGGGACCATTTCCGTGACCTTTACGGGACCATTTCCGTGACCTTTACGGGACCCTTTCCGTGACCTTTACGGGACCATTTCCGTGACCTTTGAGGGACCATTTCCGTGACCTTTACGGGACCATTTCCGTGACCTTTACGGGACCATTACCGTAATGTTTACGGGACCATTTCTGTAGCCTCTGCTGGACCATTTTCGTGATTTTCTGGGAACTGTTTCCGACCCTTTCTGGGATTTCCACGATCCTTATGGGACTATTTCGACATCATCGATGGGACCATTTCCGTGGTCTTTACGGGACCATTTCAGTGACCTCGAAGGGATCGTTTCCGCGACCTTTATGAAGCGATTTTCGTAACCTCTTTGGGACCATTTCCCTGATCTTCATTGGACGATTTCCGTGACCTTCATCGGTCCATTTCCTCGACCTTCACTCCACAATTTCTGTGACTTTAATAAAATCATTATCAATTGGTCATTTTTAGTGGCGCAATGCGATAAAATCTTCTCACAGAAATTTCTCTTGTTTTCCCGTACGTTCTTTTTGTCTACACGATTGATCGATTATTGTCCGGAAATTGGACTGGAACTCATGTACTTCGGATAATTTTTTTTCGAAGATTTTTTCTCTCTCTCTCTCTCCCCATACATATACATATACATATACATATATATATATGTATATAAGATAAGGCGGCAATTGTGCGACAGACCAAGAAAGCGATAATGGAGTACACGGGTCTCGAGATATCTCACTGGCAGCGGATCTTGTGTCTCTCTCATGTATATCCCTTGCGTGCAATAAAACGTTGTCCACACGCGAGATAGCGAAACACAGTCGACTCGGTACAACCATACGAATTGTCAGGTCTTGTGCGTGTTTTTCTTTCTGATTATCTGTGCAGAAGGACGGAGACGAGAAAGGCCTGGGGCGACTGTGTGCGTAGCTAGAGCAGAGAGACCGGGCTGAGAGTCGAGACTGGAACACATATTTTTTTCTTATTTTTTTAAACCTCGGTACATACGTTCCCGTAGTACATTCAAGGTTTCTTGAGATTGCTTGCTTGCAGTAGATGCGGACTGTGCGATGCAGACTCCGGGCGTGCATATATATATATATATATATATATATAAATTACAAAAAATAAATTAATTAATATTTCGTAACCCATTTCAGTGAACGATAATAAAATTATGCTCACTGCATCCTAGATAATCGAATGAAAAGTGTAATATCTTTGATAAGATCCCGTTTAGGAGCAGCGAAATTAGATGTTTAATTCGATAAATACAATAGGTTTTTCTAATTGGACAAATGTTTTGAAACAACGAGAAACAAATTTTATTCGAGGGCATCAAATGTTTGAGTTCGTATAGTATTTTAATTACCGCGCTATGTGGAAAAAAAATTGGATGCGAATGAAATTAGCGCGGAGGGAAATATTTTGCTCCGAATCGGGAAATGTTTCCGGAGCATCTTTGGTAATGTTTCCTGCTTGACTGCGGTCATGTTTCTTGTCTGGCTATGGCAATATTACCGTATGATTGCGGACTTTTTATCCGAACGATTTCGACATAATCGTCCGTACGAATTCGGTAATGTTTCCGTATGGGTGCGGTAATTTATTCCTCGCGAAATTCGTCATACTTCTCAAGTATCGGTAACATTAATTACCGGCTAGGGTAATTTCTAGTTACCGATTCCTGTTATACTTCTCGAATAACGCCGCTTATATTTTCCTGCGGTAATTTTACCTGATTTATTACCGTTGCATTGCTCGAGTGACTCCAATAATATTTCCGTATAATATTGCGGTAATATTTCCAGTTGATTTTTCCTACTATCGTCCGCTCTACTCCAACGACGTTTGCCGATCACTTCCGTAGTATTTCTCGTCCAATTCTTGTATCATTTTTCGGTTATGTTTCCCGATGATATATTTCCGGCTGATTGCAATGGATATTCCGACGGGGATCCGTCGCTTCGTTCCCATAGTCTCGGTAAATTTTGTTTGGGTAATATAACCCGAGGTTATTACCGGGATAGACGCTAATTACAGCTCTATCATTTTCACGGTTCGTTCCGGTAAGGTACGGTAATGGCTGCCGTAACAACCAGAAATTACGCCCGAGTATTTTTCTCCCGTGTGACCCGAGACGGAGAGCGAGAGGGAGAGAGAGAGAGAGAGAGAGAGAGAGAGAGAGAGACGATGAAATGGGATACCCAAGTATCGATCTATGTGCATAAAATTAATTCTGTATCGAGGGCTATCCACGGTGAAGCGAGTGTGGGGGAGGGGTGCGAGCGCGAGCTGCAAAGCGTTGCACCATAACTGAGGTAACGCGAGACCAGTAGACCTCGAAGCGGGTGCGGTCGTCGAGGTGTTTGCGCCAAGACTACGGAATTGGACAAAAACGTTCCACGGGTCACTGACGTCCGGTGCCCCAGTCACGTATAAAAACTCGGCCATTTTGAAATATGCAACAAAAAAAAAACCAACGGCGCGCTGAAAAGTTGCATTTGCATGCAACCCTTTTATCCCAATGATTGCCCTTGTTCTTTTTTTTTTATCTCCGAACAACTCTTGCAACCAAATTCGAGAAGACAAACGGAATACAACGGTGGCTTTCATAATCGTAGCGCAAATTACGGGGATACGCAAGGCGATTTGTCCAAACGGCCGAATCCGAGTCGCGTTACCGTCCACGGAAATTGAAATAGCCTCGTTAGAAAAAAGCTAAGAAATTAAAATATCCTCGTTAAAAAAAAGAATTAAAAAAAAAAACGGTTGCGAGTACGCCTTGAGTACATTGTGCCACGTGTTGGCACACAACAATAGTGACGTTTCGACATTCGCACGAATTTCAAATCCGCCGCGAACTTTCGCGCTGTATTTTTTAATTTACCGCACTTCCGGCTACTATAATCGAATAACTGGTTTCGTACTTTAATTTCGACGCCGAATGGCTCGGTGTCTCGTGCCGATAATTGGTACTCGCGTCCTTGTGGAGTAGAGGTTGAAACTGCGCTTTGAGGAAACGTGCTCAACCTTTCAAACCTTTCTTGGTGGTCGAAACTTTTTTTTTAACATCGCGAAGTTCTAAACATCCATATTTTCTTTCATTACTGTTACTGTACCGTTACTCTGCCGTTAGTATATAATCGTATACGTATACTCTACCGTTACTTAACTGTCGCTCTACTGTTTCTGTAATATTACTATACTGTTACTGTGCTATTACTGTACTGTTCTGTTTTGTACTGTTGCTGTTTCGCTGCTGTTCTGTTCTGTTACTGAAATCTTACTGTACGGTTACTGTACTATATTATTACTGAACTGTTACTGTACTGTTACTGTACTGTTACTGTACTGTTACTGTACTGTTACTGTACTGTTACTGTACAGTGAATATACTGTGACTGTACTGTTACTGTACTGTTGTTACTTACTGTAGTATTACGGTACTGTTATTCTACAGCTACTGTACTATTACTGTACTGTCACTGTGCTGTTACTATACTGTTATTGTACTATTACTGCACTGACACTATACTGTTACTGTACTGACGCTATACTGTTACTGCGCTATTACTGTACTGTTCTATGTTTGTACTGTTGCTGTTTTGCTGCTGTTCTGTTCTGTTACTGAAATCCTACTGTACGGTTACTGTACTATATTGTTACTGTACTTTACTGTACGGTACGGTACGGTTACTGTAGGATTACTATACAGTACGGTTACTGTACTCCACGGTACGGTTACTGTAGGGTTACTATACTGTACGGTACGGTTACTGTACTCCACGGTACGGTTGCTGTAGGGTTACTATACTGTACGGTACGGTTACTGTACTGTACGGTACGGTTACTGTAGGGTTACTATACTGTAAGGTACGGTTACTGTACCGTACGGTACGGTTACTGTAGGGTTACTGTACTGTTACTGTACTATTACTGTACTGTTACTGTACTGTTACTGTACTATTACTGTACTGTTACTGTACCGTTACTGTACTGTTACTGTACTGTTACTGTACTGTGACTGTACTGTTACTCTACTGTTACTATACGGTTACTCTACTGTTACTGTAATGTTACTGTACTGTTACTGTACAGTTACCGTACGGTTACTGTACGGTTACTGTACGGTTACTGTACGGTTACTGTACGGTTACTGTACGGTTACTGTACCGTTACGGTACTGTTACTGTACGGTTACTGTACCGTTACTGTACGGTTATTGCACTGTACGATTACTGTACTGTACGGTTATTGTACTGTATGGTTATTGTACTGTACGGTTATTGTACTGTACGGTTGTATTGTATTGTATAGTACTATTGTATTGTACTGTTACTATTACTGTTACCGTTACCGTTACCGTTACCGTTGCCGTTATCGTTACCGTTACCGTTACTGTTACCGTTACCGTTACCGTTACCGTTACCGTTACTTTACTGTTGCTGTACTGTTGCTTTACTGTTGCTGTACTGTTGCTGTACTGTTGCTGTACTGTTACTGTACTGTTACTGTACTGTTACTGTACTGTTACTGTACTGTTACTCTACAGTTGGTCTACTATTATTCTACTGTTATTCGACTAACACCGCGTACTAGGTACTGCCATTGCGCTGTTACTGCATTTCTACTGTCTTCCTTAGACACTCCCATTGTCATTCTATCTCCAATAATGTCCATACTTCTGACATATCGACATCGCCTCTTTCATACGCATCCACTCAATCACAAGTGGATAAAAAAAACACAGTGAGCCTTGCTATTGTGTTGTCATGCGTCATAGGGACGATTTCTTCAATACTATTGGAGTGCAAGCGAAATCGTAGCGCTGTCATTGACAGTTCGAAGTTTTCCGTGGTGACTAGCGAGCAGGCAAACGAAAACCAAAAGACAAAAACAGAGAATAGAATCCAAGCTGCGAGGAAGCAAAAGGTAGGTATTGTAGTGGAAGTTTGGGGCTATCGAAACTTGCGGAGGAGGCGTGAGCGAATAACCGCATCTCACATTGCGCGGTATATGGCCGGAGGCCAGCTCACGGGGGCACGTAATTCCTTTACCCGCGTACGCGCTAGTGCCTTTCCTTCGACGACGCTCGCTCGCAAGGAGAAAAGCTACCGCGGTCCATTCGAGTCTAAAGGGTGGGAGAGGCAGCGGGAACGGGGGAAGCAGGAGCGCAGGAGGGGATGCGGCAGCGGAGGGAGAAGCGGGACCGCGGAAGGGAGGCGGTGAGGTGGAGGAGGGTCAGAGAAGGGTTGGGATTCGGGAGGTAGTAGGGAGCATAGAGCAAAAGCGTGCAACAATCACTATCACTCGTCGCGAAGTAATCCCCGGGAGGTGACCGCGGTGTAGTAGAGCGGTGTTTTGTTGGTCCCCACTTTGAGCGATCAGGACACACGCTCGAACCCGGACGCCGATCACCGCCTCTTCAGACTCCGTGGCCGGTTACGTTGGGCCTCACCAGTTGGCCCGAGTCCGCTCGCACATTCGCACTCAGAATCAAACAAAAAGCAAGAATTTGAAAACAAAACAATCTTTTTTCACCTTGGGCCTTATACTTCGATCGCGAGCGGTTCGCTTCTTGTCTTTACCCCGTGATACTCACCCGTCGAGGGTCGCGTTAGCGAGTGGAAATCCCGCCCTCGCGAATACCGTCTCGATAATTGTCGCGGTCCAACGAGTCCGGGTAGACAAGTCCAGTGTGTCGAGAGACATTGTCCAGAATTACCTGGACACGAATTCCCTCGCTGTTTCGCTGACTTTTGGGCCATTTTCGCTGATCGGACGTCGCTGATTTCGAGGGGAGTGAGACAGCGAGTGCCGGTTGTTCGGAGGTGATAGGAGTGTTCGTTGCGCGAGTTGTGAGGACGAATAGGCCAACATACGTGGATCTTTGTTCTCTCTCTTCCTCCCTCTCTGTTTTGGTTCTTCGTTGCGGTAGCGAGCGCAGTGCGGTCCGAACAAATACGCGGAAGTAAACAAACACGCGTACGGTTTTCTCGGATCGATTTTCCTGCCGCTTGAATAATTAGCTCGTCGCGCAACAATATAAACGAAAGACTACACAAACACATACGGGAGTGCATAGTTTCGGGAATAAATACATAAACAACGGTGTCGATGTACGCGCGATTGGGGGACGATTGGAATACAAGTCGTCGGAGCAGATCGGTGAAATCGCGCCAAACGTTTGCGTCGTGTCTTCGGAGTCTTCGAATTTCAAGGTCGAAGCTCGAAGCTCGCCGGGCACGAACGTGCTGACGAGTGTAAGATCGTCGGGCATTACTGGTGCTGTAAGGAAAACACAAAAAAACTTGTCCTCGATTCTTTCATACTTAAGGATGTTGAGTCCCTATGAAACATGTTAATGTTAATTGTTCAATAAATGGCTTCTTAATCGTTATGACATTTTTACACGACCCCCTGAATACTTCATGTAAAAACATACCAAATTTTCAGAATTCTATCATCGTTACTTCAACCTCCTTAAGGGTTGAAATAAAAAATGATAAGAAAATTCTGAAAATTTGGTATATTTTTGTATGAAGTATTTAAGAGGTCGTGTTAAAATTTCACGACGATTAGGAAGCTCGTTATTAAAAAATTAACATTTTGTTAAGAACAATTTTAAAAGGAAATAAAAAAAAATTTATCAATAAACTTCGTTTTGTTTCCGTTGCTTTCAGTATGTTGTGGATATTATAAAATTGAGAGATCAAAAAAAAAACTTATTGCAAAGTTACATCAGTTTCCATAAAACAACATTTAATTGGTGAATTTTAATTGTTCAATAACGAGCTTCCTAATTGTCGTGAAATTTTTACACGACCTCTGAAATACTTCATACAAAAACATACAAAATTTTCAGAATTTTATCATCATTTGCGATTTGGGACTCAACATCCTTAAATACGGCTTCCCTAGGGCAGGAACTTTCGGTACTTATCGTCCATCCCTTATTACGACCTTAGGGCCCTAAAAGCCGCGAATATCCGTTGAAACAGCAATGAGTCTGGGGCGGGGAGGCAAAAATGAGAGAAGTGCCGAATTCTCATTTTTTACAGTTGTCTGATCGATTGGAAGGGCCACACGTTCTACCGGAATAATATCCACCCCCATAAAAATTATTCCTTGCATATACAAAATTAGTTAACTAATCGGATGAATGATTTTTCAGCGGAACTGAAATATTCGTGATCACGTCTAAGTTTGTCCACGTCGTTTCTTGAAACTTATTCAATTGCATTAACTTGATGAATTTATAAAAAAAATATGTTTTCTACCATTGTCGTACTTGACTTATTAATTGTAAATTATTTAAAAAAAATATATAGCGATTTAAATTTCAGCAATTTCTGGCATTAATTCAATTTTCAATTATTTATTTATACTCCAGATATGTTTAAGTTGTGAAGAAACAGTTATAATCACTGAAAAATATGTTTGGTTATATATATATATATATATATATATATATATATATATATATATATATATATATATATGCGTACATATGTTTAAATATAAATAGAGAAAACGATAACTTGGTGGTGCAAAATCGAGTTCAATCAAGAGTTTCACTACTTGATTTTGTAAAATCCTTTTCCATTGCGTGTCGACGAATCCTTCTGACTGGGAAGTGTATCAGAATGAATAGCCGGCAATTAGGTAACGATTAATAACTCGCCTCCTCGCGCGGTAAAACGAAGATTTTTTTTACATTTTGTTTCGACAAAAATTCTGAGCACTATTTTCTCGTCCCGACCGATAAAAAATTTCACGATATGAAAATATGCGTTTGTCAGGATTATCGTAAAAAAAACATTGTTGGTCAGTTAAATAACACGTATATTCATCGAGTAACTTCGTTACGGTACGAGCTTGACTTTGGCGTGGAAAATGTTTAACGTTGTGCAGAAAAAACAAATTCCTGGTCATTTTATTTCGCTTTCTAGGAGAATTATCGTTTTGCACAAGTGAGGCCGCGGGGCGGATGGGGGGGGGGGCGATCGATGAAGATTGCTGTTACAGATAATAGGCCTTCGATCATAAACGGAGTCGAGGCTCGATGTGTATACACAAGCTATTAGCGAACGTCCACGTCGTAATTTCCTATAGCGCGAACATTTTCGTAACCGTTAGGAAATGGATTTTATACGAACGACCTAAATGATCAAGGATATCGGCGCACGAAGGTAGAATCAAGGATACCTCGGCTTGTTCGATTGCGAATCACTTTAGCTGGCCATTTTTTTTTTTGTACGAAACAATCCCGGCTTCTTGCGGATAAAAAGTCTCGTTTGATTTCAATAAGGAACCTGAGACATGATCCGACGACGAAGTACGCAAGAAATACAATTTTACGGAACGCAGGAATATCCGCGAGATAAATCAAAACAAACAGTACAGTAGACGGTGCACAGTGCAATACAATCATCGATATACGAACAGTACAGTAGACGGTGTACTGTACAATATACTGATAGATATACTCGTACAACCTTATACAGTACGTGCAACGCACGGAAATGTGCTTCGTATCACGTAACACCTTAGCCCTTATACAAAACATTGTAAAATACAGGTACCTTACAAGAACTGTATAGTACAAGTACACTTAAAGACACTGTACAATGTAAGTACAGGTATAGTAGAAGATAAGCACAAGTACAAGTAGAAGGACAAGTCCAGATACTAGTACAAGTGCAGTGCAAGCGCAAGTACAGTGCAAGCCTAGTACAAGTACAAGCACGACACAAGTACTGAACAAGTACGGTTCAAGTACGGTACAAGTACGGTACAAGTACGGTACAAGTACGGTACAAGTACGGTACAAGTACGGTACAAGTACGGTACAAGTACGGTACAAGTACGGTACAAGTACGGTACAAGTACGGTACAAGTACGGTACAAGCACAGTACAAGTACGGCACAAGTACGGCACAAGTACAGTACAAGTACAGTACCATACAATTACAGTACTTGTACTGTACAAGTACAAGTACAGTACAGTACAAGTACAGTACCATACAATTACAGTACTTGTACTGTACAGTACAGTACAGTACAGTACAGTACTTGTACTATACAGTACTGTACAGTAGAGTACAAGTACTGTACTTGTACTATACAAGTACAGTACTTGTACTATACAAGTAGAGTACAAGTACAGTACTGTATAGTATAGTATACAAGTACTGTACAAGTACAGTACTATACGAGTACGGCACAAGTGAAGTACAAGTGCATTACAAAACACTGTACAGTATAAAGCACTTAACAGTACAAAACATTATACAATACAAGACATTGTACAGTTCACGTTCATTACAAGATTTAACACAACGATACCTTGCACAATTTTTGTAATATTAAACTATACATCACACACAGTAAAGAAAAAGAAAAAACTAATTTTGTACACGTCTCGTACGTGCACTACTGTTTGTGCAAACAAGTCCCGATTACTTCGATTCATAGAGAAATTCGAGATCTTCGACTCCGTCGAAAACTTGCGCCAAAGAGTGACTGTTTTTTTGGCCCACAGAAAGCGAGGAGCAAAAAGTTGTTGGCGTTCGGAGCGTAACGGGATTCGGACGATTATTGAAGGAAAAAAAAAGAAAGGAACCTCGGTTTACAAACCGAAGCACTCGACTTGCCTGACTGTTGCCCGTCAGCGAATAAGTTAAAAATCATTCGTGTAAACTCACACAACGTCATATAAATAATATAAATAATAATAATAATAATAACAACAACAATTTTTAAGTGTTTTACATAACGTTTTTTTAAAGTTTTACCGAGGTGAATAAAAGCAGAAAAACTGACAAAAACTTCTGTAGGAAAACTTAAAAAACAAAATACAAAACAACGTTGCTTGCGAATTGCTGAGAATGTTCGTTTCGGCGAGGATGGAAAAATGAAGTTGTGCGCGGATTGTTCCACCGACCAGCAGCACATCAAATTCTCCATCTATAAATGACGTAAGTAGATTTTTTTATATTCGTAGGAAGTAGATATAATATGAGGTATTCCACGTGAATCCGGTGGACTTTTCTCCTGACCCCCGCCAATCCGATTTATTTATTTTTTTATCTGATTCCATTGCCTCTAAAGGACACCTTGATTTTATTTCACATTTTTCGAAACAACGCTTAGCCAAAAAAAAAAAAAAAATTCCGAAAAAAACGCCCCGATTTAAAAATCTGACAAAGTTCCCAAAAATGCGTGACTATATGCAAAAATTTTCGAGCTATCGCCCGCAGTGGAAGTATGATTTTTTCATTGGCAGTCAAAAAGTTCTGGTATTAATTTCAATTGAAGTCGTATTCAGCACAGAAAAAATCATACTTCCATTGCGGGTGATAACTTGACATTTTTTACATATAAACACGCATTTTTGGGAATTTGTTCAGATTTTTTTATCGGGGCGTTTGTTTTTCGGAAAAAAATATTTTTGACTAAGGGTTGTTTCGAAAAATGTAAAAAAAATTCAGGGTGCCTTTTAGAGTTAATGGAATCAGATTTTAAAAAAATCGAATTGGCAGGGGTCAGGGAAAAAGTTCACCGGATTCACGTGGAATACCTCATATATATACGATGGATAACCTGCGCAAAAAACGTTTTTTCTTTCTATGTATAACTCTTACAAGAGAATGTAAGCAATTCGAATCGATGAGGTAATATTCGAGATGCTTTCCTCGTGACGGATCGCACAAAAAAAAATTGTATTCGTGGGGCATCAATTAAACATTTTTCCGGACTTTAACGACCATCAGTCGATTTCCGGGATCATCGAACAACCATACGATTATAATTCTTCTTTTTTACGGGCCCGTGATAAAATCGAAAATGGTCCGACGTGGCCGAAGTCCGGATGGGATGATGAAATAAAATGAAAAAAACAGAAATAAATGATAAAATAATCAATGCGATTCTTCGATAAAAAAGGGAATGGGGATGTGTTAAGTTGTCGTCAGATATCGAACGATTCGTATCGTACTGGTGACGCGCGAAGGTGGCAGCGGATGATTCTTGACGTTTGCGCGAGGATAAAAAATGTTCGGATAGACAGCGTCAGAAGAGACGGCTATGCGTCGAGGGTGTACACGCGTTTGATAAGCTAACCACGTGCCGAGACGAGGCAAGTGACACGGCCGCACTTCTCGACGAAGTGAATATATAATTTGGTGTACAAGACTATTCAAATGATTTTTTTTTACTTTTTCGAATTATTATTTTATCGTTCGTTGAAAATATTTCTTCATTAACGATATAGGGGAATCTGAATAAAAATGTAACTTCATCATTATTTTTCTTTGTCAATAATTCTCCGACAATTTGGTGGATCAGTCCTTCAAAAAATGTCAATTCTTTTAACTACGCAAGCATCAATATCTGTCAAGCATCATCTAACGTTCGACAACAATTCTTCAATTAAATATCAAATTGCCCAATAATATGTGACACTTCAATTCTTATTCGCGTAATTATTTACGCAAAAGTAAGTAATCCATTGTTGTTAGAGCACTGAATTGGAAATTGATTCGATTGCATGAAAATGATTGTTTACCAAATTGATTAATATTAGTTTCATTGTTGGCAAAAAGATCTTACTTATTAATTTGAGCACATTCAGTTAAACTTTTAATTGCCCACCATTTTTCAAATCTTGACTTTTTTATTAAACTTTCAAATTAAACTTTAACTAATTTTTGTATTAAACGTCAAAATGAAACTTCGACTGATCTTTTAATTAACCTTAATATTCTCCATAATTAATTACCCAAATATTGATATAGATTAATTGAATATTTATACAAATGTCTTTTCATTCGTGTTAATGACATTTATACAAATGACTATCTCTACAAATCCTCATATTTTTACAAATAAAAACACCTAAATGAAACGTCCTGTATCGAAGGTATGCTCGTGGCAACTTTTACCGTCGAGTAGACTGTACAAAACATTCGACATCCGCAGTGGAGTCTTGGTGAATGAAAAAGATTTGTGGCCCGTGGAGAAAAAAAAAACACGTACAATGAAACTCACAGATTCATAGGGTACCCACAATGCTCGGTTGTGTGCTTGTATACGCGTATGTCTGGTGCACACGAGGAGATTCAGGAAAAGTGGATGCAATAAAAGGTGATAGACGAAGAATTTATTAAATGCCAATAGCCCATTAAAAAACGTTCGCACGCTAGATTTTCCGTGAGTACATCCAATGGATTAATAAGTACGTGGGTATATAGAAAAGAGCGAGGGGGGGGGGGCGATGAAAAAGAGCGAGAGAGTGAGGTAAAGAAACCGAACGCAGTTGGAGTTCAGCCAGGAACGAGTGAAAGCTTTCTTGTCGTTATATATACCTATATTTGTTCACCGTACAACGAATGCGATCGAGGCAAACCGATCTATTTCCTCGCCTCCCTGACCCACGAAATCAAAATTCCGAAAATTTCGCTCCTTCGATCATCGACAAGTTGACTTATTCACGAAATCAAAGATATACTGCAACATAAATGTTTTCTCGAAAAATATACACGATTTATGCCACAAACGAATTATTTTGAGCAAAAATAAATAATTATGTAAAACAAAAACAATTAATATGGAGAAATCGAAATGCAAAGAAGCCAGTAACCATTGATGATACTATAATATACTATTACACAACTTACCTATGCAGATGCCATTATATTATTGTTGAGATTTTACTATATAATATTGTAATAATTATTATTAATATTGTGGTAACCATGTAATAAAAATTTATTGTATATTTACTGGATGGCAATTATAAGATGACCATGTGTTTTTCAAGAGCCTAGCGCGGAGATTTTACGACCGAGAAGAATATATTTGAAGTTTTTTTCAAATTCTTTTAAAAAAATAGCGTATTTTTTTACGAGTAGCATTTGCTATAAAAAATTGGGCCATATTGAAAAAATCAAAATTCCACTTTCAGTTCAACAGGATGAAGATAATTCCTAATACGAAACGCTGCAGAAATTTCGAATACGAAACACTGCTTAAAAAAAAAACTTTTTTTTAAATGGCATTAAATCTCATTTATCGACTTTAAAATGCACCATTGATTTTTTTTCTCGATGCCGACATGCTCAAGAAAAGTTCTTCAGGAATGTTTCATATTCGGAATTTAGTTATCCTCGTCCTGGTGTACTCAAAATGGAATTTTCATTTTTTTTCCAGAATGCTCAACTTTTTCTGACAAATACTACCCGTCACAAAAATGCGCTATGATTTTTTTCGAAGTAGGGCTGAAAATAATTGAAAATCATTTTTTTCTCAGGCACAACAAGTCAGAGCCAGACCTTTAAAGAGCACATGGCCACCTTATTGTCAACCTACATATATATATATATATATATATATATATATATATATATATATATATATATATATATATATATATATACATGTGTGTATATATGTATATAGTGAACCAGCGATCAATTCCGCGAGCACTTTCATTTCTGTCTGTTCTCTGACACAATCCAAAGCGCAGTTCATACCGATGTATGTATTCCTGTGTGTGTGTGTGTGTGTGTGTGTGTGTGTGGGTCCCGTTCGGCCCCGTATTACAAACACACAATTATATATGGGGCATTCTATACAAAATCGGCTACTTTTTTACTCGACCTTCTTCGATGCGGCTGAATTTTTTTCGTTTTCATCGTAGTCTATAAAAGCACCTTCCTCGATTTTTTGTAAATTTTTTTGTCGTTCCGGGGCAAAGAAACGAAATTCTCCCAAAACTTGATTTTTCAAAATGCTGATAACTTCGTCAAAAATGGACCAAATACGATGTGTTTTCTGAACATTTTTGTTTTGAAATGCACCTTTCGGGATTAAATACAATTAAAGCCAAGATTAATCGGAGTCGATAATTTTTATTTTTATCGTATCCATTCCCGAAAGGCGCATTTGAGGTATTCCTTTCAAAAAATCGAATACTTGACAATAAACTGATTTTGGTATATAATTCATTAAAAATACATCCCAATTACTGGTAAAGTTTCAAGCCAAGTTATCGAACTTTTGACGGAAAATTACCACTCTAAAAATCGGCTCATTTGTACGGCACTTTATGGAGATGAGACGCTGGCCACATTGTATCCCATAATTTATACACTAAATAATTATAGATGCCTGACATATAGTAAACAATTCTAAGGATTCCGTAACGACAATGAAAGCAGAAGGTCACCGAATGTTAAGATAATATATTAATAATAAAACTTAGAAAAAGTGTGACCAGCAGAAGAATTTTCGTAACCGCAACTTTTCCGACAAAATGTAAAAATGTCTAAGTTTACTAAATTTGCGCGAAATTCTTTGTTCCAGTTTAGCGTTGGGTATTGATTGTGACTTATTTTTATTAAGGAGTTAGGTGGGTTTCGAAGTCAAAACAGCATATTTTCTCCGTTAAAAAATTTTTCGTCTCTTTCGAAATTTCCGAAATTTGTCGTCACTTTCGACCATTTACATCCCGAGTCGAAATTTAGACCCTCTTTTAAACCTCCTTTCGATCCCAATTTGTCATTCAATGGAGGTTCAAGAGGTTCAAATGGAAATCTCAAAAACATGTATATCAGAACCTACTGAACCTCCAAAAGTGGCAGAAATTGGACTTTTTCACTCAAAGGAGGTTTAGTAGGTTCATCTGAACCTCCTTTAAACCCTAGTGAGCCTGATTTAATGCTTACGCAAACCTACAGACCCTCTTTTAAACCTCCTTTCGCCCTACTAACTCTCCTTTGACTCCTTTCACCGCCCGAGTCGAAATTTAGACCCTCCTTTGAATGCTCGAGAACCTATTTCCTTTGTAACGCACAGACCGCCGCCCTCCTTTGACTCCCCTTGAACCTATATGGAGAAATTTGCACCGTAGGCCAAAACGAGGTTGTGTAGGTTCACGCAAGCCGAGCCCATAGGCCTAACGGAGGCTCTGGAGGTTGAATAGAAGGTTCAGTAGGGCTAAAGGAGGGTCGCCAACGGTGCAAATTTCTCCATATAGGTTCAAGGGGAGTCAAAGGAGGGCGGCGGTCTGTGCGTTACAAAGGAAATAGGTTCTCGAGCATTCAAAGGAGGGTCTAAATTTCGACTCGGGATGTATTTTACAATTATATATATAAAACAAAATCAGCCGAATCGGAGGAGGTTGAGTCTAAAAATGGCCGATTTTGGTATGGAATGCCCCATATATATATACACTTCTTCGGGTTGTCTCTCGTTGCCGAGAGGGCCTCGCGGTGTGCCCGCGTAGCGCTGCTCTGGTTACACTTTCCTCACGATCTGAGAATAAAGTCGTGGGAAAGTAGTGGGAGAGAAGAGGGCCGGGTATAAAGGGAGGGAGAAGGCTAGAGGAACGGGCCCAGGAGGAAAGAGGGGGAGGGGTCACGGGGAGAGGGGATGGATTGTACTAAACTCTCGTTTTCCATATATCTCGGAGATAGGCCGGGAATATATGGGACCGGTGTATGCGTAACTGAGCGTAACGATCGTGACTAACGTGCTCGTGCATATATCTGTGTGTGTGTGTGTGTGTGTGTGTGTGTGTGTGTGTGTGTGTGTGTGTGTGTGTGTGTGTGTGTGTTTGTGTGTGTGTGTGTGTGTGTGTGTGTGTGTGTGTGTGTGTGTGTGTGTGTGTGTGTGTGTGTGTGTGTGTGTGTGTGTTTGTGTGTGTGTGTGTGTGTGTGTGTGTGTGTGTGTGTGTGTGTGTGTGTGTGTGTGTGTGTGTGTGTGTGTGTGTGTGTGTGTGTGTGTGTGTTTGTGTGTGTGTGTGTGTGTGTGTGTGTGTGTGTGTGTGTGTGTGTGTGTGTGTGTGTGTGTGTGTGCGTGTGCGTGCGTGCGTGCGTGCGTGCGTGCGTGTGTGTGTGTGTGTGTGTGTGTGTGTGTGTGTGTGTGTGTGTGTGTGTGTGTGTGCGTGTGTGTGTGTTGGATTAATCGTTTTATATTCAATACTAATGCCCATACGTATCCTGACATAAAAGGAAAAGGTTGCGATTGTCACGAATAATTTGCCGATCTGTATATGTCGGCTCGTTGGTACGGCGCGTTATCTCGCCAATGTGGAAATTCCGAACGGCCGCACTCGGTCTCCGTCGATTCGGGTCTGCGTGAAATCGGCGAGAACAAGTTTCGAGCTGTTCGCCCCCGAAGATTCCATAATTTTTCATCGGCTGTCACCCGGCGTCCTCATTCGAGCGGCCATCTTGGATTTCCGTAGGGCTTTGTGAAATTTTCTATTTCGCGGGTGCATAGAATGGTTTTTTTGGATTTTTTTAGAAATCGACGTCGTTAGTATTTTGCCGATGCGATTTTTTGAGAAATCGGCGAGGTTTTCGGCGGCCATTGTGGGCCCGTCATATTGAATTTTGGTGACTCGAGATCTAATTTGGAATCGGCGAAGTCGAAAACCCGCTGGTATCTACTTTCACGGGCCTCGGATGCTTTTTTTTAAGTTTTCGGCGGCCAGTTTGGGTCCGCCATATTGAATTTTGGTAATTCGCGCACGAATTTGGAATCGACGAGGTCGAAAACCCGCTGGTATCTATTTTCAGGGGATTCGGATAATTTTTTTTTCGGCGGCCATTTTGGGCCCGCCACATTGAATTTTGGTGCGTCGAGCTCAAATTTGGAATTGGCGAAGTCGAAAACCCGGTGATATGAACTTTCACCTGGTTTGCATGCTTTTTGGTTTTTCGGCCGCCATTTTGAGTCCACCATCTTGGGTTTTGGGGATTCGAGCTCGAATTTGGGATCGGTGCAGTCGAAAACCCGCCGGTCCCAATTTTCGCGGAAATCGGATGCTTTTTGTTTTTTTCCATCGGCCATTTCGCGTTCGCCATTTTTTATTTACGAAAAAAATGAGCCCGCTTTCGAAATTGACCATCTGGAAAATTTTGTACATACCGATTTCTTCCGAAACCGCCCCCTTCCCGTCTTTTCCTATTTCAGCCTTCTTAGTCCGCCATCTTTGTTATCTTGTGCTAATAAAAGATATAAAACTAATTTGTTTATTTATCCCGCTCTTCATCGGGTAATTTCTGATGCCCTACGAGAACCGAAAAAATAACGTTCGCTTCAGCGCAATCCCGCTTGTAAAAAAAAAAAGGACTAGCCCCCTTTAGTACGTATGATGCAATTTCGTAAAGCGAATATATTCACGTAATAACTTGGCAAAGTAGAACGAAGTCACGCTGTTCACACTGCGATTGTACTTAGCCGTTTATTTTATTTCATTTTACTTTTTAGCGTTAAATTTTTTTTTTCTTTTCACTTCTTTCCGTACGCTCCATAACGACCGATCTAATCTCTCGGGTAAGACGCTTTCACGCGTAGCAATATGGCTAATTATTGTTGAGACGGATATATATATATATATATCCGTGTATATATCCGTGTATATATATATATATATATATATGTTCATATACGCGAAAATTTCCACGAGGATTTCCTTCCGTCTCGCCGTTTCCTGATTTTTTTGTCCTCGTACTCCCAATGTTAAAAAACATGAACGCGTATTTTTTTTCGCAACTTTGTCTTTTATTAGTAAATTCCTATTTTATTATTGTATACTTAATTATTAATTTATTATTAATAATATTTGGTTTCATTTATTAATATTAATATTTAATTTAATTACTAATTTATTGTATTAATAATATTTGGTTTCATTTATTAATATTAATATTTAATTGAATTACTAATTTATCGTTTAATAATGGATGAATAATTATTTTTCTTGATAATTATTTGTTTTAAAGACATTATGAATTGTTAAAGAAACAAATCGTTAATAATGTTATGTTAATATTATATAACGCCCTGTTGAATAATGTTTGCTTTAAAAATTATTCCTAAAATAAGCGATTTACTCCTTATCGAAACTTATCAAATGCTTTATCAAGAGTCTATACTTTTGAGGGACTTGCAAAAAAAAACTGAATTATGTGAGGATGGAGATTTTTCAAAACTTTATTACACTTTCCAATTTGTTTTTGTTGGCGGAAAGGAGACGTCGGAGGTGCGAGAGAAAAACGAAAAATAAATTTCAGAGTACTTTCACACACGATAGAGTGAAAACTCTCGTTGTGGCATACGATAACGTATTCACGAGATGTGGTCATGTTTCTCATGTATACGCTGCATACGCGTGTGTGTACGGGGGTACACCTGGAGCACACGTGGTCTTCGTTATGTAGGTCCTTCGAACGCATACATATATGTTTAGTCTCGTACCAGGCTTTTAAGTGGGACGTTCACGTTTTCTCGTTTTATCTATTCGACAGTGGCATCGAACAGACAGGATTTCCCGAATAATTATCCTTCCGTCGTCGTCAACGCTCTTCTTACTTTATAAATCATAATAATAATAATTTGCCGATACACGTCTGGTTGAATCGCCTGAAACAATTCCGTACTCCGCAAATTTATATCGAGCATTTATCAAAATCGATTAACCGGGGATCACTGTTCGTGGGAATATCTTTTATATTAATATATTTGTGTATCATTGTGTGTGCGCATTCAGTAAGAAACTGTCGAAATTTATTGAAATTTGTGCTTTTTATGAAGCATGTAAAACTCATAAAAACAATGAAATTCATAAAATCAACAAAATCCATGAAACTAATGGAATGGGTGAAATTTATGAAATTAGTAAAATTCTCGAAGTTCGTGTAATTGATGAAATGCATCAAATTGGTGAGACAAAAGGAAGTTATTAGATGAACAAATTTGATGAAACTCGTAAAAGTTATGACATCTATGATGTTCATGAAATTTATGAAATTTATGAAATTTATGAAATTTATGAAATTTATGAAATTTATGAAATTTATGAAATTTATGAAATTTATGAAATTTATGAAATTTATGAAATTTATGAAATTTATGAAATTTATGAAATTTATGAAATTTATGAAATTTATGAAATTTATGAAATTTAAGAAATTTATGAAATTTATGAAATTTATGAAATTTATGAAATTTATGAAATTTATGAAATTTATGAAATTTATGAAATTTATGAAATTTATGAAATTTATGAAATTTATGAAATTTATGAAATTTATGAAATTTATGAAATTTATGAAATTTATGTAATTTATAAAATGTATGATGTTCATGAAATTTATGAAATGTATGATGTTCATAAAATATATGCAATTTATGAAACCCATGAAATTGATGAAATTTCTGAAGTTCATAATATGTATGAAATGCATGAAACGCAATCAATTTATAAAATTTCTGACGTTCATAAAAACGATAAAATTCCTTATGTTCGTGCCAATTTATGAAACTCCCAAATGTGATGAAATGGATGGAAATCCACAACATTCCAAGATTTCATGAAATTGGTAAAACTCATTAAATACCTCAAGTCCATGAAATGTATGAAAGTCGTGATGTTTATAAAATGTATGATACACCGGAAGTTTCTTGAAACGTATGAATATCATTGAATTGATGCAATTCTCGGTGTTATGTTCCATTATTTATTAAGTACTCGATACGAACCCCTTTTTGTACAATTTCAGATCAATGCACGTAATATCTGCAACGTAACATGAGAAACACAGTGCGGCAGACACCGTCTTACTATCAGGTTTACAAACTATACAATTGGAACGGGCTGATCACTGATATCTTGTATCTAACCTTAAATCTCTAGATTTTAAGGTTAAATCCTTGGTATCGAGCCTTAAAATAATCAACGCAAAATAAGATCGCGTTAAGGAATTAGCGATAATAAAGACAAGTAGTATCTCGTGAATCAAAACGAAAAAGATTTTCTAACACGTGACTCCGACGAGTGTACAATATTGATGGGTCAATTGGAAAGAAAAAGATTCGCATTAAAAATTCAAGGACGTCGCATCAATGATCGAGAGACATAAAATATTATGTGAAACACGTGAAAAGTTGTTTGTCGACTATACTTTGTTACGGGTATGTGAATAAAAATGGTGATCGTGAGCGAGATCCTCCCAAAACTCGGGGGAATAAAAATTTCGGGAGCCAGCAAACCAGCATCGACACGTGCTTACCAATATATCTCGTTATCGTCTCTAGGTGCGAAGTGTCAATGTCCGGTCACATTTTTACGAACCGCCATATTCACATCGCAAAAATATTTTTCGTTTCACAGACGAAGATAAATGCCACTTTCATCAAACAATTAACGCCCCAATTAATTTATGCCTTTCGCTTCCCGAGGGTATTTTTTGTTTCGTTGCATTGGAAAAAAATACTGGCAAAAATAAATCAGCTTTATTTTCACCCACCACGACATCGTGAGACTAATTCTTTATCCAAAATAGTGATGTCTCTTGCAATTATAGAAACGAAATGACACTTTTTTCCATAGCTTGCAGACACTTGAAAAATGAATCTTAATAGGGAACAATAAATAATTATTATTCAACTTTAATACTAATAATGCGCACGCGAAGAAAACTGTAAAAAATTATCCCGGAAATTTGGATGAACAAAAAAACTGAAAATTGGAAACACATTTGCAGACGAATAAAGATATGATGAAAAAAAGTTTGAGTAGCCGAAAGAGCGTTTCAAACGGTCCGGATTTTTTCCAACTTTTAAATCGCGATAGTCCGTCGAACTTCGAGAAGAAAAAAAAACGTCTGAAAATTTGTAGAGACGTAAAAAAATTCGTTTGACCTCGGTTGTGCGTAATTTCCAGACATATAATCCCACCGAGAGAATTTAAATTTATAACGGCACTCGAGATTCGAACTCGGCGAACTGCCGTGTGATCATTTCGGCTTCTCTACGCTCCTTAATTTTTTTTACCTCCTGGAGACTCACTAAAATGGGGATGCATGATATTTTTTTTTTTAAAGAAACGAATCGAGGCGAAAAATTGTTCATAAATTTGTTCCGGTGCTATTTTCAATGGCAAAAAATTATCGAGAACGTTTAGCCAAATTTTTTTCTTCTCGTTTGTATCGGAGTAGAATTAACCCCAGCGCGGTCAACCATCGGAGCACGTGTTAGATTACGCGCTGTTCGCAACACTATTTGGAATTTTGAGAAATAAAAAATTCAATAAATAAAATTGTCCGTACTACTTTTTCTACTTGGAAGGGCGATGTAAACATTTTCACCACTTGAAAATCGCACGGCGATCGTTCGGAAAATTTACGCTCACGGATAAGCAACAAAATGAAATATCTTAATGGTGAAGTAGAGTAAAGGAAGCAAAACAATAATATTTGGGAAATATTTTTGTAACTTCAATTAATAATATTTTATAACTTTAATCTCTGTATCAAATTTCGTTCGAAAATGTAGTGAATAGAATTTCAAAAAGCTGAAACACGCTAGAAAAAACTTTGCAACAATTTCATGCGGCTCCACGGCGAAAAATAGAAAACTATTTGCAAAAAGTATTAACATGAAGCAAAGAAGAAAATTAATAATAAACTCTTTCCTTACCGAGAGGCTGATACTAGGATAATGAAAAAAATCAATATATAATACAATATATAAAAAATCAATATATAAACAGGGAAAATAAGAAAAAGTTTTTACAATCACAATGATTATTAAACAGTTAAAATATATAGTGTATCAAATATTATTGAATATTTAATCTTATTCTTATTATTACCTTTAAAAAATTGAAAACGCTTGTTAGTATTAAATTGAAGTTTTTTTTTTTGCATTATTCGTAGTTTTGTCGGTCGAAAATAATTTTAATCTACTTGCTCCTTAGTTAATTCATTTTTCGTCACCTGATAAATTTCGTAGCCGCGGGAAACAGCCTGCGATGATATAGTCATAGAAGGCGTTGTTGAAAACTCGATACGAAGTGGGAGGGGGGGGGGGGGGCGGTGGGGCAAAGAAGAATGATTAAAAATATGTAACATACCGCGGTTCGATGAGTCGTTACTGCTTATCGTGCCGAAGTTCGAATATGTATTAGAGCTTGCAGAATGTGCCCATGAAAACACTAATCATGGTGCATTAAATTTCCACGGTTACGTGGAACGTTAATATGGTCGTGCGAAAGCGCACACAATGAGTCGAAGTCGAATTAACTGCGCTGCTATTAATCGAAGCGATCGATAACTATTGGTTTTCTGTTCTGCAGTCTCTACCGTTCGATTGACCCACTTCTCCTGAGGCTCTTCATACATCTTGTTAAATTTTCGTGTTTGTTATATCCATGCAATTTATGAGATTCGCAAAATTCGTGATTTTTGGAGAATTCGTGATATCTACGAAATTTGTGATTTACGTACACGTTACGAAATATATTATACGGATGGTATTTATAAAAAATTATGAAGCGCTTGAAAATGTATCGACTGAATTTAATATATGAAATTGTATGAAATTGTATGAAATTTTATGAAATTTTATGAAATTTTATGAAATTTTATGAAATTTTATGAAATTTTATGAAATTTTATGAAATGCTATGAAATTTTATGAAATGCTATGAAATTTTATGAAATTTTATGAAGTTTTATGAAATTTTATGAAATGTTATGAAATTTTATGAAATTTTGTGAAATTTTATGAAATTTTGTGAAATTTTATGAAATTTTATGAAATTTTATGACATTTTATGAAATGCTATGAAATTCTATGAAATTTAATAAAATTCCATGATATTTTACGAAGTTCTCTGAACTTTTTTTAGATTCTATGGAATATAGTGAAATGCTATGGAAATATTTTAAAAATGTATGACATATCATGAAATTCTCTGAACTTTCGCCGTATTCGATGGACCATGATTGAATTCGATGAAACTTCACGTAAATCTACATAATTTTATGAAATTCATGAATTGTGTAAAAATGTTTGTAACCGTCGAACGCGTAACATTTTATAAAATTCATTAAACCAACGGAGTGTTATAAAACTCGTCAGTTTTATGAGATTTCGTCAGTTTTATGAGAACTCCATAAACTATGGAGATATTAAACAACAAGAAAAAAACAAATACTGCACAATATCGGTCGGCGAAATTCCTTATGTCAGTTTCCCCAGCCAAGCTCGTTCCAGAGATCGTCATAATGAGACGTTTCTAAGCATCACTTGACTAGCAGAATCCAAACGCGAACGAGCGATCGTGATACTTGACGTTGAGAAAAGCAAAAATAACGAAGAAAATTTAAAAAACTTACCACGAGACGATCGAGTACTGCTGCGCGCGATTGCAAAAGTGAATAGTTGATTTCTCGTACCGCTACCACACTGGCACTATGGTGGCTCGGCTCACTGGTTGTTAGACTCGTCCTATTCGGTACTTATGTATCGCCGTCGAAAGTATCTCGCTGGCTAGACGCGCTTTTAACTGACCCGTAAATTTATCTGATTTTTTTTTTTTTTTTTCGCAACGAAGCTTGGTTTTTCGTCGACGCATCGACGCAAATGATTCGATATATTTTGTCCACGTGGAAACACGTGCCAGCAAAAAAGCGTCAATTGTGCCTCTTGTACGGTCAATGTTATTTTATCACTGTTCTTTTCATGATTGCGAATTAGATAAATAATTGGATCTGTCGGATTTTCTTGCTCTTTTTTCCATTTTTCCAAGGCATATCTCATGTTTATTATCATTGTTGTTGTTACTTGTAGTATTACAGTTATAAGTACTACTACTGTAAGTATTATTATTATTGTTATTATTGTTATTGACATTATTAAGGAAATATGGTATTTTTCAACTATTTCTCATCGGGTCTCATTGAGCCTGCCCATCCCTGAAGTTAAGGACGTATTGCCCGTACATTCTTTACTGAAAGTGAGTTTTGGTGACAATTTTGAGTACTTGGCGATAACATTAAAATCTGACAAAAATCAACCGTACTGAAGATGCTAAGAACGTTGGTTTTGAATAACAAGAATACCCAAAATTTGTAAATAAATTGTTTAAACACAACAAATTTTAAGAAATCTTCGGTGGACTTGATTTTCTTGTGACACTAAATGAACTACGATATTTTTCTGAACAAATATGATTTTTTAAAGAAATTCCTCTCTATTTTAGAATCCCGTTTTAGAATTTTTCAGAGGCTGTACTTATGACACTTTTCGTTCAATATCCCGGACACTTCTCTGATTCAATATGGAACATTACTCCGAAAAAATTTTAAAAACCCGTGATTTTTCTTCCATAAAAAAAATAAAAACATTAAAATGAAAATGGAAAGGCAATTCTAAAAAAAATCATACCTATTCACAAAAATCTACGAATTCATTTTACGGCATAAAAAAAGTAGTTCGGCGGACATTTCTTGAACAATTTTTTTTCAACAATTTACTTATAACTTTTTTGCATTATTATTACCGGAAATTAATGTTTTCAGCATGCTCAATGTGGTTGATTAAAAAAAATGTTAATCTCATCGCAAAGTACGCAAAATTCTCGCTGTAACTCACTTTTCGTACCTCAATTCGAACTCAATTCAGCTACACAAGCACTATACGTGTATGTATGTGTTTATGTGTGTATATATATATATATACCCACACCCCACGCTATAGAATGCTTTGGAATGGAATAGCACCAACAGCAGCAAAGACCGAGTGTTACAAAATATCAGCTTTCACCATATCAGCACTACACCGACCATAGTATACTTATATAGATATATATTTATGTACATTTATACATATGTACGTAGGCAGGTATACAGATATATATATATATATATATATATATATATATATATATATATATATATATATATATATATATGGGTGCACAGTTCGAAAGACTTCGCGTCTCGGTATATAGAGACGGAAAAGTGACTCGGGATCCGTTGATGATCGAGCATATTGTGGTTGCCCCAAGCACCGCACCGTAGTCAATTCTAAGCGGGATTTAGCCCGTTTTGTACCTTTTCTGCCTTTGCCATATTTTTCGTCTTTCTCTTATTGTCTCTCTTCTTCTCTCTTCACTTTGCCCAACTCTCTCTCTCTCTCTCTCTCTCTCTCTCTCTCTCTCTCTCACTCCTGCTCTTTCGATTTATCGACTGCTCTCCGTACTCGTGCATTATCCTGTTTTATCGGCAAAATACTGTCGACATATCGATTTCATACGGACATATCGATATAATCGATTTCATGTCGATATATCGATATACTCGATTTTGTATTGATATATCGATACATGGATATAATCGATTTCATTGTCGATATAGCGATACAATCGATTAAAGATCGCTACATCGATTTGATACCGATTTATCGATATAATCGATTTTATGCCGATATATCGATTGAATTTATTCAATATCGACGTACGGATTTAATCGGTCCCCTGTCGATGTATCGATTCCATCAACTTAATATCAAAATATCGATATTTAAGGGGGGATTGTCTTTTTTTTCGCAAAATTTACCGCTTTTTGGGAATTTTTTTGTGAAGAAAGTATACAACGGAAAACTTGTGAAACTTGGCATAAAGTTTTATTGATCTGTTTACTACATACAAAAAAAATTTTAAACAATTTCATCAAAAAATCCGCCTCCCACCCCCCTCGACGCGCGATGGTCCTTTTTTGATGGTGTGCACGATTACAGCCTTCACGTTCATCCTGCAACAAAAACCCAAAAAGCATTTTACTTTAGACACATATAGCTATCGTTCGATGAAGGGAAAAAAAAAATTGACGATTTGGTGACGGTTTGAACTTGAAGTATCGATTTTTCGAAAAAAATTGATCGATTTTTTGTTATAAATAAAAAACTATTAAACGTATTGCTTTTTTGCTTCATCAAACGATAGCTATATGTGTCTAAAGTAAAATGCTTTTTGGGTTTTTGTTGCAGGATGAACGTGAAGGTTGTAATCGTGCACACCATCAAAAAAGGACCATCGCGCGTCGAGGGGGGTGGGAGGCGGATTTTTTGATGAAATTGTTTAAAAATTTTTTTGTATGTAGTAAACAGATCAATAAAACTATATGCCACGTTTCACAAGTTTTCCGTTGTATACTTTCTCCACAAAAAAATTCCCAAAAAGCGGTAAATTTTGCGAAAAAAAAGACAATCCCCCCTTAATTGGTCTGTCGTCGATGCATCGAGTCCACCAACTTTCAGCTTCGATGTAACGATAAACCTTCAACAGATTTTCTATTTGTTTTTTTTTTTAATTCAACCTTCAACCACAGTTCAACTTCCCAAATAGTTTCCCTCTTTCTGCTTCCGTTCCCCTTTCCGGATATACCCTGCTCCTCAGGAGGCCCGAAGCTTCGAATATGCAAATGAAAAAAATTAAGCAATAAGATTCTTTTCACATTCCACGTGTGTTCTGGATGATTGTGTACGTGTCGATCTTTGAGATAGTACGGAAAAAAAAACATCGCAATGATGTCCATTTGTGTTTAATGTTCGTAATCGAAATTGACAAATGTATTGTATTTTTTTTTTCGTACTTGCATTTATCGTATCTCACGCTCCATATATATATACATATATACAAATGTATTGATTTTTTTTTCGTACTTGCATATATCGTATCGTACCTCCATATATATTTATATATATATATATGGAGGTACGATACGATATATGCAAGTACGAAAAAAAATTAATACATATAGTAATTATGTACTGTAATGTACTGTAATGTAATTATGTACTGTATATACATAGTAATATATACATATTACATATATTATACATATTATTATACATATTGATTTTTTTTTCGTACTTACATATATCGTATTGTACCTCCCTATATATATATATATACCGTATTACATATATCGTATTGTACCTCCCTATATATATATATATATATATATATATATATATATATATATATATATATATATATATATATATGGAGGTACGATACGATATATGCAAGTACGAAAAAAAATCAATACATTTGTTGAGATACAACAAATAGATAAGATATATAATTCCTTTAAATATTATATTTGTTGAGATTTATGCATAAATCTCCACACAAAATCCTCCCACGATCACGCGGCAGCGCCACGTGAATGAAATAGCTAAATGGAAGCTAGCTCACTTTTGTGAAGCACACCGCACGGTACTGCTTTTTCCCATATTCACAACTTCCCTTCCCTGTACGTTATCTTTATTATGCCAACTTCGAATCCTGGGACACTGCATGAGCAATTCCGTCGGTCTTTATGAGAGACAGAAATCACGGTATTCATTATACGTACACCCATGCATATATATATATATATATATATGGAAAATACAGATCTAGAAAAGAGATCGCCAGTTTGGTGCGACCATGAGGTAGCTCGAGATTGATCAACTATTTTTCAGCCTACTATCTATAATAATAATGATTATTACTTGTATGATTAAAAATAATTAAATAATAACGACAATAATGACGATTATTATTAACATCCTTCAAAAAATCTTGGCACAGTGATAACAATGACACCAATAATAATGGTAGGAAGGAATAAAGTTTAAAAATTATGAAGTAATAATACATTGTCGTATGAAATATCTATTGTGTTGTTATATGAATATTGTACGAGTATATCAAATAGTGATAATTATACTATTTCGATCGATGAAAATAAGCTCCAACGACTGCGGAATTTTTCAGGTGTGGCGTATCAGCTGAAACTATGTCCAATTTTTTTTTGCTTCCCCCGGTTTGCCTCTAAACGATGCAGGATTTTAAAACAACGTTACTAAAGTATTATCCCGAAAAAAAATCCCTTCGACAATGATGCTGTTTCGGATAGAATGATGTTGCGATATTTTCACCGGAAATGCCTTTAAGACATTAACAATTACCGGATTCTCACATTTCCGGTCCGGTAAATTATACGCACGTGCATAATCGAACACAGGAAATTCAAATGAATCGTCGACGGGTTTCGCGCGTTAATAATGATAAATATGGATATTTTTCTATTGAATATTTCACTCTTCGAGTTTGTTTTTTGCGTTTTTTTTTCTTCTGTGCGCTCGCTCATAGCGTGCGACGTAATTGAACATGGTTCGATCAACGTTGAAGAAGGTCGAGGCTCGAGAAGATGCATCGCACAGTTTGGAGAGGTGTGTGAAAAAAAAAAAAAATTTCACGATGGTCGTTAATGATTTCGTCACATATCACTCGTACGTTGAAGATGCATCATCGTTTTGACACGTAATTATATAACCGAGAGAGAATAGGAGGATCGACGAGGGAGCGAGCAAGAGAGAGAGAGAGGAGAGAGCGACAGCAACAACTAATTTGCAACTCGGGAAATATATATATATATATAAAAGATGGAGGACGGTAGCGAGGCCGATTAGTTGAAAAAGCCGCGCAAAAAATTGAAGTCGCAAAAAAAAAGAGTAAAGAACGTATATTATTAATCAAATAACCGGAGAATTGTTTTAAAAAATCAATTTTTTCGTCAAGGCTCATTTTTTAATCGTCTTTTTCGTCTGGACCACCAGGCTTAAATGATTTTTTTCATAAATAATTGAAGGAATATCGAATTGATGCGATTTCCTGTAAGCGTAATTTTGTCGAGTTTTTGTTGTTGTCTTATTCGCTCGTAAAAGTCGAACAATTTATTCTTTTTTCCTACTTATGCTGAACGCACTCTGTGTGTATTTTTCTATGATTGTTTATTACTGTTGTACGTGCCCCTTTGTCCAGTTCAGCTTCCGTGGAGCGAATAGTCACTCGTCTCGTATTTTCATCCTTTTTCTTCCGTCACGAATATAAAACTGTACACTTTGTCATACGAACAACAACACGCGTGGACTTATCGCACCCGGCTGGAACGTATTTCTAGGCTACGTCCTCGAGGATCTGCCCCTCCGTTCAGAAAAAGAAAGAATTTTCTTTCATGCAGAAGAGGGATTGACAGGGATGTTTAAAAATTATTTTTTCGATTTTTTCTCTTCGCAGTTTTTCTATATTTTAATAATATTGGTATTATTATTCGTGAACTTATTTATTCTTTTGCATTTTTTGTATTATCAAGCATTTTACGTCAATAATAATTGTTCAGTTTTCATTTCCTGCTCATTAGTAAAAAAAATACAAGAAAAAAAGCATTGGCACGACTGATCGGTGGAGAATTGGGCAACGAAAATAGCGTGTTTTTTTTCTCGGCGATGCCTTAATGATTCTTTGATTCCATGCCCTGAGGAAGATTCGCTAGTCGAGTTCTCGGAACTCCCTACTTCCGAGGAAATTCGTATAGATTTCCGATCGCTTGGTGCCAAAAAAGCGCAGCGGACGCAGTTCGGCAAGCAAAGTTATCCGGGTTGCGTTCTTAAGTTCCTCGCGGATGGATTTACGCGTATCCGTATCCGAAACTCAAACTGAAACGAGAAGATCATCCGATCGAGACTTTGGCCTTCGTGGGATTCGTTCTTTTTCGTCAGCGCTCTTGTGAATATTCTCTAAATTGGAATTGGGATTTCTTTCTGTTCTCTTCCGAATTATCCAATTGACACGGGGATACGATATTCTATTTATCTACGGTTTATTTGAAATACCCATCTTTATATAGGGATAATCATTTAGACAATTTATTAGATCATCTGTACATAAAAAACATTTCCAAATAAACCGTAGTGCTGGTAGATATAGCATTGATGCATTTTTCAACAGATTGAGTACATTCGGATCATCACTGCATCGTGAATCCGTTACCAAAACTCATTTCGAGCATTGAAACTTCCCGCCCTCGGCTCACGCGCATGCTCCGCGTTGTCGTGTGTGCGCATGACCACAGTGCTTACTGCGCATGCGCCTTTCAGGCAGGCGGATCCACGGGGCATGCGCGAACGTCCTCACGGGCCCGGCGCATGCGCCGTAGAGCGACGGGCATGCGCGCTGTTGTCCCGCGTTAAACTTTACAGATTTAAAACTCGCGTGCCACTGGAAAATGAAGAAAAACATAATTCGTGCGTCGTAATCCAGGTGATGTTTCATCGCACTGGTCCTCACCAAGCGGGAGTTTAATTGCGTCTGTGAGACGGTGGGCGATAGGAGCATGCGGTAATTATTTTTCCCGCAATTGCATAAACTAATTGCCCCAGTCGTCATAGTTGGACTCAACGACTTCATTTCACCGCCGGCTCGACGTGTCGCGAACACGCCTCCTGTAACGGTATTCAACGTACGAAGACTCGTTTGTCATGTAGTCGTCATCGCATATATCGTCAGGTTTCTTCAATTCAATGACAGTTCACATAATTTTGTATTCAATTTTTTCGCAAGTTTTTGTCCCGCGTACTTTTTTTCACTTTGATTACTCCGGTTCGAACCATTGCCAACCATTGCTGGTAATCCGCAACGACGCTGGAGAAAAAATCGATGCTAAGACAGGAGAATGCGATAAAGACATTTTGTAATCGCGAGCAACATAAACGGCTGGAGTAAAATGACAAAAAAAATATACTCTGAAAAGACGAAACGAAAGGCCGCCGTAACCTCGAAAGTGGTTTGGTGAAACTAAAATTTCAAAAAATATTAAGTGTTCCCCGTGTCGGGAGCACTTGCCGGCAAATGTAACGATGTCAATGCCACCTGTTTTGCCGAGCCACGTGAAACTTGCGCGTAACGTTTCTTCACAGATTTAATGTATGTTTTGATTACTCAGCATTCTCCTTGGCAACAGTTGTACCACGCGCGACATCATAATATCCACAGGTTGCGCGATACGAATCGTACCGGAGAACGGAATTAATCGTTTCGCCTAACAACGCCGAAGGGATTCAAATCGAAGCTCGTATGAAAGTTGGTCGCGATGCGTGTTGGTAAAGAACGTTGGACGCTGTTGAAGGTCTCGTTGGATTTTGGCGGCAATGCGGGCTCTTAAAAATTTTGTAACGATAACATCATCGATGGCATTAACGTCAACATTGATGCTGATATCAATGTTGATGTCAATGGTCGCTCGTGTCGCTGTTGATCTCTACGTCGGCGTCGCTGGTATTGATGTTATTGGTGCTGATGTCGCTGATGTATTCTGATCACAATTGCTGATGTCGATGATGATGATTATTATGATGATGTTTATATCGATGTCGAAGTTAGTATGTAAGATGATGTAAATGACGGTGTCCGAGTTGGTATTTAAGATTATGTCAATATCGATGTGATGTCGATGCCGAGGTTGATGTCAATATTGATGTTAGGGAAGATTGATGTTTATGTCGGTGTCAATATTGTTGTTCATGCTTATATCGATGCCGCTTATATCGTTTATTTCAACGCTAAAGTTGACGTTTATGATAATTTCAATATGGATGTTAATGTCAACGTAATGTTTATATCAATGTCAGAGTGGACGTTTGTGAGGATGTTAATATTGATGTTAATGCTGATGACGATGTGATGGTATCGACGACGTTCATGATGATGTCAACCTCGATGTCGATGTGATGTTTCTGCCGTGTCAAAATAAATGTCAGTGTAGGGTTGATTGGCGATGTTGCACAGAATATTGACATCGTTCATATTCACATAGCTGTCAATGTCAGAGAGATTGACCTTGGTGTTGACGTCAATCCTGACGTCAACTACGAAAAACCGAAGATCAACGATGCGATTAGTATCCGAGACGATGTCAATGTCGTCTTTGCCATCCCCACCATCAGTATTATTTTCGGCGGAACGTCTCTATGACGAACGAGATAATGATCGTGAGAAATATTTGACATCGAAACGCTTCTTCAGCCGTACTTGATTTATATACACGCGGAACTTGGGAAACCCAGGAAAAAGTTGATGCTCGATAACTTCGTCGTTGCTGCAGGCTATATTTTTTTTCGCTTCTCGTTATTCCCTCTCCCAAGCGGGTCAAGGTTGAGAGCTCCTTTTGCCTACTTGCACAAATGTCCATCGGTGCTGCGGTTAAAGAGAGCGTGATCAAAGCGGTACAATCGCACAGGTCAGCGGTCTCAACAATGGAGGATTGAAATCCATCATTGAAGCCTCCAAATACGATGATCGCAGATCCCGAGCAAGTTTTTATCGAGCCTCAAATTTCCAAACCCAGTTCTGACAGTTCGTTTTTTGGGCACGTATAAGAAAATGTTGAAGGCACCGTGAATCTTGACCTTTTGAGACACACTGGCCTTTGCGAAGTAGTTATCTTTGTGGGAAGTAACGATTGTTTTTTTTTAAAGATCGTTTCTTTATGTTTTCCTAAAAAACAAGGAGATTTTTTTCTCCTTCATTGCCAATAACGATTGGCCAATGTCGGACCCTTACCGTCGATTTTTCTGGCTGACCTGTATACTCATCGACCCTTTGCCACTGTGGGCAAGGAGTTTGAGTCAATGCAGGTCAGACGTATATTTTTTTGCAAACACTATTATTTCCTACGACTTTTTATTGAATGTTATTATTGTTATTATTATTAGATATCTGGAGTTATTATTATTAAGTTAGTACAGTAATAACATTCGAGGTAATTACAATAGCTGCTATTAGAATTCTATATATATATACATGCAGGATGAGGCACATAAAGTGTTACAGAGCAAAAGCACTCGAACTATTGATCATATCCAAAAGTGTTTCAGACAAAAGTTTCAGTGTTCGAGAAGGCCGTCATACTGGACCACCCTACTTTTTTATCGGTGGAGGCGCTGAAGCTACGTCAAGGTCAACTCCACTTTTTTAAATAGAACCATTTTTTTTTTTTTTTCGATGACATTATTATCAATTTTAAGACCACTTCAGCGACCTCCAACACAAGGTCATTCTAGTCACCCAAAAAAAGTACATGGTTCAATTTTAAAAAATTGAGTTTTCAATTAATTATTTAATTTTATTTAATTATTATTTAATTATTTAATTTTAAATTATTATTTAAAATGATTTAATAAGTAAATAAATAAATAATTATTTAAAATTATTTGATAAATAAATAAATAAATGAATTTAATTAATTTTATATTAATTAATTAATTAATTAATTTATTTATTTATTTATCATTTTAGTTATTATTATATTTATTATTATTATTCATTACTATGATTCATATGATTTTGAGACATAAAAAATGAACATCTTTTTACTAAAATGAACTAAAATGAACTTAACTCAATCTAGCTGCCAACTTTTGTTTTTTATGAAAATAAAACAACGCCATCTCTACAAATCCCACTCGGAAATAACTTTCGTTCACGACGAATCTCGCATGCACATGGGATCGATTGGTTTTTTTTACGCCATGTGACAGTTGTCGCCGGAGTTCCTATAGGTCGTCGTCCAGGTCGATCGTTGGCACAATTTCCGAAGCGAGTCACGGTCGAAGTGAAATTGGTGCTACGATCGTGCCGTTTCGAGCATGCGAGGGCGTAACAGTCGGACTTGTGAAATTTTCACTTTGCACCGATGACGAATCGCATCACGAAAGAGCCCCGAATTGCGACGAATTTTTTTTTATAGCAGCACATATAATGTTTGACGCTCCTTTTTTGCCTGTGCATTTGACTGATTAAAAAAAAAATAATACTCACTTTTCGAGTAAATAATGAGTTACTCACTTCTTGACTTACTCACCAACACTCGTATTTTGAGTAAATGCTAGTACTCGTTTCTTAAACATTTAACGTACAATATTTGTGAAATCGTTTGCGAATTTTAAGATCGTCCGAGTGTCTTTAATAATTCTTTCGGTAAATATTGCTGCGGGTGCGAGTATTTATTTTTAGATGAGGACAAAAGAATAGGACCACGCCTACCATACATGTTTCACCTTTTGGTAATTTCGAAATTTTTTGTGATTTTTATTATTCGATTTTCAATAATATTACTATACTTGTGGTTTTATCAATATTATCACCATTGTTATTATGATGTTGTTACTGTTATTACTATTGTTATTATTGTTCCGAAAAATATTATTTTGTAAATTTATCGCTACGAAGCCACGTAATGTTCGATTAATTTGATTTTTATGCTTTGTCGATACATAATTTAAAAAATCATTTCGATAAATAAGAACAAAAATACATTGTTATTCAATGAATTCATTTTTTCTCTTCTTTCTTTCGTATTTTCGAAATACATTGATTTTTTTGCTACATTTGTAAATGGCGTCTCCAGAATTTCGCTGCGCACATTCTCTGAGCTTCGGTCTAGTTTGACAGGATATGCGGGTCAAGGTCAAAGTCGACGTCGCAAAAGGGGAAAAAAAGAATCGCAACCTACGCTCAAGAAACGAGCGTCCAAAGGCTCTCGAAGACGAAAAAGAAATCCGACTTTGTTTTGTTTCATGATTGTTAACCTCCGAACGACCTTAGTCAGGACCCACGTCCGTTTGAGCATTAGAGTCTAGAGGGGCGGGGGGATTTATCCTTTCTATATTTATCCATCTCCAAACGTCTTGGCGAAAAAAAAATAACGATGAAGAATTTTTTGGAAAAAAATAATGTATTTGGGATGACGAAACAAATCGGTCTCGACACCATTAATATATCTATCAATGGTATGCGGAAAGTCGGTGGGACTTTGGAAAAGTCGAAATCCCGATGAGATACCTGCTGTCCTTTTTTTTGGTCTCGTGCGCGGATTCAAAAGTTAGGTCGGAGTCGATGCTTGAGGAAAATAAAAAGGTTCACGACGAAATTAGCACACCGCGGCCTCCATTCGCGTCACGTCAAACCTGCTGACGTATTTCATTCTTAGTTTCGTATGTTTTTTTTTCGTTGCGCCCAGACTATGACAATGGACGAAATATTTCGTGAATTTTGCCCATTGCGAGAGAGGGGAGGGCTGGGGGTAGAGAGAGTGAGTAAGTGAGTGAGTGAGTGAGTGAGTGAGTGAGTGAGTGAGTGAGTGAGTGAGTGAGTGAGTGAGTGAGTGAGTGAGTGAGTGAGTGAGTGAGTGAGTGAGTGAGTGAGTGAGTGAGTGAGTGAGTGAGTGAGTGAGTGAGTGAGTGAGTGAGTGAGTGAGTGAGTGAGTGAGTGAGTGAGTGAGTGAATGAGTGAGTGAGTGAGTGAGTGAGTGAGTGAGTGAGTGAGTGAGTGAGTGAGTGAGTGAGTGAGTGAGTGAGTGAGTGAGTGAGTGAGTGAGTGAGTGAGTGAGTGAGTGAGTGAGTGAGTGAGTGAGTGAGTGAGTGAGTGAGTGAGTGAGTGAGTGAGTGAGTGAGTTAGTGAGTGAGTGAGTGAGTGAGTGAGTGAGTGAGTGAGTGAGTGAGTGAGTGAGTGAGTGAGTGAGTGAGTGAGTGAGTGAGTGGGTGGATGGGTGAGTGAGTGAGTGAGTGGGTGGGTGGGTGAGTGAGTGAGTGAGTGAGTGAGTGAGTGAGTGAGTGAGTGAGTGAGCGAGCGAATGAGTGAGTGAGCGAGCGAATGAGTGAGTGAGTGAGTGAGTGAGTGAGTGAGTGGGTGGGTGGGTGAGTGAGTGAGTGAGTGAGTGGGTGGGTGGGTGAGTGAGTGAGTGAGTGAGTGAGTGAGTGAGTGAGTGAGAGAGAGAGAGCGAAGAAAGAATAATTATTATCGGCGTGTACAAATGGTGGCTAATAATATTTTTATATTACTTATATATAGGACATTCCACGCCATTTCAGTTAGCCCGTGAACCCGACCATATTTTGTGTTCCTGATTTTTTTTTGTTGAGCTCTTTGTGAAATTGTACCTCATGAAAGGAGTATCCGCACCAATTTTTAGATTTTTATCTCTTCTCTTTTGGGACCCACAATTATCCAAAAAAAAATCGATTTCAGAAGTTTTGGAAACGTTTAAACGCTGATAACTCCTGAACTAATTGAGATATCGACAAATGGGCCCACATAATTCTTTTCACTTTCATGCATAGTTTCGTTAAAAAATATGACAAAAATTATCACCCGTCAATGTGAATGATTTTTTTCTTTCTAAAGTAACAAATATTTAAAAAAAGAGAATATCCCTTTTTTGATTTTTTCAAAAAATTTCTCTAGAGTAGAGTGCCTTATTCTATGATTTTTAAGACTAGTCTCATCGTGGGCCAATTTTTCCTTGTATTTTTTTCGAAATAATCATATTTTTCAGACGATTTTTATCATTTCAATGTCCAATAATGCTATTAATGATTTTGTGATTTTCAATTCGGCTTCGGCAGTCCTGAAACGGTTTTTTTTTATTTGTGCTGAATTCAAAGAAAAAAGAATTTCATTCGGAATCACTTTTTTTGGTCAAATTCCGTATAAATTGTTGGCATTGTGTATGACCGATACTCGGAGCGGTGACCGCTTGGCCGTGCGCCGGCTTCTGATATTTGCTATTTTTTAAACGAAGTTTTGGTTATGACAGTTCGGAAGTCGGAAGAGTAATTTCCGGTCTACGTATACATCCCACCCGAATTGAATTTCATTTCAAGCCATATTTTTTAAGTATGCTTTTTACTTGCGTGACCGAAAAAGTCCTCTTCCGACTTCGAAATTGTCGAATACACATCCCCAAAATCGGAACCGCACTCAAATAATAGTTAATATCGTCAGCACGAGTTGAGCATTGGTGAAAAATGCACAGAACAGATGCAACACGTAACTAAGTGTTTTTAGAATTAAAAAAAAACTAGGTGTTTTTTGGCACCAGGAGTGAAACGTTTCACCTTGGAAATCTGTAATCAACGATAGTGAGGAAAATGGTTGTCTAAGTTAATACTGAAATACCCCATGTATACATGTGCATATATATTATTTGCTATCATTTGTAGTGCTACTTTTTTTATTCTTGACACTTTTTCGGTATTCTCCATTTCCCGAATTTTAGATTTGAACATTTGAATGATTTTTCCATTATTAACAATGACGAAAATATTGCAATCTTATGGAACTTTCTTCCACCGTTTATCGCGATAAAATAAAAAAAAAGAATTTCAATTATTATTATTTATCTGTTGCTTTTTCTATTTTCCATAACAATCAATTCGTAATTATTCAGGTGGCTAATAGCTGTTTCTTCGTCCATTGTGTCAATTTTGTTTTCAACGTTAAATTTTTATCTTCACCGCTAATTAATGTGCAACAATCTGCCAGTCGATTATGTACGTGTGGACGAGGCTGATTTGCAAGCGAGTTTGAGGCACCAGGAAAACAAAAGGGATATTGCACGAGCTACGTACGTCTCGCAGGATTGGGAACAAAAGAACAGACTCTGGCCACGAGCCACCGAGCGCTCGCGAGGTCTTGCTTTCCCGATAACGATCTCCCTCGGACGTTCGAAAAAGTCCTGGCACTCGTCAAGGTGACCGTACGTGTTTTTTTTTCCTCGCGCGATTCTCTTCATCCTATTTACTGCGAAAGGTCACCTTCCGGCTTGTATCAGAGGCGAATTTCGCCCGTAAAAAGCAACAACAACGATAATAACAATAACGAAGCAAATCGATCGAGGAATCGTTCGTTTGATCGCTATGGGAAATCGTCGACCTTGAGACTGACCTTAGGTTACCTCAGTGCCTTCCTGTTCATGCAGTACGAGACAAAATCAACTATGGAATACTCTTCCAAATCTTGCCTCGAATTCTTTATATGAATAATTCCCATTTGAATAAATAAAATTCTACATATTAATTACGTATTACAGTCCCAATAATGACATAACGAATTATTAAAAAGCGTAATGAATAACACAAAATCATAAATACATGATCAATTCTGAAATGATTGCGATAAGTAAAATTATATTGTCACTAAATTTGAAAAAAGTTTACTTTCTTTTTTTCATTTCTCTATTTTCTTCATTTCATTTCATTTCTTTTTTCATTTCAACCAAATTCAATGAAATGTCTTATTTAGTTTCCTTAATTTAATTCCATCAAAAACAATGTTATTCAATTGAATTAACCTAATTTTAATTATGTACATTTTCGAAATATTAATGTAAAAATGTTTAACTTAGTTATTTAATCTCAATGAAAAAAAATGTTTAATTAAATTCATACATTTTTTAATTAAACTCGAATTATTATGAACCGGGTAAATATTCGGAAGTGGGGCTCCTGCTAGAGTCAGGCTAATTTTTTTTTTTGTTTGTTTAGGGTTGTTTATGGCTGTTTAAAGGTTGTTTGGAGTTGTCTGAGGTTGTTTAGTGTTGTTAGGAGCTGTTCAGGGTTGTTCGAGGTTGTTTGGGGTTGTCTGAGTTTGTTTGAACCCTTGAAGAAAATTAGCCTCAATCTGATAGGAGCCCCACTTCTGAATATTTACCATAAACCGTAATGAATAACACATTAAATTTGAACAAAGTGTACAAAACATTTTTTTTCATTTCAATTAAATTCAATAAAATGTTTCATTTAATTTCCTTAATTTAATTCAATAAAAAACAATGTTATTCAATTTAGTTGACTTAATCTTAATTAATTAAATTTTCAAAATATGAATCAAAAGATATTTAAATTAGATATTTAATTCCAATGTCAAAAATGTTTAATTAAATTCATGTATTTTTTTATCAAAGTCCTAAGCACGCGTTGAATTTTCGAAATATTCGATCTTCACGGTAAATGAAATTATGAAAAATTCTTCCACTGTCAGAGCGTAGTGACGAAATCCTGTTCGTTTATTCGCTTATTCGCGAGCTCGCGAGAAATAACAGTGGGGAATCATGGCTCGCGGAGCTCGGGGCGATCAGAAGTTGCGTCGGAACGTATCGAAAAGCCTCAAAGAAGCCTATTCTTCTTTTACCTTTTCGTCATTGTTTCCACACGCCCCCTTCCTCTCTTCCCGTCCCGCCTGGCCGTTCGAATGCATTGATTCCGCACGAATGATTTTTGCCTTGGGTGCGTTAATAATATATTCATACGAGCACTATACGTGTGTGGGTGTGTGAATATTAGCGAGCCACACATTTACTTATGCATATATACGTATATGCATATTTTTGCTCGCTTGTGCAATTTTTGCCATTCTACTGGCGATGTACCCGGGTGCATACGAACATATGAGGCCTATAATATATAGACAAACATATCTTTAATATATACTCTGGAACGTGGACGTTTGTAATATTCTTTCGCAACAAGAAAAACCACCAGCTGAAGACGCCCAGAGCTAACATTTATATATATATATATATATATATATATATATATATATATATACAAATATATGTTAGCTCTTTTTTTTTTTCTAGGTCAGATCATCTCCTACTATGTGCCTGAATTCCAGTTTAGTAAAAGCCCCACGTTTTTCGACACAACAATTATCTGCTTTTGGTTTTCGCACGCCATTTCTACCAATGACAACTTTTATTGACCCGGTTTTTTAAAAATCCTCTTGGTTACTTGTTTCATCTATAAAAGTTTTTTGCTCAACCTTAAATGTTGAGGAAACTTTACGAAAAAAAGAACTCGTGCGCAATTTTCATATAAACCAATTCGAATTTTTGACTTTGATAACCAATTCGAACATCTGACTTGATTCACATAATTTGTAGAAATAGCACGCGAAAAACCAAAAGCAGGTTTTTATTTTAAGGATATTGAGTCCCTATGAAACACGTCAATGTCAATTGTTCAATAAATAGCTTGTTAATCGTCATGAAATTTTTACACGACCTCCTGAATACTTCATGTAAAAAGGTACAAAATTTTCAGAATTCTGTCATCATTACTTCAACGTCCTTAAGGATTGAAATAAAAAATGATGAGAAAATTCTGAACATTTGGTATGTTTTTGTATGAAGTATTCAAGAGGTCGTGTTAAAATTTCACGACGATTAGGAAGCTCGTTATTGAAAAATTAACATTTTGTTAAGAACAATTTTTAAAAGAAATAAAAAAAAATTTATCGATAATCTTCGTTTTGTTTCCGTTGCTTTCAGTCTATTGTAGATATTACAAAATTGAGAGGTCAAAAAAAAAACTTATTGCAAAGTTACATCTGTTTCCATAAGACAGCATTTAATTTGTGAATGTTAATTGTTCGATAACGAGCTTCCTAATTATCGTGAAATTTTTACACGACCTCTGAAATACTTCGTACAAAAACATACCAAATTTTCAGAATTTTATCATCATTTGCGATTTGGGACTCAACATCGTTAAACGATCAATCATTATCATCTTCATCACCGTCATCGTCGCAATGGATCGATGCGAGTTCTCTTTTTGTTCTCGATGATTACATTCGCGTGGGTTTTTCCTTTTCACGGTAGGCTGACGACTTCATTCATACAAGTGAATCGATGCCCCCCCCCCCCATCGTCTCTGCAGCGTGAATTTTCGCCCACGTGCCTGGAGCATTTTGTATCTTGTATTCTAAGGTCAAAGTTTTTTATATGGATAGGTATATGTATGAACACACGTTGATTTAACCAGGCAGCAACTTTTTTCATTCGTTTATTTATTCGCTTTGTTAAGTATTCAATGATATTGTCTTATTATTGTATTTCTTAGTACTAATTATTGATACATTAATATATCATCATTATTTTGGTCGATCAGTATAGCAACGATTAATTAATGTTTTAATACATTGATACGGTAATACAGGGTTAGTACTTATTGGTCACGATACCGTGAAACGGTTGTAGAATTGTTGTTTTTATTTCTTGTTGTAAGTGACGAGTAGGCAACTAAAAAAAATTAATATTAAAAAAGTGTTGTGAGGAATCAAACGTTTTTTTTTTATTGTTTGTAGTTTGAGGATGTTGGTAACAAGGAATTATCAACAATGAAATATGAATAATCTGCAAACGTTTTGTGAATTAGGGATCGAAAACTCTGCAAGTCTTATAATTATCGTAAGTGTCTTTGACAAACATGGAGGTCTTATTTTAAAAATCACTAACCCATAGAAAAATTGCCAAGCACAAAAAATACGGTGATCAAGCAATCAGGTCAGGTCCATGTGTGACACAACGTTACATTTTCTAGCAGGGAGCTTCCAGGCTGCCGTATAAGTGCCCTACCAGGGCACTCGGGCAGCCTGAAGGCGCCCTGAATCGGGCTCTATCTAAATTTCTACGCGGGTGTTTTCGAGTTATTGAATGATAAAGTTATTTGTTTTAACGCGCGCAGGCTATATCTGTATCTGCTACGTCTTCGTTCATACCTACGTATGTTATCGCGCTTTCAGTTTCGTCCAAACAAACAAACCCAAAGGAAACCAAACCCAAAAACTATTGCGCGTCGCCAAAAGTCCCTTTAGGGGTTGTGTTCGAATATTACAAGGGAGGTCTGTGCATCATTTCAGCTCGATGAGGGGGACCTTACCCCTTTGTTTTTACATCGCTAATTTTATAACAAACTATTTTTACGTAGTCAATCATATAACAAATTAATATCGTCATGAAAATCTAATTTTATAATAAATTGTTTTATTATAATTTTATAATGATTTTTTAAATAAAAATGTATGTGCGTTTTTTTAAGACGGTCAACGTTTCCCAAAATCCCAACGAAACTAATGAAGTCATTCTGTAAACGTTCTCTTAAGGCGTTGCCCCCACTTGTAGCGCAAAAAAAGGCCTTTTTCATGATTTTTTTTAAAGAAAACTACAAAACTTTTTTAATCGATCAATATACCATCTTAAAGAACACATCTTGAACAACTTTCAGTAATTTTTTTATTGAAAAATATTACATTGTTTAGTTGCAAATGGCCGTCAATGAAATAATGTTTTTATATACACGGTTTGCGGTGACCAACATTGCGGCGAAGTGGATCATCTGAAAAAAAAATGCGGATGGATTTAGTCAAATATAAGTATAAACTAGTCTTTAATCGAAGGATTTTAAAAAATATTCATTTTCCACAAAATGGCGGACAGTTAAAGTTAATGGTTCGATTTTAACGAAAAAAACGGCCGTTTTTTGGCTATAAAACGGCCATTTTTTTTTCGAAAAAAAAAATCGAACGATTGAAGACTACATTTTTATGTATTAAATAAGCCTGCAAAATTTCAAGAAGATCGGTTCACTAGTGTTCGAGTAATCTTGGTCACCGACTTCAGAAACGCCATTTTGAGAAAAAAGCGTTTAAAGTTTCAATTAGCCGGCCGTTTACACAACGGATTCTTCTCTTTCAACGCTCATATCTCAGTCAATTTTGTTCGGATCTACTTGAAATTTTCAGGACATATTCTCAGATACTTATACTTCAAAAAAATGCAATAAAAAAAAATCGATTTTTTTCAAAATAGCAAGTGGGGGTAACCCCTTAAATCATGCGGCTCGCTCGCGTCGTCGTAAATAACCGCAACGGATCGTCTCAAGAATGGCATTATAATACATTTTTTCTGCATTATTCAAATTGTTTTTTTTTTCAATGTGGTGTCCGGTGACCTTTCGTTCTTGTAGCCACACACGCGCGTAAATATATCCACACACACACACATCCAAAAAAAACCCAAACCCGAACAAAACCACCCAACCGAAACCAAGCAAACCCAAACAAAATAAACCCAAACCCAAACAAAACAAACCCAAACCCAAACAACCAATCCAAACAAGACAAACCCAAACCCAAACCAAACAAACGCAAACCAAATTATAAAGATTTTATTCGGATGACTACGTGTGAGTTTTTATCCCGGATTGCTTGTTTAACAATTTAACACATTGTGTCCGGACAATTATATATTTTCGGGGAGACACTCCGTACAAATAATTACGCGCACATTTTACACGTTCGGTAAAAAAATATGATGGGCACAAGGCGTCAAGATGGTTTTTTTTACTTCTTGTTCGACAACAAAAAGCCATTACTCGCGAAATCCGCGGCTATTACGACGATCATTAGTCATAATTTAAAAAAGTAACGTCTCTCAATTTCGTAATATGTGGATCGCGAGCTCGCACTTTCGTGTCTGCTATGAGGGAGACTCTCGCGCGCTTCCGCTCACGCTCACGCTCATACGAAGCGCGTGCAGTTTTCCCCAACGTGATTAATGTTTTTTTTTCCCCACGTCCTTTTCACAATTTCGAGCAGTCTTGCGCGAAAAGAATAATAAGGAACAAGAAAAAAAATGCACAAACGTGAAGTCGAACTCGAGTGGAGGATGTGTCGGTAAAAATTGAAATTTTGTCACGTTGAAGGTGACGACTCGGAGTTATAAATTCTTTTTTTTTTAATTTTTTAATTTTTCAAAAACATTTTACAACTACAATCTGTTATTGGTAATAACAATAAATAGTTTTGAGTGACTTACGGCAAATAAGAATGTGAGTCAGATGGCGCTCCACTGGTTGTGAGTTACGTTTGAGTCGAGAGGGTGAATATACTAGGTTTTATTCCTGCAAAATATTATTTATTCAATTATTTTGATTTTTTTAAATTTGTTTCATTTTATTTTTTTTTTTGTTAATTTATTGTTAATTTCATTTATTTAATTATTTTGATTTTTTAAAATTTGTTTCATTCTATTTATCTTTTTTTCTTAATTTATTGTTAATATAATTTATTTAATTATTTAATTGTTATTATTGTTATTTGCTTTTCATTAAATCGTTGGAGTAGATGTCCTGGCTTGTATCTTTGAAGTTTCTTCCTTCGGAAGTTGTTCTCGGCTAAAATTGTCGCCAGCTGATTCGGATGGCTTTCCCGCCGGGTCTGGTAAATTCTCACAGCATAAATATTTTCATGCTTTGAATTTATGGTACCTTTGGGCACCTTTGGGCGAGAAAAAACCTTTGGGCACCTTTGGGCGAGAAAAAAATTTGCTGATTTTCGTGATCTTTTTTTTTTAAGGAAAGATTTCTTTCCCATTTTCTAGACTTTGGGTTTGCTTTATTAATACTTCTCGGGGTAATTCCTTGGATAGGTGACTTTTCCGAAAAATGAGCTTAAATTTTTTTTATGCTGTTTCCATTTATTTATTAATTGATATATAATATAATATATTTTCATATATTTATTTCATTTATTGGGTTATAAATAGCGATGATATTCAGTCGGGGGAAGCTGCGATACAACCCCCCCCCCCAAAAGTTATGGGGTTTTGACGTTCGCGGAAACACGTGACAAAATAGGGCATTTTTGAAAATGTCAACGCCTATATTGGGTTTATTTGAGTTTTTCAAAAAAATCAAAATTATTTTTAACGATTTTTTGCTCGTAAATAATTTTTTCATGAAACATTTCAGCTTCCCCCTACCGAATAACATCATTTATAACCCAATAAATAAGAAAATAGCAACAACAAAATTCGGGAAAGTCACTTTTTATTAATCTTTAAAAATGGCGGCGGTATGGCACGCTCTCTAAATTGCATTTTCAAAACTGGCGTGACGTATAGCTAAAAAACGAATAGACCGATTCTGATGAAATCTGTTGTACATATTTCTAACTGTATTGTGTCAAACATGAACCTAATTTTTTTCAAAACTTTTTCACAATTTCGTTTCACAATTTTTTCACAATTTCGTTTCACATCAACGTTTCACAATTTCGATTAAGGGGAGAAATCACAGTAAAATTTTCAATTTGTCGAAAAAAAAAATTTTCGCTTAAAAGGTGCTTTAGGGTCTTAAAAATAATATACCAAATGATGGAATACGGAAAAAGTGTCCGAGTGCCCAAATTTCTTGCGTTGAATACAACGCTTTTTCACGACGCTTCACTTTCGTGCATACATATATAACATAAATAGTGATGAAAAACAGTGATATTTGTAAATCATTGTCATTATGAGTAACACATCGTCGAGTCGTGTTAGAAAAGGGACGAAAAAGGATACTGCGTACGAAAATCGACTGTACGGTGCAGGCATTGCAGATTAGAGGTATATTAAATTTTCATATGGTTTCTCAGTACTTAAAACTTTAAACGCGTTTTTCTCGAAACCACTTTTTTTGAGCTCGCCGAAGACATAACTCGAGCAAATCTTTACCGACTGACTTGAAATTTTGACAGTAGCTTCGAAACATCTTTCTCCACGCAGCTACGTAGGATTTTTTATTTTATATGGCTTAGTTTTTTTTAATCGACGATTTTATGGCGTTTTTTTGTTAAAAATTCAACTTTATTTTCAAACATGCACCATTTTGCGAAAAATCAATATATCGAAAAAATCCTACGTAGCTGGCTAGCTGTTGTTATATGGAAACAAAAAAAATTTGGTTTCTTCTTCCAGGTAAAAAATTAAGGAGTCTACGTCTTCGGCCATCGACACGCTTTCAAAAATAGGCGCCCTGGGGCATATGCTGCGCAGCCGCCATTTTAAAATATTTTTTATTGAAAAAATTACATTTTGTACTTTTTTAGTATTGCTATAAAACCTACTTTACAGATTTTCGATTGATACTTTTATTCAGCCAAAATTAATTCCCGAAAATATGCCTATTTTTTTGTGTGCTACTGTGATTTCCCCCCTTAATCAGAAATTCCGCACGTACTTCTTTGGGAAATGCAATTAGGAACATAACTATTAAATTTGAAGTGAATCGAGTGAAAATTGTTGAACTTATTTGTCACGCGAATCGGAAAAAAGCTGTTTCGAGAATTGTCGAGTAGTCGGCCGTTTTGTACATCGTAAAATAAAAGAATAAATTTCTAACAGCTTCATATTCATACTAAATAGAAGTGTGATAAATTTTACGAGTGAATCACGTTTTGATACGAAAAACAATAGTTAAATTCGCACATGATTTTATACCCGTTACCGTGGCCTAAGTCCTTAAGAGAGCAATCGAAAGTGAGTAACTTGTGAGAGCGAGGAAGAGCCTCCAGGCTGGAGAATACGACGGTACCTCAAGAAAGTTGTTATCCTTGCCGTCCGCGAGACGAGTCGAGTCGCACATCGATGGACGGAACGCATCTATGAATTTGTCCACTATGCACTCCAGCTGAGATTTCACAAAAAAAAAAAAAACATTTCACTCGGTAGTGGAACTAAATTATTTTTCGTATTTTATTGACTCACTGCAGCGAGACAGAGGAGCCAAAAATCACGGATAATCTTGTATCAATAATGATTAAAAAATTGACGCTTAAAGACGAAGCAAGACAAACTTTGTGGCATTGTTTACGATCCCACTAATCGAGGGCCAATACGAACAGTCGTAAAACGCTTTGCGTTTTTTTTCCGCCTCGTTCACGATGGCAAAGTCGAAATGCGGGGTCCTCGATGTCCTTGATTTTTTAAAAATTGTTCATGCGCCTCCGATCTAATTAATTTATTGTCACGATGCAAATAACGAAAAAAAAACGAAGAGCACGTTCTCGATGACGAATTAATTTTTATTTGTGGGTCAACTGGATCGTGCGCGCAAAAAAAAAGATCGTTCGAAGCTGCTAACGAGGTTGGAGCGTTAGCCACAATCCAAAACGCAATTTGAAAAAAAAAAAATGTTTATTGTCTAGCTAGACTGTACCGAGTCTTCAGGATTTTTCCGAAGTTTTTTAACCAGAAAACATCAGAGATAAAAAATAGTTTAATGTATGTAATTTTGTTGGCATTGACCACCAAGATAAACCGTTTTTAACAAAGAACTAACGCGAACTAAATCTTCGCAAGCATTTTCACAAAAAACCTCAATTTGCCCATCGCAAACCATACAGATTCTAAATATTAATTAATAGTCAAAGTGAATAATCTCGTGACATAAATATAAATAGGCATAATTGAAAATGACTCGAAATTTGAGGGAGTTTTTCCATAACAATCATCGATAACGTTATACCTCGTCAAGTTGGTATCAACGCAAAAGTTTCTCTTTTTTGCGTAATGAAAATATGAAAATGCATAATTTTGCCATTTAATTATATTTTTATGAAAAATTAGCACGTAGATGCTTTTTTTTATAAATTTATAAATAATATATTTATTTATCAATATATAAATATTTTATTAAAAATATATAAATATTAATATATAAAATTAAATATATATTATTATATACAATATATAATTATAATTATATATTATAATATAATAAGTAATATAACAAGTACAATACAATAAAATATAATATATAAATTAAATATATATTATTAATATATAAATAATATTAAAAATATCTAAATATTAATATATAAAAATTATATATATTAAAAAATTTATAAATCTTTTTTTTTACAAATAAAGAGAATAAATTTATATTCCGTATGCATTTTTTTCGAGGTTCAGCGAAAAAAAATCATCTACTGTCATTTGACTCGACTGGACCGCTCCAACCTCCTTAACGTTACTCCGAATAGTGCAAAAGGGAGGGAAAAAAGTCATCGGTGTATTAAAAATGTTCGCGGGTGGGGAAAAAAAAATTGTCACTTTAGAAATAACAAGATAATAAAGCGGGTCACCAATCTCGGATTTCGTCAAGAAATTGGTCTCTGAACCGGAGAGAAAAAAAATCGCGTTAATTGGCGACTACACTTAACTCCGAGAGAAGGATTTGGAACTCGATTTATTGCCTTGTTGTTCTTTCCAATTGAGCTTCTCTTTTCGAAAACGGGACTAAGGTCTTTTAATCATTCCCATGGAAAATTTAAAATGACCTGTTCCGAAATTCATCACTGTTAGCTTTTTTCGTAAATATTAATCGAGGGATACGTAAACGAGTCCGCAAACCAAATAATACGAAAATATTTCAGCGCGGTTGAACGGTTCGAAATGCTCGAAAAATGGGAGAAAAAAAAACTAAATTCGCGTGATCGTTTTAAATTGCTGACACGCGCGTTCCGAACTCGATTAACAAAAACAGTGGAGCATCTTTTGCCTTTGAAAAACACAAAATAACACCAGACTAATATGCAGCTGCTCTCTGGGATTGCCTAAAATTATTATTATTATTGATTAATTAGATGAAAATTAAAAAAATGGAATATAAACTTATGTTAAGAAATTCTGACGCTGACTAATAATAATATGCAAACAAATAGATATAAACAACAGCGATGAGAAATTGATGAATGCTCTTCGGGATTTTTAACATCTTTATCATTCTAAAAGCGTTGAAAGTCTTTTAAAAAACCTCACCCGTGAAATCGCCCAAATCGGACCTCCATAATTTAGATCGAGACTCGAATTCTCAGTGGGAAAAAAATTAATTACGTTGTATTAACTTTTTTCCCGATTTTTTTAATTTGCGAAACAAAAACATAATAATAAATACGAAAATTATGCAACGCGCTTTAACCGTTGAATTTTATCGCAATGTTTTCGAAATCGCATACAGATTGCGATTTTTTTTCTTCTTCGTGAAACAAAAATCAGTTTGGCAAGACGTCTCGTTCGATCGAGCAGGCTCTGTCGAGAATTAAATACAGCGACCTATAATGACGGAATGGAAGTAGAGACGAGCAATCATCGATGCACACACGTACGTCACTGTCATGAGTAAATTAAACACAAAAAAAACGTGTAATCGCGTTCCCTTTAACCAATCGGCAAATTTATATTGGTCGTATAAAAATTATTTCGTTTAAAATACAGTGGAACAATTCCAATGCAAATTCAATTCACGATTTTATAATCCAGGAATTAAATTCGACGCGCGTTCATGCGCGAGTAAAAATCGCTCTGCTATTATTGCACTTTATTACGAAAAATGCTGTGGCTTCTTGGGTGGTCGAATACGAAGCATTTATCATCGTCGAAAAACGTCGAAACGATTGGTACGGTTTCTCAAAACTAATTAAAACTTGCGCAACACGCACAAATGCGACCTTAAAAGTTTTGTCTAATATAAAACGTCTAGCTAGTTCCAACCTGGCACGAGAATTTATAAAATAATCGAGTATTCAGTATTTCGTTGATCAGTGTGAAAATATTAAAAAAAGAGCGTGACAGATTGACCATTTTGTTTTAGATTACATTTACTTCCTCAACGAATAAATTACATTAAAAAAAAAACGATTAATCTTTTGCTCATTTCAACGATAAAATAGGCGATCATTTACAAAAAGCTCAATTAGAAAAAGAATGCGGAATTTGCAAATAGTGTACGAAACAGGTTTCGAGGTGAGCCACAAAGATATGCAATAAAAAATTTGAGCACTTATTGAAAATTACGAATTTGACCTTCGTATGACCTTGGCGTTTGCACCCAAGGTCAAATTGGCATTGGCACAATTTTCCTCTCTTGAAACGGAACAACTTTTGTTCGTAAAATTTTTGATTATTTTCCGTACTTTCTGTGATATAAACTTGTAACGTTTCATTCGAGCCACCCTGTATATGTGTCGTCAGAAAATTCCATGAGCTCGGTGAGACACCTGCGAACTCGATTCTCCCGTGCTGTGGATTACGCGACTTTAATTCGTCGAAGGACTCCGGGCGATGTGCCAACGCGCTGTGTGGACCCTCTCACTCGCCTCATCCATTCACAATCCATATTTGATGAAGGCGAACACCGCGAATGAACCAGATTCGCAGCGGTGCGAACTCGGGTAACTCGTCAACCGTGCGGCGTTCCGCAAGGAAATTGCGGAAACGTATTAGGCGGAGCAAATTCGGGTTTTATTGATTTCCGGTACGATCCCAGCTGGGCTCGGTTCCGGTGGGATCCCACCTGGGCTTTGTTCCGGTAAAATTCCATCTGGGCTTAGTTTCAGTACCACCCCGGCTGGGCTTCGTTTCAGTACGATCCCCGCTGGGCCCAATGCCGGTACGCCCCCAACTAGGCTTCGTTTCAGTACGATCCCAGCTGGGCTCAGTTTAAGTATGATCCCAGCTGGAATTAGTCTCAGTATGATGCCAATTGGGCCCAGTTCCGATATGATCCCAGTAGCGCGATTCTGTAACTCGTTATTAATCGGTAGCGACAGTCACTCACTCACTTACTCACTCACTCACTCACTCACTCACTCACTCACTCACTCACTCACTCACTCACTCACTCACTCACTCACTCACTCACTCACTCACTCACTCACTCACTCACTCACTCACTCACTCACTCACTCACTCACTCACTCACTCACTCACTCACTTACTCACTCACTCACTCACTCACCCACTCACTCACTCACGCACTCACTCACTCACTCACTCACGCACTCACTCACTCACTCACTCACTCACTCACTCACTCACTCAGTCACTCACTCCCTCACTCACTCACTCACTCACTCACTCACTCGCTCACTCACTCACTCGCTCGCTCGCTCGCTCGCTCACTCACTCACTCACTCACTCACTCACTCACTCACTCACTCACTCACTCACTCACTCACTCACTCACTCACTCACTCACTCACTCACTCGCTCGCTCGCTCGCTCACTCACTCACTCACTCACTCACTCACTCACTCACTCACTCACTCACTCACTCACTCACTCACTCACTCACTCACTCACTCACTCACTCACTCACTCACTCACTCACTCACTCACTCACTCACTCACTCACTCACTCACTCACTCACTCACTCACTCACTTACTCACTCACTCACTCACTCACTCACTCACTCACTCACTCACTCACTCTTACTCACTCTTACTCTCTCTCTGTCTTTCTTTGCATATTCGTTTCCTTATTTTTTTGCGATAATGAACGAGTGTGAGAAAGATTCGCATGTAACGGTCGGTACGGCACATACCGCGAGCATTGTCTCGCGGGGCGCGTTCGCGCTCGCGCTAAAGTCGAAATTGCGACGATTTTTCTTTTTTTTTGCTTCTTTCCTTTTCTTTGGGTTTTTTTTGCGGCCTCAGTCTTTTCATTTCCGGCAAGCATTGTGAGTGTCTCCGTGTACAAAACGGCGTTACGGGGTCAGCACAATAAATGGGAATAGGGTCACGTACTTGGTACTTGGTACTTCGGTGTTACGAAACCGCGAGATAAAAAAAGGAAAGAAACAACAAGCGCAGAGAGGAAGGGAAGGAAAAAAAAAGTTGAAAGTGCTCACGACGTTTATTAATAACGTGCGATTCCCGGTGTGACGTAAAATCGCACGGCTCGGTACACCGGGCCCCTCATCCTCGTCTTTTTTCCTAATGAGCGCCGGCAAATGATCGCCGACACGCTCGTGTCAGCCGAACTCGTGCAGAAAAATACTCTCGCGGACTAAGTGAACAGTGCGGAAAAAATCGCCACGATTCCGCGTATATCTGGGGAGAGGAAAAAGATTGGGCGACAAAAATGGCACCTTTTTGGCAACTTTCTTTTTCCCAATTTTTCGAAAATATCGAGAGTCGGTACTTTATAAATCAAACCGGTTTTTTCATTTTTGTAAATTCCAGGGAGAGTAAATTCCCGGAAATTAGCATCTGAAACCCAGTTTAACATTTCGAAAAGCTAAAAAAAATCAAGAGAAAAATGTGCGAGTGCTGGGAATTCGTTCTGCTCGAAATTGATTTTTTTCAGTTCAAAAATACGTATGACGTGAACATCACGTTTTCATGGCGGACGAGTGCAACGTTTCCGGTTCGTTATACCGCCAACCATTTCCCGAACGATTTTGCATAGGTGCGGGAAGGGGGTCGGGCAGAGTGAGCATATAGCCTTCGAGAAAAACAGGGAAATAAATAACGAGGGAAGATTAGGCGTACATGCGTGCGAGCTCGATTGTGATCCTTCCTTTTTCGTCGGCTCGATGGAGACTTGCCGAGCACGCGAGTGCGGGGCCAAGGAAATTTGAATTCTCAACTCGCCGCCGGAATTTTTCCTCGTTCGGGCAGTTTTTTTCTCTCCTTTCTTTCTCTCTCGACCCTCTTCGTTCCACCTCGTCAGATTCGCTCGTATCTGCTGTCATCTCGACGTACGAGAGCCGGGAGAGACGTCTCATCGAGCCCCGGGACGTTAGGCGAAGGTGGGCATTATACACGCTAGAATATGCAAACGCGAAAAAGAAGTGGTAGGGTCAATGCTCGATCGACCTACGAGATCACCTCCGGATTTCCAGCCACCAGCACGATCTCAACTTCGTCGTCTCTGATTCGTGTTTTCCTTTTTCTCGCTCTTTGTGCCAGTCATTTTTGGTAACGGATTTGGCGCCATTTTCTGCACTGAGGTGAAATTGACGCCGTCGAGGTTGCGGCGAGAGGTGGAATTTTCGCCCGTTTGAGGGCCGATGGCTAATTTTTTTGCCGATTTTTCGGTGTCTGCGATCGTTTCGGCGCTGACATTTCGGCGCCCGCTGCATTTAGCCGCGTTGAATGTTCCAACGGCGACAATTTTGGCGACTGAGGTTATGGCGACAGACATTTTGGCGCCCAAGATTTATGGATGCGGAAACTATGGTGTTTGAAATTGTGGCGTATAACCATTTGGCGCCCAGCGTTTTGGCGCCCAAAGTTTCGGCGCCCAACTTTTTGGCGCCCAACGTTCTGGCGCCAAATTTTTAGCGCCCAACGTTCTGGCGCCAAATTTTTGGCGCCCAACGTTTTTCCGCCCAACGTTTTGGCGCCCAACGTTTCGGCGTCCAACGTTTCGGCGCCCAACGTTTCGGCGTCCAACGTTTCGGCGCCCAACGTTCTGGCGCCAAATTTTTGGCGCCCAACGTTCTGGCGCCAAATTTTTGGCGCCCAACGTTTTGCCGCCCAACGTTTTGGCGCCCAACGTTTTGGCGCCCAACGTTTTGGCGCCAAACGCTTTGGCAGGAAAAATTAAGGCGGCGAGAATAGTGGCACCGAACAGTGTCGCCCTTGAAATGGCGTTGACATTTTTGGCGCTACACATTTAAATGCCGAAAACTGTGACAACGGCATATCTGGAATAAAAACATGCGGCGCCAATATGTTTGGTATAAAAATATCTAAATATTTATGACACATGCGTTTTCTGCAACAAGACTACAAGGCGCTGACCATTTTGGCAGCCAGACCTGTTAGCGCCCAACATTTCGGCGCCCATAATTTTGGAGCCGATTGTTTGGCTCCGATATCAGGTGTAGCCACAACCTTACACCGACACACGAACGGCCTAGTCGGCGCCCGTTTGTCTTCTGCGTGCGCCGCACCGTCTGGGCCCACAACGCGGGCGCCGAAACATCCTACGCCAAAACACAACGTAACCATACGTTCCATAGTCGTTCCATACTAAACATACAGGGAGACAAATTGAGACTAGCTTTGGTTTATTTGCCCGTTATTACCTTATGGGCTAAAAATCGGAAATCGATTACGATCGCAGCGGCGAATGCTGACACAATTAATATGGCAAACCTAAGATCGAAACAGTGTAAATAAATTATTACACAAAGATCTGAGCGATAATTCGGCGTTTAAAAACAATTCCTGAAACCGCACAATTTCCGCCCGAGCTTCGTAATGGCTTGACAAAAAAGGAATGACGTCACATCTATTTTCCTATTGGAGGAGGAAAAAAATCTGCTTCATTAGTTCCGAAACGACCGTAGCACGATACAGCCTCATTGCGAGCAATAAAAAATTCAAACAAATCATGATAATAAAAATAAAAGAAAATGCCGCTGAATAATTAGAGATTTGAGTCCTTCCTTTTTTTTTTACTACCTGGCTAATCCTCTTACGAGCCAAATATCAGAACTCGTTAATTCGTCATTCAAAAAAGAAGATTTTTGGGCAATGACATTTCCTATGGAGGTGGGGGACAGGGGAGTGGGGGGTGGCAGGGGGAATAAAAAAAACGTGATTCACGGTCGTTCGAGTAGGTACAGGTGTGTCCAAGAGAAATGTCGATCTCCTCGCAACGAGTCGTTGTTTTTTTCCGCAACGAACTCGTGGTTCAATGGCTCACTCCTAGTCTCGTATTAAGGTGGTACGTTTTGCCCGATCGCAAGAAAAATTCCGATCGATCAGAAGTATAAACGCTAATTTACTGCTCTCTTTTTCAAGGGGTGACCGAAATAATAATTCTAATCATGAATCTTTGTACTCGTATAACTTTGTGAGAAATGGTTAAAAAAATATAAATATGCGGTAAAAGATGTATAAATAATATTAAAAAAATTTACGGTGATAATAAAATCAAATAAAAATGAAAAAATTGTCTTACAAAAAAATGATTAACAAATAGTATCAAATATAAAAAGCAGTTATTGAAGGTAAAGAAGAGGATAAATTTCTAAATAAATTTTTTTCAATTTACATCGCACATTTTTCGAGCAAAAAATCTATAGTTTGGTTAATCGGGCAATGGAATTTTGGGACAACGATTGGGCTGAGAAAAAATGTGAATTTTCGACCTCGAAAAAAGAAACGAAATACATCGAATAAATATTTTGATTTCGTTTGGAGTTGCGAAATTCACTAGTTTTTCCAGATAAAACTGATTTGTGACGTTGTCTGCCGTAGACACCAGATCCGTACAGCTGAATTAACAAAATTCGACACGTCACGTGTCTCGCTGGGTGGGTCGTATATTTCCCGAAAAAAAAATACAGAAAAAAGTCGTTAACATAATCGAGTTGGCAAGTTGGCAACTATTTCTGATTGGGTCAGCAGTCCATCGTGGGACTTTGAGTGTCGGATCGCTTCGTGAAGCAGCGCGATCTGCGGCATTCCGAGAAATCATTCGACTCACCGCTAATTAAAATAATTGTCAAAAAGTCAATGATAGTTCGGAGAAAATGCCTTACTCCTCCGTCAGCCGTTAGTGCCAGATAGGGACAAAGAGCGAGATAAAGCGAAAAATCTTTTTGTCCCTTCTTTTCTTTCGAGCAGGCTGAACATTTTCTTTCGAGTACAGAGAGTGCGAGGAAGAGAGAGAGAGAGATTTTTTGCTGTCTTTCAACACTGAAACGAAAAAATGCAATATTTCTACAACCTGCGTTACCAATGACAATAAAGTAATCCCAAGCTCGAATATAGCCCGTTAATTTCTTGCGCCCAATTAAGAAATCACGAAAATTGCCAAAAAATATGAGTTCGAAATAATTGGGTCTTGCGCGTAAAATCGAATATTCAATTCGACGTATATCGGTTGATGATGATAACCGTCCATAAAACTGGTTCGCCGCTGCTTAATGGCACGGCCAAGAAATCGATACCGTGACAGTGGCGGACTATGACACCGTTCGAGAGTTCGAGAAGAAGAAAAAAAAATTATGAATTAAGATTCAACGAACCTCGTAAATTTTCTCGCGTCAAGCGTCTACGGGACAACCGGTCACGTAATAAAAGTCATCAATAAATACATGTGTGTGCGTGTGCGTGTGTGTGTGTGTGTGTGTGCCTATATATATATATATATTAGGTATTCCACGTGAATCCGGTGAACTTTTTCCCTGACCCCCACCAATTCGATTTATTTTATTTTTCAATCTGATTCCATTGACTCTAAAAGACACCCTGAATTTTTCACATTTTTCGAAACAACCCTGTCAAAAATTTCTTTTTACCGAAAGAAAACGCTCCGATTAAAAAATCTGAAAAAAATTGCCAAAAATGCGTGATTATATGTAAAAATTTTCAAGCTATCACCCACAATGGAAGTGCGATTCTTTCTCTGCTTAAGGAAGCTTTCCAGTGTGACAGCCCGAAAAATCGCTGTTTTTCGCGATTTTTTTTTTTAAAGAAAAAATAATCTAATCGGTCTGGTTTTTTTTTGTATATTAATTGGGTATTGAAGAATACAAAACAATTTTTTAAAGATCGATTTATTTATTAATTAATATCTATAAAAATGATGAAACAATTGTTGCAGAAAATGCACGTGGATGTGGTGTCCACGTTAGGGGTCACAATTTTGATCTGAAACAAAAAACACAAAAAGATTATTGATCGGTATATAATTGGCTTTCGTGCTATGGAGGCTTTTTTTTTTTTTTGCAAAAATGGCGCCGGTTTGAACAAAAAGTATCGATTTTAGCATTTTTTTTGGCAGTTTTTTTTACAAAAAAATAGGAAGCTGTCAAAAAAAAAAAAAGCTTCCATAGCACGATAAACAATGACGTTAAGAATATTGTGTAAAAAATTCAACTCGATAGCTTTAAAACTCTGCCCTCCAAGTTGGACACCGTTTTGATAAATGCTGTTTCGAGAAAAACGCGTTCAAAGTTTCGCTGTAGCTGTAGCGCTCCGTTGCCTTCTTCCAAGAAATGCTGTACAGTAACCGAAATAATCTGAATTTCGGCATGAACATTTCAGGGAATATTCGGAAGAGTGTATACTATTCGATAAAGCAAAAAAAAATCGATTTTCTGAAAATTTCACACTGGAAAGCTCCCTTAATACGACTTCGATTGAAATTAATACCAGAACTTTTGGACTGCTAACGAAAAAATCATACTCCCACTGCGGGTGATAGCTTGAAAATTTTTACATATAATCACGCATTTTTGGGAATTTTTTCAGATCTTTAAATCGTGGCGTTTTCTCGGAATTTTTTTTTTTTACTGATGGTTGTTTCGAAAAATGTAAAAAAAATTTAGCGTGTTTTTTAGAGTCAATGGAATGAGATTTTAAAAAAAGTCGAATTGGCGGGGGTCAGGGAAAAAGTCCACCGGATTCACGTGGAATACCTCATATATATATACAAACGCAAACATACACATATATTCGTGCTCATCCGTCGAGGCGAGAACTATCGACAGAAAAATTCGTCGCAAATCGAAGAAATTGATTGTATGAAGATTCATGATAATTCACGCCATTGGTAGCTCTGGAGAAGAAAGTCGGGAGAAAAAATGTTACGAATGAAAAAAATGCATTGTATACATTGATAATTTATAGCGGCTATTCATTTATTTCGTTTTAAACATCAATTTAATTGTCAATATTTTACACACGTCCGCTCGGAAAGTATTCAGTTCGTTGTGTTTTAGTGTTTTAGTTCCGCTATTCCTTTAAACTGTTCTTTTCATTTTCATTTTATTTTTCCTATATTGAAAAATAAGCGTTTTTTAGTTTTTGACATTAAATGTTTTTTTTTTAAATCTCTTTATATTACATTTTATTCTTTTACGTAACTGGTCCATAAGTCATTAGTCGCCTGACGAAATTCCGGTGGTACAGTTTTTCCTTCAATTCAAGATTTTGGTTTCGATATTTTCGCAACCAGAAAAATAATATGGCGAATATTTTTTATCATCGCACAAATGATAGTAGGCAGGATATCGGAGGATTCGAAAATTGATTGCACTTAGGTATGTAGGAAAAAAAATGTTATAGCGCCTCATCGCGTGACTGCCGGATGTGGCAATTTTATGTTTTTTTTTCCTTCCCGCGATATTAATTATGGCAATATGGATGACTGTGTTCACAATCAGTCGTATGTTATCGCGGCTTATCATCCCGCGGAATCAAGGAATCATGACTGGCAATGAATTTATCATTTTCTGCCGGCAAGATATTCGCGGTAAAAAACAATTAATGACAAATCGTCGAGTCGGATAATAACGTTTGTTTTTACATGCAAATTATGCGGAAGCGCTGTGAAAAATAACGCGTAATCTGTGCACGTGGAGAGATTTAATTTTAACCCGAAACTTAGAGGTCCTGCATATACATTCGAATTTTTGTATCCCCTTTTTTACGTTATTTTTTATGCACTTGTCGGTAACGTAATTCGTTTTTAATTCACAGGGTAAATAAATTATACGAAAAATAAAAATGATTCGTGAAACAAAAAATTGTCGGTCATTGTTTCGTAGCATCGTTTAATCAAAACGATTAGTGATTTTAAGTGACGATAATTTTTCTTTGATACAACTATGTAGATACACATTTTTGTTTGTCCATTATTTTTTTCGTAAGCCAGAAATGACGATCGAATAATTTTTTATCGATTTTTTTACAAACCAAGATGTCTATGTAAAATTCTCATTATCATTCAAATTGAAAGCAATCATTAAATCAAATTAAATTCACAAACATTTATTTGTATTCTTTGAGGATAAAAATTAAAAGAAAAATGAAACGAACCAAAAGTGAAGAAAAGCTGAAACGAAAGAAAATTAAAAGAATTTTTTTTTCATTTAAATATTCCAATACCAAAGTTTAAAAAAGCGGAATGCGAATGTGTGCATGTTACTCGCCAACACAGACCATTCGTTCACCTTGCAACGAGTCCATCGATCTCCTATCGGCTGAAAAATTGATTTTTTTTTCAAATTTCGTTACACAAATTTCTTTTTTTTTATATTAATTTATTTCTCGTACCTGAAAAACAAGCGATCCGCGACTGGGATGAAAAAATCGAGGCTTTTAATCGCACCTACACGAATGATGTCAATATTTCGAATACTTTGGCTGGATTGAGTGAAAGGATTTTACGTATCCGGTGACCGTTCCAATCGACGCAAACGTGGTACGTGTTAGGCATAAAAAAAAGAGGAAAAAAAAGAAAAACAACAGAAAAGACGAGTGGTGAAAATTTGTCAACGATTATACATTGACGATTTTTTAGATGCGTGCCAAGTCTGCGCAACGTATATTTATACATACGCGGTTAATTTATACAATTCGTGCTGTACATTGTTGGCATTAAAGTATCGATGAATTCAAATCGGCACTCGAACCAATTGTAAATTCACTAATTATTCATTCCTCACGATCGTCCCGATTTAAACTCCCAGATTATTCAGGTCAACGATACATTTTTAATTGCTTCGATAAAAATGGTTACCATAGCATTTTTTTGGGGAATTTCGTTGGGATAATTTTTTTTTGCAGTTTTTGTTTGCTTTTCGGCTGAAAACGTCACTTTTTCAAATATTTTTTTTACCCTCGTATTTTTTTGGGTAACAATCACTCGTGTAGGAGAGTAATTAAAATAAACGCGTATATGAATATGCAATATGCATTGAGTAAAGATATGATCAATGTATATATATAATATACAATATACATTTTATATATATATATATATTTTTTATTATATATGTGAGGTATTCCACGTGAATCCGGTGGACTTTTTCCCTGACCCCGGCCAATTCGATTTATTTTTCTTTTATCTTATTTCATTGACTCTAAAAGACACCCTGAATTTTTTTTACATTTTTCAAAACAACCCCTAGAAAAAAAATTAGTTTTTTTTCCGAAAAAAAACGCCCTGATTTAAGAATTTGAAAAAATTCCCCAAGATGCGTGATTATACGTAAAAATTTTCAAACTATCACCCGCAGTGGAAGTATGATTTTTTCGTTAGCAGTCAAATAGTTCTGGTATTGATTTCAATTAAAGCCGTCTTCAGCGCAGAAAAAATCATACTTCCACTGCCGGTGATAGCTTGAAAATGTTTACACATAATCACGCATTTTTGGCAATTTTTTCAGATTTTTAAATATGGGCGTTTTTTCGGAACTTTTTTTTTTTGACTAAGGGTTGTTTCGAAAAATGTTAAAAAATTCCGGGTGTCTTTTAGAGTCGTTGGAATCAGATTTAAAAAATTAATCGAATTGGTGGGGGTCAGGGAAAAAGTCCACCGGATTCACATGGAATACCTCATATATTTATATTAGGGAGGCCCAAAAAAAAAAGAAAAACTTCCCGATACGGGCTCACCCCGTGAAATGTTACTCGATAATGAAACAAAGAAGCTCGTGAAAGGAGCAGCCTATAGTTTAATTCTAACAGGTCACTAATGAAGTTTTTTTATTCTCCATTTCATTTACACGTATTTAATTAACGTTTTATTCTCCAATGCAAACCATTTTCGATAGATACAATCAATGAGTGGTCAGGACCAATCAGTGTGATTATTATATATAGTAAACGGATTTTAATAAATGAAGCAACGTTTGATAAGTATAATAAATATAATAAAAAAATTAATATCCTAAATCAAATTCAAAAACTTGTTTAATAAATCAAGCAAAAAATCTATAAAGTGAGAGATGGATAATAAAAAAAAAGATTACGGAAAAATTATACATATAATATTGAATACACATTAAACATAACGAATAGAACATTAAAAGAACAAAAAGTCCAAATTAAATATTAATAAATTAAGAAAAAATTATAAACGTTACGAAATAAATAATAAGACTTATATGAAAATTTCGTTACTTCTTGTTTTTAAAAAATCGAACGATAGAATAACGAACATTTTCCAGGGGCCCATACACGGTGACAATGGGAAAAAACAATATTTCGAAAATCGAGGAAAGGCAAATGAGGTGTGTTTGTTATTAATCACATTGGTTTCTTACGAACCTATAAAAAGCGTGGAGGATCGATCGCGAGGGGTGGATTAAGCGAGTCCGGTATCATACGGGTACGTGACTCGAATCTAGAATAAATATTTTTTTGTCCATTTTTTTTTCTTTTTGCCACAACTTGCTGGGTCTTCGCGGTTCTCACTAGCCACTGTCGAGGACAGTAAATCTGTCCTTGAGCATTGCAGACGGATTCTCTCTCTCTCTCTCTCTCTCTCTCTCTCTCTCTCTCTCTCTCTCTCTCTTTTTTTTTTATCACTAGGTTTTATCGATCGTGGCATCGATATGTGGCTTCCAACTGTATAAGCAAAATAAATCTGTGGTAATATTTAATGACAGATCGAGGCGCGCCGGGAAAGACGTTATAAATTTTATGTAAATTTCAAATTTTATAAATGAACATGTGCGATCATGATAATAAATAATAACACGAGTGTAAAGTTAATTCCGACGAAAACAAAAAAACAAGCAAAAAGGAAATATTTCTGTCGTGCGTTTTTTAAATAATTCCAATGTCTCCTGACCAGTCGTCAAGGATTCACAGGGGAGATTATTGTGACCAATTCATGTCGCAATCAAAGTGAGAGAGAAAAAATCGAAAGAATCTAAAATAATTCACTTCGTTTCCTTTTTTTTAACACGTACGTCCGGACAAATAAATGATTAATTGCAACTAGTAATTCACGATTAATTAACGTGCATTTAAAGAGACGACTAATTAAAATAATTGATCAATTGACAGTTGCCCGATCAAAATAACGTATCGAGATAACCGAACATCGTCGAAAAAAAAAATACTCGTCGTTTTTATATTTTCCAAAATGGATCAAGGAGTTTCGAGAAAATTACGAAATGCTACCACTTGATTCAAATTCATAACGTAAATTCGTCGTCATTTACCGAATGCACCCTCCAAATTTTAAAACGATCGTCTACACCGTCGTCTATACAATTTACAATTGAAAAGAACACTTTTTACCGTAGGGAAATACCTATTCATCGCTGAATGGCAGGTTTACATGATATAGTGTGAAAACATTTTTTCATAACGAAAACAGTTGAAAAAGTGTATTTTTTTCATTGTCAATTTCATAGACTATGGTGTCTATGAAATTAACAATAAAAAAAAAAACACTTTTTAAACTGTACTGCACTGCAAAGAATGTACTGTATAATTTCGATTAAAATGGTAACATTTCGTTAATTGTCCCGAAACTCCTCAAAAGCCTCATCGCTCAGCACATTCATCCCCAAATGTACTTTTCAAATTATACCAAATTCGAGTGTCGTATACACCTGGGTAAATTGGTGTACACCTGGGTAAATTGGTGTGTGTGCGCGCGCACTCTCTGTTTCACACAGCTATGGTAACGATCACTTTGATTTGTAGATGAGCGAATCAATACCACATGCACATTCAGCACAAAAAACTTTGTTTTAAAACAATTCCGATCAAAAGTCCGCCATTTTTCTTTCTACTTTTTCATCTCTTGCGCAACGTCACCCCTCCCCTCTCTCTCTCTCTTCCGCTAAAACAAGATACACTTGGATATCTTTCATTAAAAAATGGAAATCGTATGCTCCTTCCTCCCGAGTCATTAGTAACGATTGGGTATGACAGTACCGTTTCTTTCCTTGTGGTCATTCAACCCGAGAGCCCACGATACACGCCATATAGCCCAGTCGAATTAGTATTTTAGATTTACAAACATTTTTAGCAGCAATTTTCTTTCGGTATTCGTTGGGGGGGGGGTCACTGGTAGTTTAAATTCAAAAAGTAGAGGTACGAGACTTTTCCCCCCACTCTTCTCAGGTATAAATCGAAAAATATTGATCCTACGAAAAATTGTTAAGAATCAAAATTGTAGGAAATTTAATTTTAAACAACTTTGTTTATTACAATTTTTCGTATAAAATTGAAAATAAACGAGTTATTCGATAACAAAAAATTCACCCCCTCTTTTCGGGTATAAATCGAAAAAAATCGATTCTATGAAAAAATTGATAAGAACCAAAATTGTAGAAAATTTAATTTTAAACAACTTTTGTAATAACTACTTTGCGTGTAAAATTGAAAATGAACGAGTTATTCAAGAAACAAAAAATAACCCTTTAAATCAAGATGGCGGATGAAGTGAAAAGTCTGGTACCTCTACTTTTTGAATTTAAACTACCAGTGACCCCCCCCCCCAACGAATTCCGAAAGAAAATTGCTGCTAAAAATTTTTCTAAATCTTTGCCCGTTTTTTGAACTAATTAGACTGGGCTAATACCTAAACATATATATATATATGTAAAATATATAATAATTTTACATAATTTTATATAAATTTATATATATAAAAAATATTTTTTGTTGATTATCGAAAATTTCCTCAACTTACTAATGATGTCTGATTGTTTATATTTTTAAGTTATTTAAATTTAATTGCTTTTTCAATAACTTAAAAATATAAACAATCAAGCATCATTAGTAAGTTGGTGAAACTTTCGACAATCAACAAAAAATATTTTTTTCGGTTTCCTATGGGTACATGTACACGCATATATATACATTAAAAAATTTGTTATATAGATTATTTTTTTACATGATTACATATATATATATATATATATATATATATATATATATATATATATGACGTGTGCGCGTATTCATGTGGAAAAAAGTTTCATGGGTTTCTGAAAATCTTTACTCACTGAAAATATTTGATTGTTAATATTTTTTTATTACTCGTATTTCAAATGTTCTTTGTTCATGTAATTTTAAAAATTTATTTCCGAAAATTCTTCAATGCTTACATGTTCTCTCTTTTCTCCTCTCCTCGCTGTCTCTCTCTCTCTCTCTCTCTCTCTCTCTCTCTCTCTCTCTCTCTCTCTCTCTTTCACTCTCTCTCTCTCCCTCAACAAATCACTAGAGCGCGATTATACCGGAAGAAACTTTTCTTTCAATTTCCCTATTTATCGGACTTGTGCGAAAGTTGCTACGTAATCGTGACTTGGATCAATGAGAAATGTGCACGAATTAAGAAAAAGGCTATATATATATATATATATATATATATATATATATATATATATATATATATTAAATATATATTAAAAATAATAAATTAAATAAATTAAATATATATATATATATATATATATATTAAATACGATTAAAAAAAGGAAGCCTGAGCAGGACGAGAGTCTACTTGGCTCGTGCAGCAGGGAAGTAGGCAGAGCCAAACGCGTCAGGTTTATTATTTAGACTGCCACAACTCTAATCCTTCACGTTCTACGTAGCCGTGAAACGTTATACAATTGTCCATTTTTTTTTCTTCATCTCAAGCTATTTATTTCTTGAGTACGTTATTCTATGCTTCGTAGGATTTCGAAATATTTGTACATAAGTGGAAAAATTAGTATTTTTTTTCTCATCATTCAGAGAAGATTTTTGTAACTATTCTTATTGTCATTGTTCGGTCTAATATTATTTTTAATCAAGAAAATATTGTGGCTAATGTGGTCGTAGTTGGGCCGCATGAAAAGAACGACACAATCCGACTCGTACGAAAAAGAACGCGAGTACCGGCAAGGCACCGCGCGGCGGCGCTCGAAGCCCGCGTGAAGTTGGCCGCGATTAGAGCAGCTGCGATATTTCGATAATTTCAAACGAGCTGATCCGTAATATTTACTCGGCACGATTAATTCAAAACCGATTTCAATCGTTTGTGGATCAATACGAGATCGTTAATGCAATGAATCGGTGAATCGAGTTCGGGGGAATAATCTGCAAAGGTATACGTTTAAAGTCCAAATATATTTATAATAAATTCTTGTATTAAATACATAATAAATAATAATAATTAAAAAATAAATGATTCCAGGGGTAATCCCCGGCCAAAAAAGTGTCCTGACTTTCTCTCGATTTGCATGAAATAAAAATTTTGAACGAGCGTGTATTTGCTAAACATCCTTAATCGCACATTCGCGGCGAAACCCGTTGCCCTTTTCCGATCCCGATTGACGAGCGGCTTTTTTCTTTTTTTTTGCTTTCTCGTGCTCGCTTCGAGATACAACGTGATCAGATATTCATAAATCTTCCTATCGCGCACATCTCGTTGCACTTTCTCACAGGACACTCGTCACAGGACGCTCTGGCGCGTGGGTAACAAATAAATTAATTCGAAGTTCATAACTTTTAAGTAACAGATTGTTTAATCTTCAATTTGCAATGGCAAAAAATTGTAAATTGGAAAAAAATTATTTAAAAAGTTTCGAAAATTGTAGATTTTTATATTTCAAATGTACAATGAAAAAAAAAATTGTAGATTATAAGGAAACGATTTTGAATTATTCAAAAATCAGCAGATTTCTTTATTTCGAATGTTCAAACGGAAAAACACCGTACTCCAATCAAATAAAAGTCTTTGCGTGCAATTGCTAAGAAGCTTGTTTAATTTTTGGCGAATTATTCATAAAAAGAAAAGTTTGTTTAAAAAACGAAATTTTTATATAATACGAAACATGATGCAAAAATTACCGAAATTCCCGTGTGTTCTCGTATCGCCGAGCAAAATCGAAGTGCGCTTAATTCGAGGTCAAAATCAACATACAAATATATGTAAAATTGCTATATAAATAACGAATACTGCAATAAATTCTCGCACTTTATCGCACTTCAATGAACGTATCCATGACGTTTCTTTATCCAACCGCACATAAAAATAATGTCCGCACACCAACAATCTCTCTTTGAACACCGCTCCAAGCGAATATCCAAATAAATAATGCGAATAACATTTATCGCAAAATTCTTATCCGAATCGATCGTCGGATCGCGGGCGCTCGGAATTTTTCGCCATCAACGTGTGCACTAACCTCATTCCAAATTGAAAGGTCAATCGGTGCCTTCGAGTCTGCCGATAAAAAAAATTATGCCCGTAAACCGTGGTCTATTTTTTTCAGGACGCGAACATTGCCCTTCTAAAAAAAACCTCGCTGTATTTTTTGCCACGGCAATTTTTTTTGCCATTCGCCGTGAAAAAAAAAAATCCATACTTTCACCGTACGAGGACGACGTTGTTTTTACAAATCGTTCCTAGATTCACAGCCTACGGGAAACCTCATTGTACGATTGTTTCATTTTCGTCTTATTTTCCTCTCTTTGTGTCGTATTATCGTTTTTTACCTTTTCCTACGGCGTTCCCATTAATTTTTGACAGTTTAAAAGACAAGCGTTGCGCGAGCAAGTGAGCGAATTTTTGTTTCTCAGTTTCTTTATTTTTCGCACGCTCTTGAGTAGACGGTCGCGCGCGTTAATTCGATGCATATAGCGAGCGGACAAACTTTCCTTCCGGGATCGGTGCACTTCTATGCGGCTTTAAACCAAAGGAAAACAACAAATTGCCACCTGCTAAGTTTCCACAAAAATGTAACAACATTCATCATTGTTATTATTATAATTATATAATATAATAGTTATTATATTAACAATAAAAACGAATGAAGTGAATAATTATTACGAATGTTTTACATAAATAATAAAAACTAATAACGTGAATAATTATTACGAATGTTTTATATAAATAATAAAAACTAATAAAGTGAATAATTAATGTGAATGTTTTATATAAATAATAATAACAAATGGACGAAATTATTGTTGTCATTAATATTATTAATTGTGACATTATAATTGTTATCGAAATTATCGCCATCGTCCGAATCGTTATTTTATTATCACTGTTGCTCTTAAACTAACTATTGTTATCATCATCAATATTGCCGTCATTTTAATGATATATGTATAATAATAACAAGTTAACGACATAATAATTGATAACATAATTATTGCCATTATTATTATGCGTCTTGCCATTACAAGTGTTATAATCGTAATAGTTATTGTTATTTCATTATCAATATTTTACGAAAGCGCGATCATTTGGTTTTGTTGTCTTTCCTGAAAACGACACTAACATATTAACTTTAAATATTGAAATAATAATAACAAGTTAACGACCTAATAGTTGACAACATAATTATTGCCATTATTGCCATTCGTTTTACCATTACAACTGTCATAATCATAATAATGATTATTATTTTATTATCAATATTATACGTTTCTTTTTTTTCCCTGTTATTTTCCGGTTGTTTTTTTTCCCTGAAATCAATAAAGAATTTCCCCCGATTGCTTACATCGTGGCATATGAGAATCCTTGCTGAAGTGAAAACCAAAACGCTAGACCAAAAAAAATCAACCTTCACTTCACACGACTTGAGAAATTCCGAGCACGTGAGAAATTACGCGCACGCACGTGCCGCCGAATCTTGCAGAGGCAAGAAAAAAACACAGTTAATACGTAAATCAATTTGCACGCACTAGCAGTGCCGGAGTTTTTCTATGGAAACGAAGTATGGAAGGGAGGGGGGGAAAATGCCGAACAATCGATATGCAGATGGGCCAAAATGTCGAATTCGAAAATGATGAATGTTCGAATACAGATAAATCAATTTTACTAGGGTCTGTGAAGTCGAAAATGACAATGACGAATATGAACATGTCGGATGTTGATATATAGCGAAAAACAAAAATAGGCTTTAATAAATTATCGAAAAACATAATATCGATGGGCCTGTATGCATAACACCAAATAATTCGAGACGAAAATTCTCCGAATTAAAAAAATGGCGATGGTTCACAATGCAGAAAATCATTAAGAGGGAATGATACCTTATCGCGGTCGGTATGGTAGAACGATTATAGATTCCCACGAATCTCTGAAACGGCTCTTCAGATCCCGTCGAAACTTTGCCAAACGACGTCAAATAGATAGATGAATGGCTCTCTTCTTCTCAAATTTTCTGATTTTGAGAAAAAGAATGTAGATTGGCTTATGATAACCCAATCTACATTTTTTTTCTCAAATACGGAAAATTTGAGGAGAAGGCAGCCGTTCGTCTATCTATTTGACGTCGTTTGGCAAAGTTTCGACGGGATCTGAAGAGCCGTTTCAGAGATTCGTGGGAATCTATAATCGTTCTACCATACCGACCGCGATAAGGTATCATTCCCTCTTAATGATTTTCTGCATTGTGAACCATCGCCATTTTTTTAATTCGGAGAATTGTCGTCTCGAATTATTTGGTGTTATGCATACAGGCCCATCGATATTATGTTTTTCGATATTTTATTAAAGCTGATTTTTGTTTTTCGCTATATATCAACTTCCGACATGTTCATATTCGTCATTGTTACTTTCGACTTCACAGATGCTAGTAAAATTGATTTATCTGTATTCGAACATTCATCATTTGCGAATTCGACATTTTGGCCCATCTGCATATCGATTGTTCGGCATTTTCCCCCCCACCCCGCGAGATAACGATTCCATATCAACGTCGTCGACACACCACCCAAGAACAGTAATCTGACTCCAGTTCCACGGATCGTGTCGAATTACGAGTTGTGTCAATATTTTTTTTTCCCCGCGAATCTGATGATCTCGTATAATCTCGATTAAACAAAAAGAGCGATAAGAGTTCGTCGCGTATCGGTAAGCTCGTAATAGTCTAATTAACGTATAGTTTGATGCATCGAGCGACAGTGAAATCACTGTGAACGCAATAACAGTGTTATACCAAGTAAATACGAAATAATATGTAACAATGCCAGGTAACGCTTCTGGCAGTTACAACTACGATAATTACGACTGTAATGATAATTATATGAATAATATTATGAATTATGATAGCCAACGATAGAAAACAATAAATAATATCGTATTTTTGCGTAACAAACAAAATGATCACGATCGTAATCGTAACGATAGTAATGATAGCAACAACAGCATGATTATATGAATTGTTGTTAACATGATTATTATTATCGATAACTTGTTTTTCGTAAATTATGTGTAAATATTTTGTTAATTCTTGTTGTTTTTCTAGCAGTGTCATTACAAATATTAACAATAATTATAAAAACAACAAATTGAACGATAAAAAATGAAATTTCCACGACAATAATAATCGTTATTGTTCATTTTGATAAGAATGGTCATTATTTAGGGTTCATTTTCACGACAACAATAATTATTACTGTTTATTTTCAAAACAATAATAATAATTGTTGCTTAGGTTGACAATAATAGTTATGATTATTGTTTATTTTTGATAAAATGATAACAAGTATTGTTTGTTTTTGATAAAATGATAACAAGTATTGTTTGTTTTTGATAAAATGATAACAAGTATTGTTTGTTTTTTATAAGATGATAACAAGTATTGTTTGTTTTTGATAAAATGATAACAAGTATTGTTTATTTTGCCGAGCATAATGAATACAATTGTCGATTTGAACGACGATTATCGTCATCATTATTGTTGACGTTGCTGTTATTATTAATAATATTGATATGATTGTGAATATCGGTGTTATTATAAGTGTTAAAATAATAGGAAATAAAGGCCAATGATAATGCTATCTATAATATCGAGTGCATCAGTTACGATTTTAATTATCACAATAATAAAAATATATTTACGAAGTTTGTACATTCAGAATGGCCTGGTAATTTATAATAATGATTCATTTCAGCGATGTGGTGCGGCCAACCAGGATTATCTCTGCCCAAAATGTTTCGCGCCCTCTTCCCACTGTGCATCATCAGCATTATAACAGCGGTCACGCGATGCCACGAGGTAAGGACGTAATAAAAATTAATATAATTAAAAATAATAATTTCAGGGAGGAAATACCTTAAGGGAGAGGGGGAGAAATGACTGATTTTCATGATTTTTTAGGGCTGAATTGAAATTCGGAAGTTTGAATGCTCCCACGGTTTAAAATTTCGAATTTTAATGTTCCGAAATTACCAGTTCCGTCGAGATCAAGCGAGCGAATAGTGTCTGGACAAATTTCAAAATTGACGCAAAATTATTAATTTTAAAAAAATTCTTAAATTAATTCGTCGATTCGTTGAAAATTTTGCAACTTTTAAAACTTTAGTAGTATTCTTTTGGAGTTTCGAGCGTTCTGATCATTAAAAGTTTGGAATTTCAACCAGGCCCCGATCTTTTGTTTTAAAGGAAAGATTTGCTCACCACGACTTGTAGCGTCAACGGGATTAATCTTAAAAAAAAATCAACGAGGATTTTTCTTTAACACTCATACGCAGAATTTGGACAAAGAGAAAGTAAAAAATGTTGCAAATCAATAAAATGGTACGTTTTTAAAAACAGAGATAGAATTTTCCGAAAAAGCTAGATTTTCTGAAACGGCTAGATTTGACGAAAAAGCTACATTTTTCGAAAACGCTAGATGTTTCGAAAAAGCTACATTTTCGACAAAGCTAAACTTTCCGAAAAAACTAGATTTCTCGAAAAAGCTAGATTTCCCAAAAAAGCTAGATCTTCCGAAAAAGGTAGATTTTCCGAAAAAGCTAGATTTTCCGAAAACGCTAGATTTTCCGAAAACGCTAGATTTTCCGAAAACGCTAGATTTTCCGAAAAAGCTAGATTTTCCGAAAAAGTTAGATTTTCCGAAAAAACTAGATTAGACGGTACAAAAAATACTTTTTCGAATTTTCAAAAACATTTAGGGTAATTTTTTAGACAATGAGGTTAGAAAGATTTATTCCAAACTTCATCGGAATCGGTCGACTGCTCTTTTAGCGTCACGCCAGTTTCGGAAATGCAATTTGGAAGGCCGTGCCATAGTTCCGAAATTCAAAAAATTGAAAAAATAAACACCATATAACAGCCAAAAATAACAAAGCATACCCGAAATTTCAAAAATGGTGAATCAATTGCGCCTTCAAAAACCGAAAACCAAATTTTTGTCTCGCGACATTTTAAAGATTAAAAAAAATAACACATAACAGGGAAACGTAACAATAAAACATAGCCGAGGTCTAAAAAATGGTGTAGAAATTTCGCCTTTAAAAAACAATAATAAAAATCAATTTTTTTCCTCGGCTGAAGATATCTCGCCCTCTCAAAAAAAAAAAAAAAACCGAGAGAACTGAGAATTCAACAAGGAGAGGTACTTGTTGAATTGGTGTTTGGACATCGGCGATAATCGTTGGCGCGGCTCTTACGGGAGGGTCCATTAACGACGGACTCGAGAAAACAGTAGTAATAGGCGAGAAAAATGGAAAATGGACAAATGAGACGAAGAGAGAATGAGCCAGGGGGAGTGAGTGAGAGAGAAACAGAAAAAAGGCAGATAGAGACCGAAAGTACACTCTCGTGTACTCACGTGCTCGGATGAGTCGAGTGGCTAACTCACGAGGATTTCATACGAGGCAGGGGAGGGGGGGGGGAGAGAGAGAGAGAGAGAGAGAGAGACCCAACCAAGAGGATAATGTCTTATTGACCGTAGTCGCGGAAATACCGTGTCACCTGTACGAAGAATTAAACGCGATGGGAAGAAAAAGCGAAGGAAAAAAATTAAATACAAAAAGACGAAGATTCAATGTTTGAGTTCCTCGAACACTTTCAGGGAAAAGCATTATGTTTTTGAGATTCTGCGGTGTTCCGCGAAATTCTTTCAGGCTCGTCCTTTTAGATGAATCTTTGCTCACTTTTTGTGAGTTCTTCTTTTGACGCGTTTCTTTTTTTTTTTTCAGGGAACGAAACTTGGGTTTTTCTCGCGTGCAGTTTTTTGACAATAAAAATGCCTGAATTGCAAATGAATGTTGACAATTTTGCGCGCTTTTTCTTTGGGTTCTCGTGGCTTCATACGAATTTTATTCTACTGGTCGGATTTTCAACAATAAAATTCTCCAAATTCCCCGAGAAAAAACACATTAAAGGTTTCACGATTTTGCTCGTCGGGAAAGGTCCAGTTTTTTTTTCGTGTTTGTGTGCTTACCCTCCTCGTTCGCTGTATGAATAATTCCGGAATTGCAGTACATTTTTCTAAATTTACTTCATAATTGAGACGTCCGAACTTTTATTTATTCTCGCTCTGCCAACATTTCTTTGTATCGCAAATTGAGAAATAAAAAATTTTATACAATATCGCGGAAAGTCTCGAAAAATCCTGAAACAAAAATCGCATTAATGACAATTATCTGAAAATTCAAATATCCATTTCAAATTTTTCAAAATATGGATGGATATTTCAAAATGGAATATCCATTTCAAGTTTTTCAAATTATAGTCGGAGATTTCAAAATGGACAATCCAGTTCAAATTTTTCAATATTTGGATGCATTTTTGTAAATGAAATTTCCACTTCAAATTTCTCAAATGCAGCAAAAACGTCCGAGAAAAACCTAAAAAGCTCCTACTTCTTTGGAATTAGAAAGAAAGTCTTTAAAAATTCCATACAAATTTACAGAAAATCGCCAAAAATTCTGAATACTTAATTAGCCTTAATTAACCCTTAGAATTTTTCAAAAAATTTCACAAGATTAAAAAAAACTAACAATTCCTTGCAATTTTCAACGAAAAAAAAACTAACAAACCCAAACAAACTAACAATTCCTTGGAATTTTCAACGAAAAAAAAAATTAACAATTCCTTGGAATTTTCAACGAAAAAAACTACCAATTGCTTGGAATTTTCAACGAAACAAAACTAACAATTCCTCGGAGTTTTCAATGAAAACAAAAATAACAATTCCTTAGAATTTTAAACGAAACAAATCTTCGAAAATTCCATATTCATTCACAGCAAATCACTAAAAATCCCAAATCCTTATAACTCCATGCAATCGTCTCAGAAACTTTTAGAATATCTGAAAAATACGCCAAATGCCCAAAAAACAAACTTTTCAAAATACCAATTCCTTGGAATATTCAACGAAAAAATCTTCAGATTCCATACGAATTCACAAAAAATCCCAAATCCTCAAAATTCCGTGCAATCATATCAAGAACCTTTAGAATGTTCTAAAAATTTTACACAAAAAAACCAACGACTCCTTGAAATTTTCAACGAAAAGAAAAACCCAAATATCAATGAAATTTTCAACGAAAAAAAATCTCCACAAATTCCATACAATTCCAAAAAAAATTAAAACATGCCAAACCCTTAAAATTCCGTGCAATGGTCTCAAAACCTTTTAGGCTGTTTCAAAAATACCGAAATATCTCAAAAAAAACTACCAACTCCTTGGAACGTCGAAACAAAAAAATCCATACACTCACCGAAAGTTTACAAAAAATGCCACACAACTGTTTCAAGACCCTTGCACATTTTTCAAAAATGCCGCAAAACTGCAAAAAAGATCGCTAAAATTCCGCACGCTCTTAAGGTGTTACCCCCACTTGTAGCGCAAAAAACGGCCTTTTTCATGAATTTTTTTTTAAGAAAACTACAAAACTTTTTTAATCGATCAATATACCATCTTAAAGAACACATCTTGAAGAACTTTCAGTAATTTTTTTATTGAAAAATATTACATTGTTTAGTGGCAAATGGCCGTCAATGAAATAATGTTTTTATATACACGGTTTGCGGTGACCAACATTGCGGCGAAGTGGATCATCTGAAAAAAAAATGCGGATGGATTTAGTCAAATATAAGTATAAACTAGTCTTTAATCGAAGGATTTTAAAAAATATTCATTTTTCATAAAATGGCGCACAGTCAAAGTTAATGGTTCGATTTTAACGAAAAAAACGGCCGTTTTTTGGCTATAAAACAGTCATTTTTTTTTTTCGAAAAAAAAGATCGAACGATTAAAGACTACATTTTTATGTATTTAATAAGCCTGCAAAATTTCAAGAAGATCGGTTTATTAGTGTTCAAGTAATCTTGGTCACCGACTTCAGAAATGCCATTTTGAGAAAAACGCGTTTAAAGTTTCAATTTCAGTTCTTCAAGTCACGGATTCTTCTCTTTCAACGCTCATATCTCAGTCAATTTTGTTCGGATCGAGTTCAAATTTTCAGGACATATTCTCAGATACTTATACTTCAAAAAAATGCAATAAAAAAAAATCGATTTTTTCAAAGTCGCAAGAGGGGGTAACCCCTTAAAAAGTTGCCTCGAAAAATCCTCGACGAGTCGAAAGCTAAGAATCATCGGGAGATAGGCCGACGTGTATACGGTCTTCCGAATAGCGCGTGTCTCATCTTTTTAGCTCCGCAAAGTGGGTATATAATCCTTTCACTCTCTACGAGACGCGGTGGCTCGCGTCGACGACCATTCATTCGACCTTTTCCACGGGAAAAGAGTCTCGGAGACTCGAGACGGGAGAATCTTCTCGGTAATAGTTACAAGACTCTCATTTTTTTGCTCCTTCGTCGTTTTTTTTTCTTTTTTTTTTGGCAATACGGGGGGGCTCATAGAAGATCGCTTTATTCGCTCTTAAGCTCGGAGTCGTAGGATCGACCGGGAGTTACGTGCACTCGCGAGAGGAGAGAATTTACCGTCGACTACGAGACGGTGAAAGTGATGATTTTTTATTTTTCTTTTATTCTCATACTTTTTTGTTGTTGTTATGTACAAACATGCACTTATATATAAATAACGAGTAAATCATTAAAAAAACAATATTAAAAAAATTCTCGTCCATGCCATTAATAAAAATGATGATAATAATAATGATAAATAACTAAATGAATCAGGTACATGTATATGATAAGCAAGTCAATTGATAAAGCTCAACATTCTCAGCTCTTGAACGATATTTTTAATTTATTTTTATTTTAAACGATATTTTTTTATTAATTGTTTATATTTTTTTATATTTTTTTATATTTTTTATATTTTTTATATTTTTTATATTCAATTTTTTTTCTTTAATTTTAATAATTTTTTTACTTATTACACAGATGGATAATGCTGCAATTGTCGAAAGGTCAGATCATGTCTTACTATACGCTGGAATTTCAGTTAGGAAAAGTTCCACGGTTTTCAAGATTTTTGGCTTCATGTCATTCAAAAAAAAAAAATCTGATTCTGGTTTTTCGAATGCCCTTTCTAAAAATGATATGAGTCGACCTTAACTGAGCAACGTTTCAAAGGAATTCCCACGATATGCGTAGTAAATTTTTTTACACCGGAGGCTATCAAAGTCTACCAAAGTCTATCAAAGTATATCAAACTCGAATTGATTCGAATCGAAATTCCGCATAAAATCTTTTTCCATAAATTTTTCTTAACATTTAAGGTTAGAAAGAAGACTTTTCTAGATAAAACAAATAACCAAGGGTATTTTGAAAAACCAGGTCAACTAAGTTATCGTTTTTAGAAATGGCATGCGAAAAATCAAAAGCAGATGATTTTTGTCTAGGACATGATCTGACGTATCGACAGTCGCAGGATTATCCATTCATAACAGGACAGCCTGTATAAATAAATAAATAAATAAATATATATATATATATACAGGGTGTCCTGTTATGAATGAATATAGATATATATTATAGTGGCACAAATTTGAGCTATATTTTTCCCCTTTTTCTCACCATCCAATAGTCTACTCTGAAGAGAAAAAAAATTGTCGCGAAAGCTGCGAGCGGTCAAAAAAAATATTAAGAGGTCGCTCAAGCGTCCCAAAAATTCAAATTTTCATTAAAAAAAAAACAATTTTTTTTTGTTCACTTCTCACCCACGAGTTTGACGCTTTATAATTTTTTATTTAAGCTCGCGAAATCTCTGCCCGGTCAATAAATTTTCAATGGTCGCTCAAGAGCATCGAAATTTCCAATTTTTGTCAATTTTTTTTACTATTCTCACTCATAAATGACGCTTTCTAAAATTTTCGAAACAATTTGTCGTTTTTCCTCAGAAACATTTGACGAAGTCAAACTTTTTCCCTGCCTATTCGATTTATTTTTTTTATCTGATTCCATTGACTCTGAAAGGCACCCTGATTTTTTTTCACATTTTTCGAAACAACCCTTAGTCAAAAAAAAATCCAGAAAAAAACGCCCCGATTTAAAAATCTGAAAAAAATCCCAAAAGTGCGTGATGATATGTAAAAATTTTCAAGCTATCACCCGCAAGGGAAGTATGATTTTTTCTGTGCTGAATACGACTTCAATTGAAATTAATACCAGAACTTTTTGACTGCTAACGAAAAAACCATACTTGCACTGCGGGTGATAGCTTGAAAATATTTACATATAATCAAGCATTTTTGGGTATTTTTTCACATTTTTAAATCGGGGCGTTTCTTCGATTTTCTTTCTCGACTTATGGTTGTTTCGAAAAATGTAAAAAAAAATCAGGGTGTCGTTTGGAGGCAATGGAATCAGATAAAAAAATAAATAAATCGAATTGGCCGGGTCAGGAAAAAAATCCACCGGATTCACGTGGAATAACTCATATATATAAATATATATATATTAGACTGATTTAAAAAAAAAAATTCCTTCTGGATTCTTGTGCTACTGTTGGGCGCTAATAAAAGAAAATTTGCCTAAAAAAATGGGCGCATTCGTTCAATTTTTAGAGGTGGCTATCTCGACTTTATGTTATTTTTTTCTTGATTTTACTCAATAAATATGATCATGGTATAAGATTATACCGGAAATAGAATAAATAAAGGAAATAGTATGTTTTACAACTGTTTTGCGACGAAGAAAAGTATATTGCACACACATTGAAACCCTAGAAAACAAAATCGAAAATATTGTTATGAATCGGTAAATAAATTGAGCCCAAACAACATTTCAAACGCTGTTTAATAAAACATAATAACGTATTATTATGACGACTTGTTTTATCATCGATAATTTAACGAAAACTGATAATAATAATGAACTAAATAATAAATATATTTATAAATGTAGCATTTTGAAAATGTAAATACATGATTTATGAATAAAAGCTTATAATTTAATTATGCGTAAAAAGTGCGAAATGTTAATGCGTATAAATAAATCTACACGAATAACGAGAGTAGTATAGACGTCGATATTGATCTACCTGAATTTCAATTGTGGATATTGCAATCTTTTCAAATTGTTAGATTTTATTTTTGTTACGAAATAGCTGCTGGATATGATTTTTATCCGTAATCCGAAGCCATGACTGTGCATAAATGCAATACGTTCATAAAAAAAATTCAAATACAAAAAGTCGAGATAGCCACCTCTAAAAATTGAGTGACCGCGCTCATTTTTTTAGAGTAATTTTCTTTCATTAGTGCCCAACAATAGCACGAGAATCCAGAAGGAAAAAAAATGTTTTTTTTTAAAATCAGTCTAATATATATATACGTGACTGATTTATTTACTTAATATGATTTATTATTATTATTATTGTTATATATATATATATTTATATAAGTAGATGTAAACAAATGTTCTTTACAATTCGAGCCAATATGACATTACATATGGGGATTGCCCAGACGAGTATTTCGAACAATATTTATTTTTAATAAATAACTTATCATTTATATATGCGCATACCCAATTAATTTTGTTATTTATCATTACTATTATTGTTATTATTACATCGATCACCTTTATCCCATGTTTCAATGAAGATGGGGCAAAAATAATGTTTTCGTTAAAACCTCACGAAAAGAGGTCTCGTGTTTTGACCAGAAATGAGACAGCCGGCCAATTTTTTTGCCTCTTACCGCGGCGATCAATCATTTTTTTCCGGGCGATCCGAGCGGGGCCGCGATTCGTAGATGAGGGTAGGCGTATGGGTGACTTTTCCAAAGACGCGCGGTAGGGAGCAAATGAAAAGATGGAGGAAAAAAAAATGCGTGATTTATGTTTCAGATTCACGAACGCATGACGGCGGAAGAGACGATGACGGTGTTTCAAACGGGTCCAGACCAATCTGGTAAGAATGGGCCACACGAATGGGTACGAAATCGCGGGGGAAGCGCGAGAAAAAAAAATCGAAATTTTCGACTTGCGACGAACGGCAAGTTTACGAGCGAGTAATCGGCCCGAAAGGCAAACAGAGATCGAAAGATTTCGAACGTGACTTCGATCCTGTTCGGACTGTTGGGTCAGGTGGGGGGGGGGGGGGGGGGGCTTTTGAGTGGACTCGGAGAATGTCGTTTGGTTCGTTTCGATATCTCAATTTTTACGGCCCCCGAAACCCTTCGATTGTGAGCGAAAAAAAAAAATTTGTTTGGTTTTGAAAATTCGGGAAAATAATTTTTTTTTTTGACAAGCCAGCTCTGTGGCTGGTGAGTTTGCTTTTTAACTACATTTAGAGGGCTTTTATGCTGTATTTAACGGCAAATCAGTGACTACACGATTTTTTCAATAAAGCGTAATTTTTGCAAATTTTTTTTTCGGATTATTTTTCGTGCTGATCGCGGAGGAATGGAAAATATTTTTTTTCTTTTTTCGTTGATTGCCAAGAGCGCCGCGTTGGTCGATAATTGGCGGCGTGACCAGCGGTTTTGAATTTTGCATTAAAAAAACATCGGGGTGGAGGGGGCGAAAAAAATTGTTTACGTCTCGGCTTTTCAGCCTCTGACGGTCGAAATCGCTTAATTATTCGTGAATTTACGCTTTCGTGAATGATTTGTTGTACTTTCCTCGCTGTCTCACTTGGCTCGGCCGTCTATGGATGGGGAGCGAAAAAGAACGACCAGATAAAAATCCTTCATATTTTTGCCGTCTCATCCTCTAAAATTATTTCTCGTAAAAATGGCTCATTCGCCCGAGAACCTTAAGGATGTTGAGTCCCCAATCGCAAATGATAATAAAATTCTGAAAATTTCGTACGTTTTTGTATGACGTATTTCAGAGGTCGTGTAAAAATTTCACGACAATTAGGAAGCTCGTTATTGAACAATTAACATTCACAAATTAAATGCTGTCTTATGGAAACTGATGTAACTTTGCAATAAGTTTTTTTTTTGAACTCTCAATTTTGTAATATCTACAATATACTGAAAGCAACGGAAACAAAACGAAGTTTATTGATACATTTTTTTTAATTTCTTTTAAAAATTGTTCTTAACAAGATGTTAATTTTTTAATAACGAGCTTCCTAATCGTCGTGAAATTTTAACACGACCTTTTAAATACTTCATACAAAAATATACCAAATTTTCAGGATCTTCTTTTTTTTTATTTCAACCCCTAAGGAGGTTGAAGTAATGATGATAGAATTCTGAAAATTTGGTATGTTTTTACATGAAGTATTCAGGAGGTCGTGTAAAAATTTCATGACGATTAAGAAGCTATTTATTGAACAATTAACATTAACATGTTTCATAGGGACTCTTTTTTACAATCAATTGTTTACGATGATAGAACAATATTTTCGTCCGTCAACAGTGTACTCTGCGGAAAACGTTCGGAACTCCTTTTACGCGAATTAGCTTTATCGAAATCATTAACGAATTCTTATCGTAATTGATTGATTGATTGTTTTGTAGGTGAAAAATCGTAATAATAAAATTATAATTGATATTACTTATAATTAATGACGTTGCACTTATTATAAAAGCGAAACAAAATAGTTCAACAAAATCGAAGCCCCACGACTCAAAATTCCGTCATTTTTTTGAAACCTCAAAAGCTCGAGAATTCTTTTTTCAACCCAAATGATTCATACCATAGTAATTTTATTGAAAATTTTAGTTTTTCGCGCTGTTCAATACTTTCACTGAACTGTAATTTGTTAATTGCCCTGTCACGTTTTCCAGTAAATAAATATAATTTTAAAAGTACATTTAAAATTCATTCGGCTATGTTGCGAAATTGTTGCAAATTTATTCGTCCATTTTCAGAGAGTAAAATTGGAAAAAATTTATAAAAAATGTATCGAAATTATTGCAAATTTATTGGTCCATTTTCAGAGAGTAAAATTGAAAAATTTTTATAAAAAATGTATCGAAATTGTTGCAAATTTATTGGTCCATTTACAGGGAGCAAAGTTGAAAAAAACTTATAAAAAAAGTATCGAAATTGGTGCAAATTTATTGGTCCATTTTCGGAGAGTAAAATTGAAATTTTTTTATAAAAAATGTATTCAAATTGTTGCAAATTTATTGGTCCATTTTCAGACAGCAAAATTGAATTTTTTTATTAAAAAGTGTATCGAACGAAATGAGAAAAAAAAACGTAGCTGATATCAAAGTAAAATTCCGAAATAAAAATTCGGGAAGCGATGACTATACATACTGAGGTCACGTCACTTAATAAAACTGTGTTTCCATGCCCGAAATGATTCACTACGCGGTTACAACGCATAAATCCTCTATCAACGTTCATTCCCGATTTCCTGTTTTTTTTTCACCTTTTTCCTTCCCGAGGCGATGAAAAACAACCGTTAAATGCTGACCGAAGAAAAAATGGCCGAATCATGGCTCACGACGATTATGCATGAATTATTGATCGTGCTTAACTATCCGATAAGATTTTTCACCCACCCGTCTGCAAATTCAAAACGGTTCGTGCGAGCTCGCTCGTGAAGAAAGAACGTCGAACAAGGCGGATATGTCGTATTATCTATATTCGCAGAGGAGATGACGATTTTTAACGAGTTTTCAAGCCTCGAACGAGATAAATGAAGTGATTGAGATAAGATTTGTACCGGGATAATCTTCTTTTTTTTACTTGCTAAAATACCAGTTTTTTTTATGGAACAAAGAAGTCAAGGTCTACTCGACAAACGTTCGTTTTTTTCGCTAATTTTTTCACGAAGTGGCTTACGGTATGAGGAGAATATTGGGACGCGACGTTCTCAAAATATTCCGCCTCATTGTTTGGACTTCAAAATGGCCATACCGTTATCGAGCTGTGACGAATTCGGATTTTTTTACAATTTTGTTCAGATCCCGTGTTGAGTTGACAATTCTTTTCCTTACCTTATTGACGTGAAACAACCCTACACGAACCCGACCAATTTTTTCCTCGTCGTTTAAAAGAATTCTTTAAAACTTCGCGAAAAACTCAAAAACTCGAATAAAAAATGTCGAGTACGACACTTTTTAATTTATATTTCGTAATTAATAATACGTAGAGAGTAATTTTTGTAAAACTAATTCGGCTATGTAACTATCCGATTAGTAGATGAACCATTTTTTCTAAATTTCATAATCGCATTTGTCGGTTTGAAAAAATTGTTTGCTTTTTGCATTTTTTTAAATCACTGAGCCTATGGATTGCGAAAAAATTTAAAGCTTTCCTAAATCTCTTTGGCGATGCGCCAATAAAGTTTTACGAGTGTCCCTCCCACAGGCTCATTAAAGATTTACGTCCCGAAACGTGGTCGTATCCATCTGGATTGTGACGAAAAACAATCGAAAAATGCCCACACTTTCATCAATTTCTTCTTCCGCAATCATCGCTATAGCGTGTAGACATGGCGTTGCTAAAAAAAAAAAAATTTCCAAATCGTATCCGAAGAAAGAAAAACATTTCATTTGCAGTTCCTCAGTACGAGGTAGTGCCGATATTGCACACGGTACAGAGTCGGAGTCAGAAAAACACCGAGCCAGTCCAGATTCATCTCAAGGCGTTCGGAGAAGATTATAAATTGTCGTTGAAGCCGACCAAAGGTTTGTTCAAGAGCAACAAGCACGTGCCCATGTGGACCGTGACCAAAAATACCTCGAATCCAGATGGTCTTTATTACGAGGAAGTCGATGCAGTGAGTGAAACCGTATTACGAATAATCATGCGGGATTGAGAACCCCTGGGTCCCTTATGCGGACACCAGTGAAACTCGACCTAACCTCAAAACAGCCCGGTCCCTCTTGTCCTTGGGATAGAGAGCCCCTGGATCCGCTTTGCCCAGTGGCCTAACCTAAAAACATTCCCGCCACTCTTGTCCCTGTAATTGAGAACCCCTGTTCCCCCACCCGTACGGAGCCCAGTGCATCTCAACCCGAGCTCCGCCTCGAACAACCAATGGCTAACCAATACTTGCGTTGCAGGCGAGCACTGACATTGGCGACATTTATCAAGACCAAACCAGCATGTCGTCGATATTATTGCATCGGAATAACAACGGGCAAGTTCAAGTGGTAAGTTCGCGCAATCCTCGATTACAATTCACTTCTTCCTTTTCCCCGACCCACTGTTCTTCCCTTGATCCCAAAAATGTCCCGTACATGAGATTCGCCACCTTTCGCAACTTTGGTCGCTCGTCTAGTCCCCCACGAATCCGTTGTGAATCTCGGGACCCCCGTATAATTAGTACATAGTGACTGCGAGAGTCGGCGCATGCGCGAAAAGCCCAAAACACCATCGGGGTCAAACGCCCAGCCTCGTCGTTCCTGCCACTCGTTGGGTGAAGTAATTAGTGAAATCGCGGTGTTTCGGTGGTAATTGTTGCGTGGCTAATGGTCTCGCGGTCGCACGAAAGAGATTCCAAAGAGTACAATCAGACAAGGTGCGGCAAAGACCATCTTCCTTTGTACCTGCTGAAACCTTGGCTACGCCAAATGGCGGCAGTGCAGAATGCGATATGCAGGGGACACGGACGACACTTATTGTTCCGTCGCAATATCATACCGTGGTCACGCACAGCTCGTCACGATCATCATCTTCAACCTCCATCGTGTACACGCGCACACACACGTATGGTTGAAGTTGACTCGCCATTGCGTGGTTACCAATGGTATGGGCGTAACCACAATTTCATTATAGACAGCTACGAAGCCTGGAAAAATGTGTGCGGACTGAGCGTACGCATTTTCGATGCCTAGTAGTACCAATTACCGAATGGAAATTAGCAAGGTAGTTTGCTTCGACGGATTGTCGGTGCGGTGAAGAAAGAGCAAATTGTCAATAGAAGGATGGCTCCTTGGTCATTGATGGGTGGTAGTTGATTGGCAAAGAATTTATACTTCAACGTCGGAGCGTCCGAACGAATAGTGTTGGTAACCCAGTCAGAAGTTGCTTGGGGCTGCATTCCGAAATGCACTAACGACGTATGGCGCAAAGTTTATAGACTGGGGTAACCGCATCGACTGCACCTTGGATGCGTCGGATGTAGGTTGGTGTGAAATTACTTCTCCGCGGATGTTTGTCAGCCTTTGATCCCTCCCCGCGTGTTTCGCAAGGGACCTGCAGCTTGAAATTAACTCTGGCAATCAGGGAGCTTCGTTGACAGTGATGATTTGCCGCTGCTTCGTTACTGATGACCGATCGTAGGTCATTGGCCAACATCAAAGTCCGCATGGAAGTTTCCCTGCTGGGAAACCGTTAATCATCGGGTGAGCGAAGACACGCGGGGTGGTCAAGTGGATGCCTCATTGTCAGCAGTACTGCCAGTAGGGAAAGATCACGTCCCTAGCGGCGAATGGTTTCTGGAACTCCAGTGATCAATTGAACGCTGGGTTGTGGTTACTTAGTGGATCGGAAACCAACTGAGGATTACCTACGAGGAGATTGTAAGATACCAGGAGGCGTTAATCATCCCACATTTGACACCCTAGACATTATTCTTCCAACTGGAAGTCCTTTCTGCTTCGGTGTTTTCTGACGAAGAAGTCTACCCTATTGGGGTAGTCTCTATCACGCCGGGATCAGCTTACAACCAGAAAGTATCCACCCCTAATGTGGAACTACCATCCTTTCGTAACAGGATTGGATCTGTCACCAAAATGGACAATTTCCATGCCGGACAACCATTCCACAGGAACTGCTGTGGCAGAACATGATCTGGTAGAACGTCTTTCTAACTGGACGTAATCCTACGACAATCCTGAACGTCGGTGCTCTCATATTAGGCTTGATTCTTAGCGGTTCGGAATAACTTCTCTCAGAAGCTTCTATCAGGAAGTCGGAAAGACCAGGCTGTTCCTGTTCATTGGCTTTCCAGTCATTCGTGACGTGGACTCTCCCCCTCTCTCTCCCCAACCTGATATTGGTATACATCCTGCCGTAAAATGCTTTTAGCCGCGATGGCCTGGCTAACATGGTACTCGGCGCAAACCAATGATGTTTTGTGTCTGCTGATTAGGGACACAGGTCATGTAAAGACAAGTCGGCAGGCTTTGCTGGCCAACAGTACATCTTCTACGAACACGACGAATTGCCAATGAAGGCGGACATGATAAAGTTGGCTGGATATCGGGTGGAAATTGGTTTGGATCGAGCTACCAAATATTGTCGAAGTACTCCCTCAACAGTTTAAGTGGCAGAAAGGTTAATTTGGCGATAAGGACCATCAGGTCCGCCGAAATCTTGGAGACTGCTTCACCGGGAATGATCGGGTTGCTCAATAGCAAATTCCAGTGATACCAGCAATCTCATCGTGATGCTCTACACCACCAAGTCCAAAATAATTCCGAAGTAACTCGATACCGAGTGCAACGAAAGGTTTATTGAGTGAAACTGAGGATAGGAATCGAAGCCCGAGGCTGGATGTACGACTGGATGGCAAGCACAGACCTGAATCAACGGAGTCATGAGACAGGCTAATTATATACGCGATTGGCCGAGATTGCGTAAGATCGGCGAGCGGTTGTTCAATGTGACCCCGCGTGTCTCGACCTTTCGCTTTCACTCACCTCCATCTGCAGCCTCTTTCGTTTTCGTTTACTCTTACCTTTTTGTTCCCCTTCTCCGCCGAGGGGATTGTGCATCTTCTGCGGTATCGGCCACCTCTTGAAGTTCACCGCGGGATTACTTCATCGTCAGCGAAGAGTGGGGGAGGGACGGTTTCATTGATTCCAGAAAAGGCTAGCTCGAACAGTATTTCCAAATGACCATTTGGCATGCTACTAGGAATAAAACCACTCAAAATGATCCTCGGATTAAATTCGCCCAACATCACCATTGATGGTCTCCCTTGGACGAGTAAGCGTGGCCGACTCTTTCGTAGTGTCAATAAACTCGTCACGATCGATCCGCCATCCTTGTTACTTTCCACTCTCCTCTCTCTCCCCCTCTCGGGGCATTACGACGATGCCTTCCAGCCGAAACGTCTTTCCCGGTGAATACTTCCGCGACGACTCTTGACATTCGAAAAAAATGGATCGTTCTTCGATTTAATCCGTATGGAATCGCAGGAGGGCAACATAGGCTCGGATCTCGTAATCCGATCCCTTCCGGCACGAGTCCTCAAAGAGATCGTCGAGAAGGCGGAAGGTCTCGATCACCCTGATCTTTTGCCGAACGTCACGTCGAGGGACAAAAGGAGCCTCAGGCTAACCAATCATCACGTGGTCTTCAGGAGATCGAGTCGACCGATGGACGAGGACTACAGCGATTTCAGTGAGTATACATCGACGAAATTCAATGGGGAAAAGTAGTTTGTGATTTCATTTCATAATCGTTCTTAAAAACACGTGGGTTGAATATTTCTTCTCCAAAAATCGCGTGGACTCCTCGATGCAATTATAATTTATAATAAAAATTAAATAAACAAAAATAATCATTCCGAAATAATTATATGTTTAGTCTGTTCTCAATTTTATCAAAGTTGAGTGTATTTGAAGTTTATTTTTTAAGTTCATTAATAAGTTAATTAAATTAAATGAGTTAAATAAGTTAATTAAAATAAATAAGTTAAATAAGTTAAACAAGTTTAAAAAAACTTAGATGAGTTAAATAAGTTAAATAAGTTAAATAACTTAGATAAGTTAAATAAGTTAAATAAGTTAAATAAGTTAAATAACTTTTTATCAAATTTTATCAAAGTTGAGTGTATTTGAAGTTTATTCTTTAAGTTCATTAATAAGTTAATTAAATTAAATAAGTTAAATAAGTTAAATAACTTAGATAAGGTAAATAAGTTGCATAACTTAAATAACTTAGATAAGTTAAATAAGTTAAATAACTTAAATAACTTAAATAACTTAAATAACTTAAATAAGTAAATTCAGTTGAGTTAAGTTAGTTAAGTTAATAAGTTGAGTTTATTAAAGTTAATTTTATCAAAGTTTATCAAAATCTAAAAATCACAAGTTAAGTTTCATCTCAATTTTATCAAAGATAAGGTAGTTTGATCTCAACTTTATCAGAGATAAGTTAACAATAATCAATTTCAATAATAGTTTTTTTTTCAATCACGTTAATTTGCTCAAAAGCCGCTCGTTCGTTGAACGATTTCCAACAATCGTGCGGGATTTTCCACCCACGATTTCATCCCAGTCCGAGATGTGGCTCCTCGTTAATTAAGGTGGAAGATTTTTATCTTCGCATCGGAATTCTCTCGGTGACTTGAAAATTTTTTTCTTCCGTCCTCAACCGACGAAAAAAAAAAACGAATCGGCCGGAATATTAATTATGATTTCTCCGAATCGAATCGAACGATCATACGGTTGTTTGGGTTTTTTTCCACAGTGCTCATGGAGCCCGATCACTTGTCCAAGAGGTTCAGATCGAAGAGATCGATCGCCGGGAGGTCGAAGCGTGAAGCGCCTTACGTAATTTATCCGGAAATTTTGTGTATCGTCGATTACGACGGATACAGGTGAGCACTTTCTTCGTAACGAAGCAATAAGTTTGAACTTTTCGTATGAAATTGAACCCTTCTTTTTTACGCTACTCTCGAGGAACATTGGTAAATAAAATGAGCGTGAAAAAATCAACGCAAAATAAAATATTACGTAGAATAGGTGGATAAAATTGTGTAAAAATACGAATGTCGACTAAATACGAATTTTCTTGTGAAACAAAAAAGATTGCACGGCGGCGACAACGTGCAGATCAAACGATACTTCGTGTCCTTTTGGAACGGTGTCGATCTGAGGTATAAGCTGCTCAAGGGGCCCAAAATACGCATCAGTATTGCTGGTATAATAATCTCACGGGTGAGCAACAATAACGTGATTATTGGAAAATACGATGCCTCGTCAGTGCGTTCGCAGCTTTCATATCAATTTACGACTATAGCTTTAAAACAATCGCGTCAGTTATAACCAATCACAAAAGAACAAAATGAACAAAGTGATCGATCCGTTGTATTATTAATAATGAAAATAATCGGTGTATGATGAATAAATAAAAAAATGCTATCCAAAAATGAATGATGGGGAAAAATGGAATAAAGTGGGCACGTAAAAAGGGAAAGTACCCTGCAGGGGGATTAAAAATAATTTGAAAAATTGTTTCAAACGTAAAAAAAGAATTTTTCAGAAACTTGGAAGCAAATCTCATTTTACATCAATTTTTAATTAGCCCGATTAATATCATTAGCACATACATAATTGGCACAAAAAATCAGTGTTGGCGCTTTTTTTTAAATTAATTTTGCCCGAGCACCAAAATAATGACTTATTCTAACTCATTTGTTTTTATGAACTTAAACGTTGGAATGGAACAATTTTTTTTTATCCGGACCAACATTACCTGACCGCTTTAGGCTGTGAAAATTATTCAAACGTTTTTACGTATTTTTATCAGAGGCTTACGATCTCAATTTGCAAAAAAAGGCTTTGGGTAATTACAAAAGTGAAGAAATGAAAAATGAAGAAAAAAATCGCTGCGTTCCAACAATGCGAACTTCAACGTCGGGTGTTTAAAAAAAAATTGATAGTATTCATAAATAACAATCGAGCGTAAGGGTCACAAAAATAAATAACAGCGACGATAACAATAATAATAATAATTGCTACGGCTTCGATGATAACAATGATAACTAAACATGCAAATTGAAATTGTTTTCATAACGACAAGAATATTAATATAATAACAACCAACGAGGTAACTAACGAACTGACCAACTAATTATTTATTATTATTATTAATAATAATAATAAATAGCTCAAATCAAAGTTTTTTTATGATAACAAAAATCATAACTGCTATTGATATTATTACTAAAACAATAACGTAATCGTCAACGATTATAGTGAAAATGGCTTTTTTGGCTAAAAAATAAATTCTTATTCGAAGGGAAGGGACGCCACGCCGTATCTCGAGAGAAATCGAGTCGGCCGGGATGCCATCGACTCGGCGGCAGCCCTTACCGACATGGGCAAATATCTGTTCCGGGAGAGGAGACTTCCGGTTTACGACATAGCCGTTGCCGTCACAAAGTAAGGCTTATCGCACCTCAAACGATTTCGAATTTACTCAAAAAATACGAGTATCGAGAGATAACAGTTCCCCCATTGTCACTCGTTCGCAATTGAATCGTCAATTTATTCGGCAACGTCCAGATCAACGGTGAATTTATTCTACATTGTTAGTTGCAATTTTATATTTTTTTCCACGATCTAATTTAAAAAAAAGAACTCAAGGTGAAACTCAAATAACCAAAATAAAAATTAAAAAGCCGAAGTTCAAGGTTTAAAAAAACATATATTTCTTTCTTTTTTATATATTTTTTTCCGTGTAAAAAAAGTTCGTTGGAGCAAACTTTGCCTCGCAAATGTTTTAGTCTTTTGTTCGCTACGCAAAATGATTTGAACGAAATATCAACGATTAAATTTAAAAAAAAAACACCGAAATTGAAACGTAACCAAAATTTGATTTAAAAATAAACTTAAACCAAATATTAATTTAAAAAAAAAACGAAATTCAATTGATTTGAGAGCCAACAGAGGGAAAAAAATATCACACGAATTTTGCGGTGGAAATTGCAAAGAAGGAAAAACGCCAATAATCTCGGACGATGTCGAAGAGTCGACGACTTCTCAACATTCCTTCGTCACGGGATCGACGCGAATTGACGTTAATTCCCTCGAGAATAATAAAAGCCCCTTAAAGTGGCGTCGAAACGTTGCTGTTTTATTTTCATTTTTCTCTTTTTTTTTTTTTGCTTCGCTCTATGGACTTTAAACTGTCAAATGGCTCGGGTCGAAAGCATTGACCCCATCGAGTTATTTTTTACGAGAAGCTAATTTCTCGTGTATATATATATATATGAGGTATTCCACGTGAATCCGGTGGACTTTTTCCCCGACCCCCGCTAATTCGATTTATTTTGTTAAATCTCGTTCCATTGACTGTAAAAGGCACCCTGAATTTTTTTAGATTTTTGGAAACAACCCTCAGTCAAAAAAAAATGTTTCCGAAAAAAACGCCCCGATTTAAAAATCTGAAAAAATTCCCTAATATGCGTGACTATATGTAAACATTTTCAAGCTGTCACCCGCAGTGGAAGTATGATTTTTTTCGTTAGCAGTCAAAAAGTTTTGTTATTAAGGATGTTGAGTCCCAAATCGCAAACGATAATAAAATTCTGAAAATTTGTTACGTTTTTGTATGAAGTATTTCAGAGGTCGTGTAAAAATTTCACGACAATTAGGGTGCTCGTTATTGAACAATTAACATTCACAAATTAAATGTTGTCTTATGGAAACTGATGTAACTTTGCAATGTTTTTTTTTTTTGATCTCTCAATTTTGTAATATCTACAATATACTGAAAGCAACGGAAACAAAATGAAGTTTATTGATACATTTTTTTTTAATTTCTTTTTAAAATTGTTCTCAACAAAATGTTCATTTTTTAATAACGATCATTTTTTATTTCAACCCCTAAGGAGGTTGAAGTAATGATGATAGAATTTTGAAAATTTGGCGTGTTTTTACATGAAGTATTCAGGAGGTCGTGTGAAAATTTAATGACATCCTTAACTTCAATTGTAGTCGTATTCAGCACAGAAAAAATCATACGTCCACTGCGGGTGATAGCTTGAAATTTTTTACATATAATCGCGCATTTTTGGGAATTTTTTCAAATTTTGTAATCGGGGCGTTTTTTACGGAAAAAAAATTGTTGACTAAGGGTTGTTTCGAAAAATGTAAAAAAAAATCAGGGTGTCTTTTAGAGTCAATGGAATCAGATAAAAAAAAAAAAAATTGAACTGGCGAGGGTCAGGGAAAAAATCCACCGGATTCACGTGGAATGCCTCATATATATATATATAAATCTCGCTATTCTATTCGAGAACTTTTATTGCTCTCAACATGGCAAACTTATCAGAACGTAGACGCATGGAAATGAAAAAATGAAAAGCGAAGAACAAAAAATGCATCGTACAAAAGCAAAAAAAAATACGACTCCCGATGTTTGCGTACTACCGATTTTTCATTCTTCTGTTTTCTTTCTTTTTTTTTTTTTTTGTTTGTTTTATTTCGTTGAACAGGTATGATATGTGCCGTCGTAGGAAAGGCGGACGCTGCACAAAGGGAACTGCCGGTATGGTCAAATTACACGTAGCGATAAAATGCTTGGAAAGAAAAACAAAACAAAACAAAAACAAGTATAACTTTTTTCTTCGTAGGCTCGGAGTATATTTTTTTGACATTTTTTTTTTTTTCATCGCGTCAACATATTTGGCACGCGTTTGTTTCCATTTGTTTATCGATCCTCGTTGTTAACAGTTGTTCATTCGGCCAGCGAATTGCTCGTAACACAAATGGATGACGATAACGATCATTAATATTCGTATTTATTTTTTGTTTGTAATTTATTTATTTTTCCTTTCATCACGGATTGCATCGTGCGTGTGTATGTCTAAAATGGATGCTGTTACATCCGGTGTAATCGTTACTCACTTTGTAAATACGTAATAATTGAAAATCGCCAATATTTATCCGCACCAGAACCCACGCCCCTCCCGCCTCTGCCCGATCGAGCGCGCTAATGTGCTCGTGTTTCCGTGCAAAAATTCATCGAGTCGATTTATCGCTGAACAATTGCGAGGTGGCTGAAAATATAATTTAAATTATTTATTGCTATATATTTTGAGTAATAGTAATTATATGGGATATGTCATACGAATATTAAAAAAATTTCTATAACAACTGTGTGTGTATATATATATATATTTATTTATTTATTTATATTTATATATATACATATAAAAAATAATATAAAAGGGATGTATATATATATTTATTTATTTATTCATTCATTTATATTTATTTTGTATTGAAATAATATTTGAAAAACAATATTTGTATGACATATCAAACACGATTGCTATTAATATCGATATAGGTTTACAAACACACTATTACAAATATATATATACTCACAGGGCTACTGATTATTGGTCACGACCTCGTGAAAGGGTTGCAGGACATGTTTTTTGCTTTCAAATAACCCAGTAATGCTTTATGAAAGGATAGACTATCTGCGGGATATTTTTCGGATTTTGAAATCGGGGATTTTTATTATTTTTTTAAAGTCAGGGGTAGGAAACTTTACAAATGATTTTTTTTCTTCAATGTTGTGTGGAACCGAACTTTTTTATTATTCGTAGTTTGAAGACACAGGAACAAAGAATTATCAACAATAGAATACGAATGATCTGCAAATATTTTTGAATTAGGGGTCCAAAACTCTGCAAGTGTAATGATTTTCGTAATTTTCTTTGACAAGAATGGAAGTTAAAAAAAAAAAGTTACGTAGCCTGTAGCCATATTAAAAAGAAAACATCATTACATAGCGAGAAAGGAAAAGTATCATTTTTCATTTCTTTTTGATCAAACATTAGTGTTGTGTTAATTATTGTGCAGATGTGTCAATAAAAATTATAATTAAATTATTGCAATTGGCTTTCACAGTGGGAGCACCAGGTTTCCATATGGAGGCTTTTTCTTAACTAGCCTTTTATAACACTACTAGTTTTGGACTACTAATTAAAAAATGTTTGCAGTTTATTCTTATGTTTTTGTTGATAATTCTTTGTTACTGTGGCCTTAAATTACAAATAAGAAAATAGCTCGGTACCATTAAAAAAAAAGATTATTAATTTTTTTAATTGCGTACCATTTTCTTTTAAAAAAGAATAAAAATAATAGTTTGCGAATGGTTTTTTTTTTGCATAGCCATTCCTGGGTTATTCGATGGTGGAAAACATATTCGACGACCTTTTCACGGGAACGTCACCAATAACCAGTAGCCGCGTGTAACTAAATTCAACAATACATTTATCTGGATCGAATTAGATATTGAATTTTTTATAATATATTATATTAAACATATATTATAGTAAATTATATTAAAAATTCACGTCTGTTTTAATTCGATTCAATATGTGTTTATATACAGGGTGGACCATTTTTAGTGACCACCCCAAATATCTCCGTTCCCTTTAGAGCCTCGGAAACAAAACCTAAACAAGCCCAAACAAAGGAAATCAAACCTAAACAGACCCAACATTTTTTCGCGAAAAATTGTTCCAAGGTCATGATACCATAGGTCGATGGAATCGTCTGAATATCAGCTACAACTCCTTAATGAAAAAAAACCATGTTCCCATTTGAAAAACCATTGATGACCTTGACAACGCAAAAACTATGACCTTGACAAAAATGAATTTTTCACCACTGTATCAGCCCTTCGAAATCAATAAAATTACCTCTCGACATTTTTTTCGTCACTCGAAAGGCAACGGAGACGTTTGGGGTGGTCTCGTTAAATAGTCCACTCTGTATATATATGGGGCATTCCGTACCATTTCGATCTGGGTCTGACCCTTGACTCCTCAAATCTCGTTCCCGATTTTTCCTATCATTACTCTCACTCTATCAAACAATTACAATTTTTTTCAGATTTTTCAAAATAAATTTGAGCGCGTCACGAATTTTTGAATTTTTTTTTTGAACACCTCGATGGCCGTAATCGAAAAATCTAAAAAAATTCCCAAAAATACAGTGTCAGATATAAAAAATTTTGGTGTAAAATTCATAGCGTCTGGGCTTTTGCTTCAACCCGTTTTTTAGCATTTTGTCAATCATGATAAAAGAAAAATTCGAAAATTACAAAATACACTTCGGAAAAATCGGAGAATTTTTTTTTTTATCTGGTATTATGCATACAAAATTTCGAGCAACAGTCTACTGTAAATTGACCTCTGCTTCTTATTTTTTTCATTTTTTTTGCTCAAAAAGCTAGAAAAACGGGTTGAAGCAAAAGCCCAGACATTATGAATTTTACACCAACATTTTTTATCTCTAACACTGTATTTTTAGGATTTTTTCAGATTTTTCGATTACGGCTATCGAGGTGTTCAAAAAAAAATTCAAAAATTCATGACACGCTCAAATTTATTTTGAAAAATCTGACAAAAATTGTAATTGCTTAATAGAGTGAGAGTAATGATAGGAAAAATCGGGAACCAGATTTGAGGGGTCGAGGGTCACACCAAGGTTGAATTGGTATGGAATGTCCCATATATATATATATATATACACGATAATAAAATCGTTGCATGTAATATTTCGTTACGGTTGCTGTGTTCCGTTTTTTTTTTTTCAAGATATTTCAACGTGACGAGTCTAACGAACGTAAAAAAAAAAAGTAGAAACGGACTTGACCTTACTGCTTGTAGTAAAACAGACACGTTGAAATGAGATTCAGTAGCACGTTACTTTATAACAACGCGCGACATGATTTCGATTCAGCCTAAAAATGGAATGATAATAATCATTGTTATTGCTCTTTTTCTGTCTTTTTAACACAAATTCTTCATTGGATGATTGGAATTCATCGTAAATTTAATTTTGGATCTTTCAAATCGTAGATTTTCTTTTCACTCTTTAGTCAAATGATTATATATATATATATATATATATATATATTTGTTATCGTTAACGAATTTGGTATTTGTTTCACTCTGAAAACTAATTTTTATATTTTATCATTTTTCGCGGTTTAAAAAAATGTTAATTGATTTTTCATAAATTTCATTTTTTCTTTGTTTATTTGTATTCGTGATAAATGTATTTTCTCGGGTTCGTGGGCAGAGTCACTGCACCCGCGGGCTGTAGACTTTATACCGGCACTTTGCACGTCCGAGTAGATAGCGCAGTAGTTGCGTCCCGTGTGTGGGCAGACAGTATTGGGACTGTTGTAAAAAAATAAATCTCGCTTATCCCGCCCCGGCGATAATCACGCTTTCTCGGTAATTCACTCGCGCATATTACAGTACGGCAATTCCCGAGCGATCGCCTCCCGAGGCAAATAATCAACGCGTATGCTATTTTTTCCATTTAATTTTTTTTCACGCCATTCTTCTTACCCCAATAAAAAGAAATTATGCAGGTGGTGCAAAAGTTCGTCGAGAGACGTGCGCAGACGGCAAAAGTATTGTCTTCAGCCAAGAGGGACTCGACCAAATCGAGAAACAAATTCACACGTGCCTTTTTTTTCGTTTAATTTGTCACCTATCGCGTCGTCGTTTTTTTTTTTTTTCACCTCGATCGTCGCAATTTTCTCCTCCTCCTCCTCGGCCATCTTGGAAAAAAAGAAAATAGGAGGTGCGAGAAGGTCCCTTCGAGGAATTTTACTCTTCGTCCTCGAAATGGTTCCCCGTGACGTGGTCGACGATGAAGAAAAAAAAAAAAGTATCCATTTCTCGTCGTGTTTTCTTTTTGCTCCTGTTGTTGTTCTTCTTCGCTCCTTCCTCGTGTCGAAAAGTGTAAAAGAACGATTTTCTGTTGTTGCGTTGCAGATTAGATATGTGCAGGAGGCAATACGCGAATGACGTGTGCAATAGAGGAACCGCAGGTACGTTTCCCAGGGCAGGGAACAGTAACGAGCAAAAAAAAATGCACCGTTGAAACAAAAATTTAAACAACAAAATCAACCATTCTTTTCTTTGCGTTCGAAATAATAATTCTCACCTCGTTCTGTCGTTCTTCCGTTTCGCACTTGCACCCTTTTTCATTCACTGCAGGTTTTACTTCTTTTTTTATTCGCGGTGTTCCTTGTTTCGTTGACTCGAGATGGATTGGGAAAATAAAATTATTGACGGGAAGAAAAACAGAGAAAAAATTAATCAAATTAAGGAGCACGGTTGTTTTTTCATTGAAAATGTTTTTTTTTTTCGTCCATACGGTTAAAAATCTTGGAAAATCAATTGACAGAAAAAACGAAGAAGGAATTGATGGAATAAAAAAGATTTTTTTGTCATCTACAATTTTTCTAACCGATCAATTCGAAAAAAAATGAATTGACAGTAAACAAGGGAGATGTTTTCTTCTCGGAGTAGATGAAAGCGAAATATCCGTTTTCTTTTTCTTCGCATCTTCATTTGCAATGTTTTTATCTCGGTTGATTTGAAATAAATAGAAAAAAAATAGAAAATGAAAGAAAGAAGCTTAAAAAAAATAGGAATCTCGTTCTAATACTTCTGTTTCGAAGATTTTTCCACACTCTGCTAGCTCACTCAGCGCACTGGCTTGAACTATCCACACGTCCTCTGGCACTGTTGTACCTCCTTATAAGAAAAAAAAAAGACGGGCCAAACGCACATGAGGACGCGATCGTTGATCGAAAGTCGTCAATCAGATCTTACTTTTATTCTTTGGTTGCGGCAGCGAATTTGCGTGATGACGAAAAATCACGTGAATCACTTTTTCCTTCGGCACTGTGAGAGTCTCCCTTGACCTTGAAACTTCTTTTTTTTAACTCGTGTGTGTATTTCTCCTTTCTCGCTGGTTCTTTCACGCTCTTTCCCACTTCCGGTCTCGCCCTTGTCCTGTCTCTCGCGCGCTCTCTCACTCTCTGTCTTTGGATGCACTGTCGGTAATGAGGAACGCGACCGGTAAGTCGACGGCCACTCGACGATATTTCTGCCGATTTTTTTCGCCGATCGAACCCACGAAAAAGTCATTCCCGATTGAACAAAAGTATTCGGAAGAAAAAAAAACTATTATTCGCCTCGCTGCTACTCGATCGGCAAGCTGTATCACCAATTAACTCGATTATTTTTATTTTTCTTTACTTAATTTTGATAACAATTTTTTTCAAATAACCCTGGAAACGCATGTGGTACGTTACGGAGGCTCCCTAATCTCTGGCTTCGCCTTATTTTTGCATGTTATTAACGAATGACTATAAATGTTGAAACATTTCTCGCGATCGCTTGATCCCCGATGACAAATTAATCCTGCAGTTGCGTCGAGTATCTTCGATCTTGTCTCAACGGTTACGGGCATTCGCTAAACAATCATTTTCAGCAATAACAATAGCAATAATAACCATGAAAAATGGTAACAATGGTAACAACCAAAAGTAAAATATTTCAAGTATCAACCAAGTATTTATCATTAATTTATTTATTCGTTTATTCGTTCCTCACGAGAGGAACCTTCCTACTGCCAAAGAGCAGGATTAATAATAATAATAATAATAATAATGATAATAATAATAATGTAATTGTGATCACATTTGTGATCACATTTGTGATCACATTTGTGATTCGATTGTGATCACATTTGTGATTCGATTGTGATCACATTTGTGATTCGATTGTGATCACATTTGCGATTCGACTGTGATCACATTTGTGATTCGATTGTGATCACATTTGTGATTCGATTGTGATCACATTTGTGATTTGATTGTGACCACATTTGTGATTTGATCGTGATCGCATTTATGATTCGATTGTGATCACATTTGTGATTCGATTGTGATCACATTTGTGATTCGATTGTTATCACATTTGTGATTCGATTGTGATCACATTTGCGATTCAACTGTGATCACATTTGTGATTCGATTGTGATCACATTTGTGATTCGATTGTGATCACATTTGTGATTTGATTGTGACCACATTTGTGATTTGATCGTGATCGCATTTATGATTCGATTGTGATCACATTTGTGATTCGATTGTGATCACATTTGTGATTTGATTGTGATCACATTTGTGATTCGATTGTGATCACATTTGTGATTTGATTTTGATCGAATTATGTGCTAATTTTTATTTAATAGTAGACTTTATTGCCCTGAGCAATAAAATCTATTATCAAATAATAATAATAATAAAATACTTGGTGATATGATGAAAAGTGACAAACAACGAGGAAAGCTGGCGAAAAAGAAGCACGAGGACTGAAGATGATTTTCTGCGCAGGTTTTGCGTACGTGGGTGGTGCCTGTGTCGTCAACAAACGGCTCGAAAAAGTAAATTCGGTCGCCATTATCGAGGACACCGGAGGCTTCAGCGGCATCATCGTAGCAGCCCACGAAGTCGGCCATTTGTGAGCTTTTCCCCATTATTTATTTTCTTCCATTGTCGTTTTTTTTTATCCTCAGAGGTCTTAGGCAATTTTTTTTGTCGGGCCCTTTTTTCTCCATACCGGTTTTTTTCGCCGTTATCGCAAGCCGAAAAACTATTGACTTCGTTGATTTCGGCAGCGATTTGAGAAATTTTTCGGATCGGCGCGAAACGTCTTTTGTAACATGAAACTCGTCAGCGGTGATTCTGATTTTCCTGCTTTTTAAAAAATTTTCCAAAGATTGGGCGCCGTCCATGATGGTTCACCACCGCCCAGTTATCTCGGTGGACCAGGCGCCGAGAAGTGCCGATGGGAGGACGGTTACATAATGAGCGATCTCAGACACACCGAGAAAGGTTTCAAGTGGTCGCACTGCAGCGTCTCGTCCTTCCACCATTTCTTAAAGTGAGCTAACCTCTTTTTCGCAAATATTTGAATAAACCGGAAATTCGTCGGTCATTGGCTCCGGGCAGGATGTAGGACGGGGGCAACGAAATATTTCGCGGCGCCCGCACTGGACGAAAATTCCAGTAGACTCAGCTATTTATCTGTCAAGTCTGTACGAGCGTAGTACGAGCTTTTTTAAATCAAATAAAAACTATTTTTTCATCAAAAATCGGCCACGACAGTTGCTGTGCAATAAATTGCAAAAATACCAGAAGGCAAATTGGAAGTTGGAACAACGCAACAAATGGACAGCTACAGTTTTACCTTTAAGGGGTCTTGTCATTTTAGACGCTAAAAAAGGCTGTTTCCATGAATTTTTGATAGATTTGTATTATAGATATTGATATAAAAGTTATGACACTTAATAAATACACTTTCGAAATACATTAAACATTTTTTTAAATGTATTTATGTAACCCAAACAAACCTTAAACGCGTTTTTCTCGAAACAACGTTTTTCGACGGCTTGTCGATAAAATCATCGAAACTACTGAAGCGATCCTTATGAAATTTTAACCACATATTCTTTACAATTGTAGCCATAGTGCATATCAAGGATTTAAAAAAAAAATTTTAACTACCTTTTACGTCTATAAATAGTCACTTAAATAAATAAATAAAAAAATTTAGATGCACTTCGAAAGTGTATTTATTAAGTGTAACAACTTTTATATCAATATCTATAATTTAAACCTATAAAAAGGTTCACGAAAATCGTATTTTTTGGCTTTTAAAGTGAAAAGACCCCTTAAAGAAGTTTTGTGAGGCGTCAAAGAGGCGTCAAAATTTACCTTATGACACATGATTAAACTTGGGTCATTTTTTGTGCTAAACTCTTTTACGTTCCTGCCGTGTTCGGCATATACCAACAGTTTTCCCATAGACTAAGTTTGAGGCTGGAAATTAATATTGTCAGTTATACTCTCGAATAGTCCAGGCAACAAGCATGAAAGTAAGCATTTTTTAGATATAAATACGCTATATTGATTCAAGGGTGATTGGATGTCGTTAAATCGAATGGCTATAACAATTTTGCAATCAACCCCTGAGAAAAGATTTAAACATTTTTTTTAATGTTTAAAAACCGGTTAATCCGGAGCTTTATAATTTTATCGCAAAATATATCGAACAAAAGTTGTTCGGGGCATAAAAGTTCGTAAAAAAGTATTGAACGTTCATTTTCGTATCTTCAATAATAAGGGAGAAAAAAACGAAAAACCATTCAATTGGGGGACGAAAACCTCCAAGTTTAAAAGAATAAAAAAAATATCAAATTCATATATATCCCGAGTTTTTTCGTTACATATTGCTTTAGTAAGAGTTAATCTAACTTACTAGAGATTTTGTTTATTTTTATTTATTGTATAAGTATACAAAAATGAGGACTGAACAGTGACAAATTTAGTGGTTGAGGATCACTGTAAAAAAGAGGCGCGCTATATGGCTATGGCTACATGCGCATGCGCGCAACGTGCCCCAACGAGTATCTAGCGTCCATTACACTCCCAGTGGTGCTTCGGCTGCACAGCGATTTTGTCTTGCAGGACAATTTTCATATGGCTTTTTCTCACTCATTTTTGAAGATACGAAGACGAACGTTCAATACTTTTTTACGTACTTTTATGTCCTTAACGACTTTTGTTTGACGTATTTTTCGATAAAATTATTAGGTTCCGAAATAAATGGTTTTAAAACATTTTTAACATTTTCTCGGGGGTTGATTGCAAAATTATTATCGCTATTTGAGTCATCCAATTACCCTAAGTTCAATTTTACGTATCTATATCTAAAAAGTGATTGCTTTCGAAATTTGTACTGGACAAGAAGCTGGTCTTTAAAATAATGCTCATTTCGGTCTGAATACATTTCATTTGCTATATTATAAAGTGGTGAAGCATAAACATATGTTTATTAAATTCTAATAAAAGCAATTATATAGCTTCATTTTTCTCGTCTTGTGACAACATTACAATTAAACATAAATATACGTTTTGACGAAATTTTCATTACTTTTTTTCACTTTACTGAAAGGAAACGGACCTTGCCGTCTTTGGCTACACAAATTGATTCAATGCGAACGAATTTAATGCAAGTGAGGCGCGATTATGGCCATTATAATTTATCACAATATTGAAACCACAATCACAGAGCCTTAGACAGAGCCGAAAAAAATACGTACGCTACGCGGCGCTAATTGCGGAGCGAATATCGTAAAAATGTTTCGGACTTTTTTTTTCCGAAATTGTGAAGTACGAGACCGTTTTTTTTGGTCCCTTTTTCTCGGCAGTGGCGACACGGCGACCTGTCTGTACAACGCGCCTCACGAGGACGAGGCGCTGCCCCGAGTGCTGCCGGGAAAATTGTTGTCCCTTGACGCGCAGTGCCGGAAGGATCGCGGAACCAGCGCATGTTTCGTAAGTTGGAAATTGGACTTATCGGAAATTGAAATTATTTTCAATGGCAATGTGAAATTCAGTGACGACGGGAAAGAAAAAAAGTAGCAGTGCATTCGAAGAGGGGACTTTTATTATATAATTATAATATTGTCATGAAGGGGGGAGGTACCTTAAGGGGAAGAAAAAATTGCTGACTTTCGTGATTATTTTTCAATGCAAAGGTTTGTTCACCATTTTTGAGACTTAGGGTATGTTCTATTACAAATTTTCGCTGATGCATGGTATTTTTTGGTTTATTTTAAAATAATCGAAATATATAGAATATATATATAGCCAGTCGAAATTTCTTGCCGCACTAAAAGTTAGATAGCGGACTCAAAAATTAAGACAATCAAATTTGCCAAACGGCGTTTTAAAGAGGACAAATTTACCTTCATTTCTCCTTTTTAGAAAATCTTTTACAATTTTTTTTTGGCCCCGATACGCCTTTTTGAAAATGGCTATTTTTCAGCTTTTTTTGCAGGTCTACAACTGCCCGCATAACTTTTGGCGAATTTCCTTTGCTCCTTTTTTCCACGACGAACTTAAAAAGGGTTTCAAAACCTACATTTCCCTTTCTTAGAAAGTTTCGTACGATTTTTTTTCGCCCCAGTGTTACATTTTTAGCTAAAAAATACATGTTTTAGAAAAATAGGCGTAGTCCAATAACTATGGGGCTTCAGAGCAAATGTCAACAGGGTAAAAAGTTGCCTAGGTTCACACTGGAGTAGCCAGAATTTTCTCCGAATTTTTTGAAAAAACCTTTTTTTAACATTTTTGGTCGGTTCCCTGATGGGTGGAGGGGCTCCATTTGAGAATGATGGAGTTTAGGATAATCTATCAAGAAAACAAATTTGTTAACTTTTTTATTTTTAATGAACTGCAATGGAGCCCCTCCACTCATCAGAGTCCCGACCAAAATTGGTGAAAACATTGTTTTTCCAAAGATTTATGAAAAAAAAAATTCTGGCTACTCCAGTGTGAAAGGTGGGCTAGGTAGCTCCATCACAACTCGGCAACAGCTTGTCTGAAACGAAAAAATCCTCCACAAAATGGCCCTCGGATATAAAGTTTTGTCAAAAATAAAAAAATGGCAGATGAAAAACGAAAGAAGTAAAAAAACGCGGTTTTTTCGCAGTTTTTCGCAAAAAAAAAGAGTAAAAATCAAAATTTTTAACCATCGAGGGTCATCTTGTTGCGAATCATGTTTACAATATGTGGTTCAAATTTCAAGAGAATCGGTTGGTTCGTTTTAGAGATACGATTGAGCTAGATTTTGAAAACGTTATTTCGAGAAAAACGCGTTTGAAGTTTATACTGTGAAAAACTCTTACCTAAACTCAGTCGGCAATTCCTGCGCCCTACGAAATCCAATATTTCTGAACGTACGTACTTTCGAAAACAGTAAAAAGCATCGATTTTTTGAAATTTTCAAAATGGACTGGCCCCTTAAACGAACATCGTCGTAATCTCGTTTGCCCAAACAGAAAGACGATCGCGTCTGCGCTCAGCTCTTCTGTTTCGATGCTGGATCCGGCTATTGCGTAGCTTACAGACCAGCAGCCGAGGGTTCACCCTGTGGGGATGGACAGGTGAGACTTGAAGCCCCCCCGATTGATCCACACGTTAAATCTTACTGAGGAAGCGAATTAAATTCATTTTCGAGTTTCCCGGAACTGTCGAGGCGAATTTCGGTTTTGTTGTTCTTAAAAAAAAAAAAAAACGCGCCTAATTTTAGTACTGCCTGAATGGAAGGTGCGTGGCCGAGCACGAGAACATAATTCCCGACTATACTCAGAACATACCAACGTACGTCCGTCGGGACAGCGTCTACAACGGCGCGGCGCAGAATCGACCTGCGTTTGGCCAATACAACAATACAGATTACAGGTAAATTATCACCAGATCGAGAGGAAAACAACCAAAAGACCAAGGAATGACATATAATTCGAATTCGTCTTTGCATTTGATCGTTTTTTCGTGTGTATTTGCCGCTGTGAAATGAAGACAATATAATTTTGAGCACAAAGATAAATAAATACACTGTGGTACATATTATATAAATTTTTTTGACTATATATATATGATAAAAAGTTGTATAAAAAAGTATTCAATACATTATTAATATATACAATAAAATAATATAGTATATAAAGTACATATATTATTTTATTTGTATTATATTCAGGATGACCCGAAAAGTGACACCTAAAAGGTAACTCTAGCGCCCCTCATCGATACCTATCCGAATCACCCAATGAATGCTCTACGATCTTTTTTACTTCACAATAAAAAAACTTTTTATTTTTCCCCATTGTGTATATACCGATTTTTCTTACTTGTGATATCGTTACAAAGTGCACTACTGAGCAATGAACACCTGACCTTTTGACCACTAACCTAAATGCCTTAAACTTTGATGAAAAGTTAAAGATAGATTCGTAGGCATCAGTCGCTCAAATTCAGGCGACGAAAAAGATACTTATATTAGTCTAAATAACTCTCAATTGCTTTTGAAAACTGCTGAAAAGAAATTACATACAGAGAGGGGGAAAAACCTATGCTACAGAAAAGCTCGAATAAAATACTTTTTACTCGAAGGGAGATCGAAAGATGGCTGGAGCGTAAGGTTGTGCCGAAAAAAGGAACTATAAATATTGAAAGGTAAAGCAGGTGCACATCAGGTGGTAAAACGGAACAAGTGTAGCGTAGAAAGCGGTGGAAGTAAAAGCAACGAGAAAATCAGGCGGTTACCGGAGATCGAAGCAAGAAATGTGTGAAGATTTGTTAGAAAGGTTAGAGAGAGAGAGAGAGATGACGAGCGGAGCAACATGCTGGGAGGACGTGAGAGGCATTGACGAGAGCGACACCTATGGAGAAGAGACGGAACTAGAACTGGACAAGATGGTAATGGGTAGAGAAGAGGAATCTGCCGCATCGAACGAGGCGGGGAAGTTAGGAAATAAGGAAGACAGACCGTTGGGGTTACAAAACAAGCCGAAAGGAGGAGCCACGCGAGGGAAAACCAGAACGGAGGAATGCGTCGGGGCCGTGGAGTTATACCAGCCCCCTGACACTCCTATGATTTCCTATAGGGAACCTCTCTTCGTTCTATGCGCCGTAGTTAGTTCGCACTGCGCGGCGCTGGCATGCTTCCGCGCCCCTACTCCCTTGCCCGAACCCACCGCCGGCCGTGAAGTCCATGCCAGGTTAACCGGTTGTTGGGTCTGATGCTACATCCTACATTCGTAAAAATCGTAAAAATTTGTTAATAATTGTCTTGTCTTGCGTGTGCGAGGACAAGACAATTAATTGTCAAATCGGAACGAAGATGGCTAAACATTGTCAAACGTAAACTACTGTAACACGATCACTTTTGAAGCCGTGCTTCAAGTAAAATATATTTTTGGTAATATTCGATCCCGTTATGTACATTTGATCTCCTACCTGACCTACCTTTATAATAAAATATAGATATAATTGCGGAGAAATAATTTGACAATATTTATTTTATAACAAATAACTAAAAAATAGTCGCACATATACATGTAAATTTATCAAATATGTACAGAATTTCTAGCCTGTTGTATATTTATTCGACTTATCATTAAGACAACAGGCTAAAAAATTTGTACATATTTAGTACACTTATATGTATATATTCAATCATTGTTTAGTTATTTGTTATGAAATAAAATACGCCAAAAGCGTGGCGCAAGCGCAGCACGGACGGCGCGGAGTCATGTCAGCGCCACGTAGCGGCTGGCGTCATCGAGAGACTAGCCAGTGAGCTGAGTGCCAGGGGGCTGAGTTATACTAAAGAATTCCGCCACTAGGTGGTGTCCGTGATGGCTTCGACGGTGGAGTAAATAGCGGCAAACTTCATTCCATTGAGCGAAAATGAAACGGAACATAACCAAAAACTGAATATTCAAACGCCCCATGCTCATACGCACGCGAACCAGACGATAGTAGTTACCAGGGGGCTGGCATCTTTTGGAATTTTTGCAACGCGAATTGTCCGCTGTTTGTAGTGTCCAACTCTGCCACTCGCAGCGCTAGTTGTTCACGAACAAGCCTGCGTGCGCGTAAGGGCTATGTATATGTACACACACGCGCGTATATAGCTCGAAGACTTTCCATAGCTTCAAATACGAGGATCGGTTGGTATGGTGAAAAATGCACCTTTTCAGGAGTACCCAGATACCCTGTGGTATAACCAACGAATTCAGACGTATATAGAAGACCGGCTCTTAAGAGAATTATGTGCCGAGTTTATTGGGGACATGTCCCCATGGGTAGTTCTCGATTGGCGGCGCTGACGGCAGTTTACACTCTCGCACTCGCTTCCTCTCGTAGGCTAGAACGCAGGAGATATAACTGCGTTCTCCTGCTTACTCTTACAGATGTTATGCACTGATTTTTTATGCAATTTAATAAAAATACAAATGCCAAAAAGGTCATGCAGTGTCGGACGTTTGTATGAGGCCTACAAAACACACGTTTTCAACCGCTCACTCCGTTGTTCGCCGGATTGAGGTTATGTATGTCCGGGTTTCAAAACCGCAGCGATAACTAGTGGCAGCGTTAGGGTCGAAATTTGCCACCAGGGAGACTAGAGAGAAGGAGCGGACACAGCATAGGCCAATACGTAGTTCCAGCGTCTTAGAAAAACCGACTTGCAATAGTTCCAGATCGTGCCACTAGCAGCTCTCCTGTCGATAACGTCTCAAATAATTATAATAGTCCAAACTTAACGCATGCGCACAAATAATAAAAGAATTTGATTTCGATGTGTCTTTGTGCGCCGCTTCGAGGCTCATTTTTAATATTATTGTGTTTTGTAATATTGAGAAAATCTTCACGAAATTGTTTTCTTCAAAGCCCGAGGTAGAATTATTTGCAATATTGCTCCCAATCAAACGTCATTAGGGTTAGCCTTTAGTTTCGTTTTTCATGCATGTAGTTTAGTTCATGAGAAACATAACCTGTACGCTTCATTCTCCCTGGAGTGATAAGCATAAAATGGAGCATAATTTATAAGTTATTTTTCTTGCAAATACAACTGCAATTTTTTACAAGTTCCTTTTTTCTCCAGTGCAGTTGCATTTACAAGCCACGTAAAGAGTAATATTGTTTGCATAGGGCCATTTTTTTCAAACTTTCATTCGCATAGGTGAAAAAAATAAATCAACTGAATACCCTTTTCTGAAACATATTTTCAATCCACGACAGTCAAGGCTACATTTGTGTTCTGTTTTTATTTTCTTAGTTGGTTCACCGCTTAATTTAGGAAATAGGATAGGTAGACGCAACAGTTAGGTCCCCCACCACGAATGTGCTGTCAACAGCAACCGAGAGCACGCAAAGAGCATGAGGCTAGTAGGCGGAGCTAATCGATCGGACACATACGATCGCAGCGCCTCCTTATTTGCTACGTTTTTGCGGACGTTTCGTAAGCACTCTGAGTCCACTCCTTACCTCTAGTCTCCCTGTTTGCCACGCCAACTGACGCACCTGATCGTGGCCTGTATGTAAGACCGTGATTGTAAGTAACCTACTAGCGCCACGGGGAGAGGTAGAACTAAATAAAACGGTCAAAAAGCGTAGCATTTTTACATACGGTAAAGGATAGAAGGTGCCGGCCCTCTGGTAGTTACTGCTGATTGCTTATAACAATCAACAACCACGTGTCATCTCTCTCACACGTGGCTTCGTTGCGCCATGCGTCATCAGCTTCTACGCAGCGCTGCTGGTGGCTCAATCAAGAACCACCTCAGGGGGGAAATACATATAAATGGTCGAAAATGACGAGAAATTTCGGGATAGTTTTCCAACGCAATAACTGTACCAATCGTTTAGAAACTTTTAGGGTATTTTAGTGTACATTAGAAGACATGGAAAGTATTTTTTTTAATCAATGATAAGTGTTCATCAGCAGCCTGCGGCCAATATTGGCTGAGGCTCGACCAACGTGCATTGGCGACTTACTAGTCAGGGCAGCCCTGGAATGATTTGGGCACGCTACTTCGAAAAAGTAGCGAATGGTCAGTAGGGAACTATTGGGTGGCCGCGGAGTAAAACGCAACGAGACAGGTCCGGTTTTGTGCGGAAAACCATTGTTCGTCACTAGTTATAAGTAATATCGTGGGATGATTCGAATAGGTGTTAATAGGAAGCATTTAGATTTCTCTTTTCGGGGCACTCTGTATGTATATATATATAGTAAAAAAAACTTTGTGTATTTAATTATCCTTATTTGGTTTGCTTCGAATTATACATAGTTTTTTATTGCATCAAACCCAGCATGTATGTATATATACATATATATATATTTATATATATATATATATATATATATATATATATATATATATATATATATATATATATATTTGTGTATTCAGACTTTCGATAATTTCATCACCGCCATAATTAATTTGATACTGTATTATTTATTTATCATGTACCATTTATTATGTATTATATATTAGAAATTGCATATTACGTATTATATATTGTATTTGTGGACTACAAATGATATAGTTAATTAGTTTGTTTGACTTGATGTCCAGGTACACCCTTGCAGGTTTTTACGCCCCTCCCTACCCCGTAAATTAATATCCTTTCATACGTTGGGCTTTCTAGCGTTTGTTTGCATTCCGGTTTTTGTTTCTACTGCGAATGATGTAATATATAATATAAAATATCGCATTGATCCAAGCTGAGAGAGTAAAACAGATCGATGTGGTGTAATTAACTTTCGAATAACCGAATAACATCCGGATCAGGCCCGGGTGTCCCTTCACGCACTCTGACCGATTAAGGGGGACTACCAGCGTAGAGCCCGGAAAAAAGGTGAATCCCAACCATTTTTTATGGACACCCAGTTGGTAGAGTAAGAATTCCGTTTAATATCCTCATTCTAAATATCTATAAGTATCGTTACAAATTTTTTCACGACATTTCGTAACAAAGTGGCGGCGCTGAAGCTACGTGAAGCGAGTCACCTTTGCTTCATACTGTTTTGCGATGTATGTTTTTTGTACCTTTTAATAATATTTTACATCAAAGTACGTTGGGGATTTTCGACGTAGTCAAAACTTTTTCTGAAAAAAATTATTTTTGGCGATTCTTTTTCACCGAAAACAATTTATTTTTTTAAGTTTGCACAATTCTACTAAAAAAACAATTTTGTTATTTGCCTATGTTTTTTGCAGGCAAAACTTATCTAGAACTCAAATTATTTGAAATTTTCGTTTCTAGTAATAAATCGGAGGAGAACTCTTACCCTTCACCCACCTTCAGGCTGTCATTTTCTTACAAAATCTTATGAACATATTTTTAAATATACTTGAAGATACACAAAATGAAAGCCCTCAAACGATAATTTCATTCTATCACCTGGGTACCCGAAAAAATGGTCGAAATTCACCTCTTAAGGGGGAAGATCCCTTTAAACAGGCCAAATCAAGCGAATTTTCAAGATTTCTTCGTGCTCAAACAGCTGATTCTACATAATGAAAATTTTATGTACATATTATTGCATCTTTTAATTTCCCAAGAAAAATTAATTCTATATTTTGAAACGATACTGTACGATACTTGCTTTAGAGACGATTGCCGCCTGAGTTATTCCACGGTGTACAACGTAGCGTGTGGTGCATTGAACTAAAACACAAGGCCCAATCATTTTTAGTTTTTTAAGACCCACACGTTGTACGTGAACCTAAAAAGTCCGAAGAAAAGTAAAAATTCGAAAAATGGTGCGTGTTTGAAACAATGTTCTATTTTAATGAAATGTTGACTACTTTATTTGTCAATAAAACGTAGCTTTCGAAAATAATTGTCAAGCAACTTTAGATTCACATAGATGGTAATTATGTTATCTAAAAGTGGGCAGAATTTCGAATGATCGATCAGAAAGTTTTTCAGCTACCTTGTACGAGGTCCACACAAAAAAGATTTCGGAAACCGCGTTTAAAGTTTCAAAATCAAAATTTTGAAACCATCGAGGGTCATCTTGGCGCGAATCATGTTTCCCATATGTGGGTCAAATTACAAAAAAATCGGTTTATCAGTTTTAGAGAGACGATGGAGCTAAATTTTGAAAACGTTGTTTCGGGAAAAACGCCTTTGAAGTTTATACTATGAAAAACTCTTACCTAAACTCAATCGGCCATTCCTGCACCGTGCAAAATTCAATATTTCTGAATGTATTCACTTTCGAAAACAGTAAAAAAAATCGATTTTTTCAAACTTTCAAAATTGACTGGCCCCTTAACGCGTTACCCCCACTTGTAGCGCAAAAAAAGGCCTTTTCACGATTTTTTTTAAAGAAAACTACAAAACTTTTTAAATCGATCAATATACCATCTTAAAGAACACATCTTGAAGAACTTTCGGTAATTTTTTTATTGAAAAATATTACAATGTTTAGTGGCAAATGGCCGTCAATGAAATAATGTTTTTATATACACGGTTTGCGGTGACCAACATTGCGGCGAAGTGGATCATCTGAAAAAAAAATGCGGATGGATTTAGTCAAATATAAGTATAAACTAGTCTTTAATCGAAGGATTTTAAAAAATATTCATTTTTCACAAAATGGCGGACAGTCAAAGTTAATGGTTCGATTTTAACGGAAAAAACGGCCGTTTTTTGGCTATAAAACGGCCATTTTTTTCGATAAAAAAAATCGACCGATTAAAGACTACATTTTGATGTATTAAATAAGCCTGCAAAATTTCAAGAAGATCGGTACATTAGTGTTCGAGTAATCTTGGTCACCGACTTCAGAAATGCAATTTTGAGAAAAACGCGTTTAAAGTTTCAATTTCAGTTCTTCAATTCACGGATTCTTCTCTTTCAACGCTCATATCTCAGTCAATTTTGTTTGGATCGACTTGAAATTTTCAGGACATATTCTCAGATACTTATACTTCAAAAAAATGCAATAAAAAAAATCGATTTTTTCAAAATCGCAAGTGGGGGTAACCCCTTAAACAAAAATCATGAAAATAAGTAAATTTTTCTTCGTGCAAAGGTATCCCCCTTAATCTGCGCTTTCGCGACCGTACAGTACTTCACGAGCTCTTTACTTCATAACGGGATCTCCCCCTTAAGCAATTTGTCCTAATCTCATTTGCACGCATGAAAAATGTATATATACGTGTGTACTCACGCCCACGCGCGGCCGCACACAAAAAAAAATGTGTGCGCATATTTATGCATGGATATATGTAGATATTTGTTTGTTGGTAAATATCGGTATCGTCCCTAACAGGTCACCATGGGCAGCAACGACAGGTACCACGACACATTACGATTATTCCAGTTCCCATTCAGATCCTTCGTCCAATACTTACGAGACAACGACTCGTTACGACGCTCACGCGCACAGTACAAGAAAGTCGACGCCATATAACGCGATAAAGAGTACCGGGTACAACAACGCAATAAACAATTACGAAAAGACGAGAAAAAACAACGTACGTGGGTCGTCGTCGTTGTACGACCGCGGCGCTAATAAAACGACGAAAACAACGACGACAACGACGACAACAACAACAGCGAGAAAGGGAAACAATTATTACAATTATCTTTACAAGGGTGCCGCGTCGACGACAACCGCGAGATCGATCTTATCGTCAAAATTATACGGGAACACGAATGACCCGTTGAGACAAAAAATAACATCCTTCAAGTATAAGAGTCCCACGACAAGCGCCTCGTTCGCGTCTTCGATCATCGCAGACCACTATGGCGTTAAGAGTACCCCGGGTCGTGGTAAGAAACGCTCAAGAAAAAACAAAATAGAAAAAACAAACGAACAATAAAAACGCGCTGTCATCACACACTTCTTTGGACTTGGGTTTTTCCGTTTTCTGCTCGATTAACAATTGATTGATTTATTCACGAACTGTTCGATTGCGACATTTTTCCATAATTCGTTTTTTTTTTTTGGTGATTATTCATCATAATTTTCTGGCGATCTGTTTATCTTTTTGATATTTATTTGTGATTATTTTTTTATTCTTTATTTCTATCTCTGTCGCTGTCTTGCTCTATCTCTCTTTCTCTTCGACTCTTGCCTCGCTCTCTACTTGTTTTTTGAGGCACCTATTGCGAGGCAACATCGACACGAAGTTGGACTGAACTTCAGTTGAGAAGTGAACTAAAAAATATATATGACGCGGAATTTCAAATGTGGGAATAATAAAGTGCGACTTCCGGTTTTCCGTTAACCATGCGCGATTTTCTGGCTGCCCGGCTTTTTTGCCGCCATCGGACGACCTCTGCCGGTGGCGTCCTCAACTCTCCGCCTGTTGAGAACACTCAGTGAGAACAAAGCGACATCTGACGCTGGCGCCCGCAACTGGGGCGACAACGAAATCGACAGGCGCTCACTTTTGACGGTGGCGTCCTCAACTACACTACTACCGACGAATCCAAAATGTATCCTCCTGGCGGTAGCGTCCTGAACTAGAGCGCGCGAGATTATTCCGAATAATGTAAAAGCAAAAGCTTAAGGAGGTACGATCATTACTACGAATCCAACTTTCGGATTTGACATTTTTATATGATTTTGACGAATACTTTATGCGCCTACTGCCAAAATTAGAGCTATTTTGACCGTTTAGTTTTTGCGCAATAAAACTGCAAAGTCGAGCACTTTGAGTTACGAAAGCACGTCGTGTTATGGACACGGTCAACCGGAAATGCGGTGATCGTGGTTTTTCTGCTCACGTATCCAAATAAATCCGTTGGAAAATTCAAATTCGATACATTAGATATAATAGATATTGTGAAGAAATAAGAAAATCAATCTTCACCGTGTAGTTAAAGCACTACATTACAAGAAAGTTTCAATTTCCGGTTGAAAATGGTCAGAACGACGAAGTAGCACCCACAGACTTAGCAACGTCGCGAGTAACAGCTGATGCGTTTGGCGAACATAACCCAGCTTTGTTATGAGATTAATTTGAATAGAAGCCGCCACAAAATATACAAACAACAATTGATGAAGTTTTATCATTTATCACGTATCAATAATATGCATAATTATATTCTGCCTATCGTGTTAATTCCGCTGAGGTCATTCGAGCCTATTTTAATAGGTTTCCGGCTGATTGTTTTGTCTTTTCAGTCGGTTTTTATGGTGGATATGTTAATATTATTATTACGAAGATTACTACCGAGTCGTTGACAGTCTAATTTTTCATTTTTTATTTGTTCACGTTCGATAAATTCATCATTTATCACAACATTTGGCACACCATAATCGATAATACGAAAAATCAACATAAGTAAACATCAATCAGAGCAGCTGTGGGTAAAATAAATTCAGACTCTTTTTCGACCCCGTGGAAGTGATCGTACCTCCTTAATTGTCTGTAACACATGTCGAATTTTGTTCGTACACATGAATCAATCCAAACGTCCGAAAGTTTGGATTAATTTCAATTTTTCGTTTACTATTCAGGGAGGAACAGGCTTTGTCTACCAGGATCGCTAAATGTGGTGTCAGGGGTCCCGAGTCCCTATATAGCTGAGAAGCTGTGCTGACTCGATGGCGCGAGAGCCCTCGGCGCGCAGCCACCTAGCGGCAATTCTCGATACTCTAGTTTCCTTTGCGCCAATTTCGAGTCTCCCCATCCAAGAGACGTTTCGACTGATCGAATACAGATATAACTCACGACGGACGACAGGACAATGGAATGAGACCTTTTCACAGTGAACGTTTGAATAAAAATAAAATATTTAAAATTTAACCATTCGTGACACGGTTTTCACTTTGCTTTATTCCTCACTCTCTCGTTCTACTCGCTGATATTACGCACAGATCAACGAGGTCTGCAAACGCTTTCAAGGTGACGGTGTCAGCGACGAAAATTAATTTGCTTGTCAAGAATAATGATCATTCGCGGCTTGGTATTGGCACCTGGACAAAACGTCATCGACGTTTATTAATCGCTCTGAACTATACACATTTCGAAACAATATATATATATATATATATATATATATGTTGACATCGCTCTGAGCAAATATACACACTTGGCCAATTCCTTTTTCCTTTCACTTTCTCAATGCTCGCGTGTCTATATACTTGCCCTCTCGATTAATTCGCATTTATTCACGATACAGAATCACATTATGTCCATCACGTAATTTTTGTTTGCAATTTTTTTATCTTCCTATTTCACCTTCGCAAATCGTTGCTTGTTTAAATCGGCTTATCGTCACTTCGTTCAGTGATTTTTTCACTTTTCATTTTTCTGCAGCGTTCGCTCTGTCACTTTTCGTCCAGCCAATTTCGCAGCGTTGCCAATTTTGTGTTACATTACCGATTTGAAACTTTCACCATCGAGGTTTTTTAACGCGTACAATATTCGGACGTGCTTATTCTCAACTTCTCCTGCATTTTCAGCACTTCTCCGCTAAAATGATTCGCTTCTCATAACTCCCGATTTTCCGGATGGACTGGCAGGGTTTTCTCTCCAATTTAATTTTTGTTTTTTTTTTCAAAAACTCCGTTTCATCGATCCCACATATAGATATATTTCTATCGCTTCTTGCCTTCGAACGTAATTTTTTTTGCTTCATAGGAACAGGGGACGGTGAGTGCACAGATGTGGCGACAGACTGCGCGGAACTGATCGACAGGCTGAAAACGTGGCTGTGCCATCTGCAAACAGTGAGAAGCCGTTGCTGCGCATCCCTCAAGACGGTTTGTACCGACTAAGGGCCGAGAAGAATTTTTCGAAAAAACGAAACAACGAGGAACCAATCGAAGGGGGAAAAACGACGAAAAAAAAAAGAAAAAAAAACGGGCATAAGTCCCAATTGTCCGCGATACTTTTTCAACGAAAAAGAAAAAAAAGGAAGATAATTAAAAAAAAAAATAAAACTTTTTTCAATTTTTCTTTTCCTTTGCCGTTCCGTTTTGTTAGTCGCGACGAGAGTTGCGAATTATTATTGCGCCTTGAAATTTTGCGCTGGCAATAACGAGTTGCCCGAGGACCAACTATCGATAATTCAATAAATTCAACAAATAAACAAAACAGATTCGAGCGTTTGTTTGTTTGCGACATTATTATTACGAGTATAATTGCGAGAATCTCGAAGCTTACATGAAATATGAACACGAGTAAACGCGAGCGTCGAGTTTTGGGCGCAGTTGACTGGACTCATTATTGAATAACAAATAAAACTCATTGAGTGGGGTAAAAGTTGGATGAAAATAAAAGTAAAACAAAATATTCTAAAAACGTGCTGCGCAAGAAAAAAAAGAGCGAATGTAATTCGTTGTTACCGTATATACGATATGCATAATATTACGCTGACACGATGTTTTTGTTGTTGTTTTTTTTTCATACCCGGACGTTTTGCACAATAGAAGTTGCGAGATTAATTTGAATATAAAGATATATATATATATGAGGAGTTCCATACCATTCCGAACGGTCAAAAAGTTGTCCACTCTCAAAAAAATTGAAATTTTGTCAAATTGTTTAATTATATGAAAAAAACAGTGTAAAATTTCTCAAAATTTTTGGACCGCATTTTCTCGAGTTTTTCAAAATTACAAAATTTCCAAAATACCGTTATATCTCGTGAGCATTTGGTTTAACAGAAAAATGTTTAAGACAAAAAAGTTGCAATTTTACATAAGCTTTGTGAACAAATTTTGTTTTGAATTTTCCGAGTTTAAAAAATGCCCATTTTCACCAAAATTATACAAATTTTTTTTTTTCGGTCGGTACGACACTTTTTATTTTTCTCAAAAAATTCCAGAAAATACTGTGAAGTGTGTACAGTAACACCTATTTTTTTCAGAGTGGCTCGATTCATTCCAAAGCTGTGCTTTGTTTTATTATTATGAGATTATGTTTTTAGACAAATCAATTATTATTAAAAATTATTCTCTCCCAAATTTTTCTCACATTTTTCAGGTGATAAACATCCATAACAGTAATAATTTTGTTGAGCATTTTGAAAGATGTGAGAAAAATTTGGGAGAGAATAATTCTTAATGATAATTGATTTGTCTAAAAAAAAATCTCATAATAATAAAGCAAAGCACAGCTTTGGAACAACGAATCGAGCCACTCTGAAAAAAATAGGTGTTATTGTACACACTTCAGAGTATTTTCTGGAATTTTTTGAGACAAATCAAAAGTGACATACCGACCGAAAAAAAATATTTTTGTATAATTTTGGCGAAAATGGGCATTGTTTAAACTCGAAAAATTCAAAACAACATTTTTCCACAAAGTTCATTTAAAATTGCAACTTTTTTGTCTTAAACATTTCTCTGTTAAATCAAATGCTCGCGAGATATAACGGTATTTTGACAATTTTGAGATTTTGAAAAATTTACACTGCTTTTTTTCATGTAATTAAATAATTTTACAAACTTTCAATTTTTTTGAGAGTGGACCACTTTTTGACCGTTCGAAATGGTATGGAACGCCTCATATATATATTATATATATGAAAATTCCCGGTGGCAATGCCAACGTTGGATTTACTTTTTTTGATAATAACAATAAAGATAATAATGAAAGTAAAAAACGGAGACATGCTGCCGCGCGGGTGAGGGGAAGGGGAAGGGAGGAGAGCTTTTCGGTGATTTTCGCGATTGATCAATTCCTTCCTTTTCGTTTTTATTGCGTATAATTTTTACTACTCGATTTGTTGTATTTATTCGATGGAGCCGAAAAATCTCCATCGGCTACGGCCGTCATGCGTGCAATTTTGTGTGCAAGGAATAGGGAAAAAGAGAGGGGAGAGCGAGAGGGAGCGAGACAAACCAACGGAGAATAAATAAAGAAGAAAATGAAAACCGAATCGGAAATGTGAAGAAAATGTGAGATGAATAAAAGGTGTTCGCAATGTAAGAGAAAATAAATCGTAGTGATTAATCAATTTTGTTCGTGGTGTTCGATTCTTTATGCCTATGACCAATTTCAGGATGCTGAGTCCCTATGAAACATGTTAATGTTAATTGTTCAATAAATAGCTGCGTAATCGTCATGAAATTTTTACACGACCTCCTGAATACGTCATGTAAAAACATACCAAACTTTCGGAATTCTATTATCATTACTTCAACCTCCTTAGGGGTTGAAACAAAAAATGACAAGAAAATTCTGAAAATTCGGTATGTTTTTGTATGAAGTATTTAAGAGGTCGTGTTAAAATTTCACGACGATTAGGAAGCTCGTTATTAAAAAATTAACATTTTGTTAAGAACAAATTTTAAAAGAAATAAAAAAAAAAATTCCACAACATGACGTGTTAAAAAAAAGTGTAACTTTAGCGAAACTTTTACTTATATTGGGGGGCTTGAAAAATACTAAAATTGAAAATAAAACAAAAACGGCTATGCACAACAATAGTTATCGTAATTACGGAATTTTTTTTTTTTTTTTTAATAGGACAATTATAAGTAGAACTATGATTCCGGCCAGGACGAGGAAAGTCGTAACGAGAAAAATGCGTTCGACAGTTTTAAGGAGTGAGATGCAGTCAGAGGCGTGAAAAAAACGAGCATTTTCAATAATTTTTTTTTCATACTAATTACGTTTGTTTTACAAAAGTGGTTACACAGACTTTTAATGTTATATTTCAACTTGACTTGTACAAATTTGCAAGGAAAAATATTGATTATTTGTAAAAAATATCGCCATCTTTGTCGGACCCCTTTCGGCATGTAGTGCTTTGCGGTGACCACTATAATTCAAAAACCACTCGATGGATTTCGATGAAATTTGGTGTGCTCATTGATAGCATTAAAAACTAGTCCTTAATCGGAGGATTTTCATTTTTGTTCAAAATTTCTATTTTCTTTCAACAATAAACGAGCGATTTTTTGGTCGAAAATCGAAAGTTATCTGTTGGAAGCCGCCATTTTGTTAATTTTTGAAAAAAAAAGAAAAGCTTCGTTTAAGGACTAGTTTTTAATGCTATCAACAAGCACACCAAATTTCATCAAAATCCATCGAGTGTTTTTTTAATTATAGTGGTCACTACATGCCGAAGAGGGTCCGACAAAGATGGCGATATTGTTATAAATAATTAATATTTTTCTTTGAAAATTTGTACAAGTCAAGTTGAAATATAACATAAAAAGTATGTGAAACCACTTTTGTAAAACAAACTTAATTACTATGAAAAAAAAATATTGAAAATTCTCGTTTTTTCACACCTCTGACTGCATCTCACTCCTTAATATAGGTACGTAAATTGTAGTTAGCCTCGTGGGAAAAATTGACATTTTGATATTTACCAAACTTCGTCGATTCCGGGTCCATAAAATAGACCTTCTTCACCATCGCCGTCTTCGTTGCCACTTTTTTTGAAATTTTTGAAATGTCGTCAGCACGGAGCTCGGCACGCTGTACGCGGCGCTTATGATGCTGCTTCAACAATATTGCTACCACTTGAATTACAATGAGGCGCTGATTGTGGAGGTCACAGTGTAGAATTAAAGGCTAGTCGTTGGAAATGTAGGATATCTCAAAATGACCTGACATTTTTATTTATTAATAAAACGTATTATTTATTTGAAAAGTACTAATTTTGTTATTTTAATATAAGTTATAATATTATTTTAATTTGATATAAATCATTATTTAAAATAATTAGATTAATATTATTTATTTTAATATAATTATTTTAATATAACACGGAGGTTATGTTTGGAACACAATATCCGATAAATGGCCACCTCGTTCCTGTATGCAACCGTTCACTCTTTTGACGAAATTATCAATAAAATGTTGGCATAATTCCGGACTAATTTCATTAAGGGGCACCACTAGTGTGACACTTTGAAATAATCGTTTTTTTTCGCATTTTTCGATAGTATATACCTTCAAGTATACCTTACCTTATACTTTTATCGATTTATAATAATGAAATCAATAATTTCATCTTTCAACCCGTTTTTCTCAAAACGACATTTTTTAAATTTGCTGCAATTCTAACTCGTGTGTTTAAGCGGATTTAGTATTTGTTTCTTCATACAATGACTCTGAAATTTTTTGATTGGATAAAAAAGGTCAATTTGCCATGCAAAGAGCCATCAGATTTTGAAGCGTAATTTGGAACTTATTTCCAAAACACGGCAATTTTATTGGATTTTAATTTTTTTTCACAATCCTGCGTCATTTTACAGGCCTTTTGGTTTAACGGGCTTTTTTATCTTCTGATTTGGGGCACTCTAAAGGCCGCAAGTGGAGAACTTTTTTTTTGCAGTCTCGCGAAAATAACAACACGACACTTTTAGGCCCATTTTTTTTAAAAGTCACTTATCTGAAGAATTGCCAAAATAAATTAAATAAAAAGCATCATGAGTGCGCAAGTGTTCGCTCTCCTCGATATTTCGCGCGTGAATTGAAAGTGAGAATCAACGTGACTAATTAAGTACAACGATGATCAACTAAGAGCGGAGCCGGCGCTGCAACGACAAATTCCAAGTAACGAGAGGAACGCAATCGTCAATCGCGATTTCGCGTCAGTGGGACGCGTCGATCGTCGTGCCGATCTCCCTCGACCCGAATTAACGTTTTTCCGCTGCGTTTTTTATTTTCATTATTCGTTTAATTTTTTATATTTTATTATATTTATTATTTTATATTGATAAATTTGTTATATTTTATATTGAAAATTTGAAAAATTAATAAATTGCGCGAAAAGAAAGGTATAAATACTAATTACCAAAATCGTTATTAATTGTAACGAGAAATTAGTGTGAAAGTTTGTCGATACGATGCTGGAACCATCGCTCTTCGTCGTTGTTTCGATCGCTCTGTGCGTAGCGAACTCTATACCGGTAAAAAAAAATTATCGATTCTTTCTCTTTTTTCGTCCCCTTTTACTGGAAGGGCGAAAATTGAAGGAAAGGCGAATTTTACATTTTCTAGATACACCAACACATGACGAGAGACGAGATAGGGGCGATTTTTCAAAGTAGCTATGACCGGGGTACGTTCCGAAAATTGATTAGCGATCGCTGAACTTTGCATGTTAACGAAAACTTCTAAAATATGTGTACATCACTCATTTATTTATTTTTTGTCAATTATAACTGTGCAATAAAACTTGTGTACGATAAATTCACGAACTAAAAAATGAGGGAAAACATTTTAAATCAACGCAACAGAAAACATTGTACAAATATTTTTTTATTGTTGTTTTTTATTATGAAAAGAATATATTTTGATATTATTTTTGACTGTATATTATTATAATTATTCTTAATCTGTATATATATATATGTTAATTTATCTAATATGATTTATTATTCGTGTATATGAAGGTACGAATGATTAATATTAGTATTATTCTCTTTCACGAAGCAATATACATAAATTCATTCAAATAAATTCACGAACTAAAAAATGGGGGAAAATATTTTAAATGAACGCAACAGAACACATTGTACAAATATTTTTTATTGTTGTTTATTATTATTAAAAAAAATATATTTTGACATAATATTTTATTATATATTTATTATTATGATTATTCTTAATCTGTATATATATTTTTTTTAATTTATCTATTATGATTTATTATTCGTATATATGAAGGTACGAATGTTTAATATTAGTATTATTCTCTTTCACGAAGTAATATATATAAGTTCACTTTACTAATATATATAAATTCATTCAAATAAATGCACGAACTAAAAAATAGGGGTAAACATTTTAAATAAACGCAACAGAAAACATTGTACAAATATTTTTTTATTGTGGTTTATTATTATGAGAAAAAAAATATTTTTATATTATTTTCTATTATATATTATTATAATTATTCTTAATCTGTATATATATTTTTTGATTTATCTAATATGATCTATTATCCATATATATATATATATATATATATATATATATATATGAGAGTACGAATTATTAATATTAGTATTTTTCTCTTTCGCGAACTAATATATATAAATTCATTCAATATAAATTCACGAACTAAAAAATGGGGGAAAACGTTTTAAATGAACGCAACAGCAAACATTGTACAAATATTTTTTTTATCGTAGTTTATTATTATGAGAAAAATAATATTTTGATATTATTTTTTATTATATATTATTGTGATTATTCTTAATCCGTACATATATTTTTAATTTATCTATTGTGATTTATTATTTGTATATATGGGGTACAACTTATTAATATTGGTGTATTCTCTTTCACGAAGTACTATAAAATATTCGCACTTATGAAGAACTAAAATTGCTCTATTATTATGTCAATCATCGATGAGAATCGATGAGTAAATTAATTTTTCAGCGTCTCGCACAAAATTGACGAAAATTATTATTTTTTTAAATCCGAAGTGCCAAATTACGAGGTGGTTTCGGTATTTCACACGTTCCACAAACACGATCCGCGGAATAAAAATAATACTCAGATCGGGGTCAAGGTAAAAGCTTTCGGGCGTAAGATAAGCCTCTATCTGGAGCCGAACGATGGAATACTCGCCGATTTGTCAACGCCCGTGTGGACCGTATCTACCCATGGCTGGAATCCGGAATACATAAGATACAAACGCGTGCCAAACGTAATTTCCTTATTGTTAACAATTGCTAATATTAGATATTGTCCAAGATATGCACGAGCGAGAGTTGCGGAATTTGTATTGAAAAAGTAATGCATTATTCGATACTTTTTTAATAGGTAATGAAAAAACATTTCATCACCCATTACATTACATTCAGTAATGTGAAAAAATCCATTACTCATTACATTACATTTTGTAATGTAAACAATTTCCGTTACTCATTACATTGGATTTTGTAATGTCAAAAATGTCCATTACTCATTACATTATATTTTGTATTGTAAAAAAATTCCATTACTCATTACATGCGAATTTGTAATGTAAAAAACTTTCATTACTCATTACGTTACATTTTGTAATGTAAAACATTTCCATTACAAAGTGCAATGTAATGTGTAATGACAACAAATTTCATTGCCAATTACATTGTAATGGGCAATTGACATTTTTTACATTACAAAGTCCAATGTAATGGGTAATGGAATTTTTTTACATTACAAAGTGTAATCCGATGAGTAATGGAATTTTCTTCACATTACTGAATATAATGTAATGGGTAATGACATTTTTTTTCATTACAAAATGTATAGTAATGAGTAATGAAAACGCTAATGCATTACAAAAAGTAATGCATTATTTGCAACCCTGGCGCGAACTAATTTTTTTTCTTCAATGTTTGCCAAAGCCATTCGTTAAAATCGGCATCGCATACCACGATTTGTCGAAGGGCTCGGCGATCGTGGCCTACAGAGGAGTCGACGGCGAACATCTCATCGTAAGTTTCATACGCTAGACAAGACAAAAAAAGTTCAAGATTCGAATTTATCTTTCAACGACAAAGAGTAAACTTGAATTAAAATTGCCTAATCGATTTTTCTCAATTAAAAAAATGTCAGCAACGCATTAATGAGGTATAATAACGAGCCTTGATACAGAGGGAATGATAAATTAAGGGGGGAGATACCTTCAGGAGTTACGTGAGTTTCGAAACCAGAAAAGTATATTTTCTCTATTAAAAAAAATATAATATATAAATTATTTTATTGAAAATGTTAAGCACACAATAGAGCAACATTTCGACAATATTTAAAAAATATTTTATCCAAAAGTTTGGGAAATTCTGACGGTGGGACCTGGTTCCGGAGACCCCTAAATGAAAGCGCCCTCGTGGTGGTCAGGATAACTCACAATAGCTTCGTCTAAAATTGGAAAACCAATTTTTTTCTGTTAGTGGATAACTAAAGCTCGTGATTGAACGAAGGATTTTTTTTTCAATTGAAACTTGAATTTTTGGCAGAATTGTATGCAAAAGAGTTCAATTTTTGGTACAATTTACACCATCTTGTATAATTCTTTGTAATCGAAAAAAACCTTCGTTCAATCTCTAGTCAATGCTATTTTGAAGAAGTGTGCAAAATTTCAATAAGCTCGGTGCATTAATTTTTTAGAAATCGTGTCCACCGACTTCAAATATATTTTACTTGAATATATTGACTCTAAAATTTGGGAGAATATTCTAGACATATTGTCCTATTAGATAAGAAAATTAAAAAACATGGATTTTCTAAAGTTTTTAAAACCACGTAGCCCTTCACGCGAGGGAAAAAGTTGCTGGGTTTCATGATTTTTTTTAACCAAAGATTTGTTCACCATTTTTTAGACTTACGGTATACTTCCACCAACTTCAAACCAACGAATATTTTTCTTTAATTAACACTCATACGTAGAATATGAAACAATAGAAAGTGAGAAATGTTGAGAATCGATGAAATGGTACGCTTTGAAACGAAAGGATTGAAAAAAAATCGAAAAAAATGGCAACATTTTGCAATAAAAAAATACGTTGTTCTTTTATTTTCGAAAACATTTACGGGTCACGTTTTAGACGATAAGATTAGAAACATTTATACCAAATTCATCAGAATCGGTTGATTAGTTTTCTAGCTATACGCTACCGCAGTTTTGAAAATGCAGCTTATAAGACTGTGCAATAACCCTGCGATTTTTAAAATTAATTTTTAAAAACACCTAACAGCCGAAACTAGTAATAAAACATACCCTACGTCTCAGGAATGGTGAAAAAATCTTTCCTTTTGAAAAAAATCATGTAAATCATTTTAAAAAAATCCTCGCCTAAAGGTATTCCCCCTTAAAAAAGAAACGTTCAAGTACGATCATTTTTCATCGCAAATGTTGTCAATATATCACAGCTCGGTAACTTAAACTCCGATTTGGTCGTTCGTCCGTTGCCGAGTCGTCTACACAATATTATTTCGATGCAAACGAAACACCTCAATGATTCTTCATCCAATTTTTTGGATATCGATACGAATTTTCGCCGAACTCATCACCACGTGGTATTCGAGCGGGACGAACCGGATATTAACCTCGCGTTCAGTAAGTTCCGAAATGATAATAATAATAATAATAATATTATCAAAAATAAATTATAATAATCATCATCATCATTATAATAAATAATAACAGTAATAAAGGTTAAAATGACCATGATAACAATGATATCGAATATAAAGATACTAATAGCACCACAAATTATTATTATTGTTATTATATTTGTTGTTATAGTATATCGTTATCACCATTACCATTTTCATATTCATTTCTTTTACTAATATTATTAATTATTGTTATTATGATAAATAATAACAATATAAAAAAACAATATAAACAAATTAAAAAAATTCTAGCAGCTTGATATTCATACTGAATAGATGTGTAATTAATTTTATGAGTGAATGACTTTTCCTAAGGCCTTAAGTCCGTGACAATAATACTATTATTATTGCTATTATTATTATTATTGTACTAACAATATGATTATTCTAGCTTTAATACTTTTATAGTAAATTATTATGACACTAACAATAAAACTATTAAGCCATCACGTGAATAACAATAATAATTTAAGCTTAGGAGCTCATTTATTTGTTTATTTCTGAGGTGCAATTCTAACTGACTACTCATTCTTCATTTTATGAATAAACACGATAAATGAGCATCTTAAATTAAACGCACTTTTTCAAGACGATCGACAATCGCACAGCCACACTTGCCATTCACTTGCACTCCCGAGGTCACCTGATTGGGCTTGAAATCCATCTTCTCAAGGATTATACTGATCTTACAGAAACAGTGAAACGCGAAGGACACGAAAATCGTCGATCTGAAAACAAGCGCTCGAAGAGAAGCATACCGGAAGTTGTATATCCGGAAATTTTGGTAATAGTAGATTACAGCTTGTACGCGTAAGTGTTTCTTTTTCCCTGATGCTAGCCGTCCGGCTATCGGACAAATAAGCGTATGTTATGCGTCCGGACTGCGGCCAACTTCACGCAGTTCACGCTGCACAACGCCCCAAACACACAAACCCAAACAAATCAACCCATACCCAAACATACAAACCCAAGATGACAAACGCAAACAAACCGCCCCAAAAAACAAACCCAAATCCAAAAAACCCAAACCCTAACAAAACTAACCAACCCAAGCCGAACAAACACACCCAAACAACACAAACCCAAACCAACCAACCCCGGATAAAGTTCCGAAAAGCCCATACCTGTGATTAATTTGCAATTTCGTGTACCTATGTATCTTGACTCGCTGATCACGAATATCACATTGAAAATACCCGCAAATTTTATTTTCAAGGTCACACTCACGAAAACTGATTTTTTCACCGTTTTTCTGTTTTATTTCAGTAAATATTCATTTTAGAGAAAAATGTTGCCCACAAAAGTTGTAGCCTATGGAAATATTGCTCTTTTATGTTCCGTACAATTTGTGTCTAAAACCATTCTATTTTGAGAAAAATGTGATAATGGTCCAATAAGTGAAAATTGCTTACAATCAGCTTCATTAAGTTCGATATTATCTACTTATCTATAGTAACGGATCGGTAACAGCAAGAATATACATCATGTTCATTAACCCACACAAACCCAAAGAGAAAAACCAAATTCACACTGATACAAAACCAACAAAAAAATCCGAACGCAAATCTAAACAAAAAGCCCAAACAACCCAAAGTAAAAAAAACAAAATAAATAAAAAGCCCAAGCAAGCCCAACAAAAAAATCAAACTCAAACAACCCAAACGAACCCAAACAAACAAACAAACCTATACAAAAAATGCATAGATAGTATATAATACAAAAAGAAACTAAGATAAAAGAAAAAAATTAAAAAATAAATGAAAAAACAAAAGAGCAAAAAAACATGCACTTTAAAATGTACTGAATCACAAAGAATACAAAAATAGTACATAATGCAAAAGAAACTAAAATAAGAGAATTTTCTTTTTAAATTAATAAAAAACAAAAAAAGCAAAAAACATGCACTTTAAAGACTAAACTCCAACCCTCCCGCGGTAAAGTGCGTAAGTAGATAATGTCAAAACTAATGGAGCTAAGCAATTTTCACTTATCGGACCATTATCCCATTTTTCTCGAAACGGAATGGTTTCAGATAAAAACTGCATAGAACATAAAAGATCAATATTCTCATAGGCTATAACTTTTATGGGAAACATTTTTCTCTAAAATGAATATTTACTAAAATAAAACAGAAAAACTGTTAAAAAATCAGTTTTCGTGAGTGTTGACCTTAAAAATCAAATTTGCGAGTATTTTCACAATGATATTCGTAATCAGCGAGTCAGAATACACGGGTGCGCGAAATTCCAAATTAATCAGAAGTATGGGCTTTTCGGAACTACACCCCCAACCCAAACGCAAACAAACCCAAACGACACAAACCCAAACACAACCCAAACCCAAACACAACCAACCAACCGAAACCCAAACAAAATTATAAACATTTTCTTCGGATGACTACGTGTAAATTATTCTTCCGGATAGTTTGTTTAACAATTTAACACAATCTATCCGGACAATTATATATATGTTGTTCGTCCGGATACTAGCTTACACGAATCACAATAATATGTACGTCTACTGGAATTACTAGAACTGAGCCTCTATCCGGATGAATGACGTACGGTTATCGAAATTGTAGATCTGTTTTATTTGACATGCTACAACCGATATTTCCAGTGTGCTGAACGCGGGTTTGGAAGAAGCGACGAGATACGTTCTCGCATTGTGGAACGCTATCGATTTGCGCTACAGGCTCCTGAGTGATCCGGCAATACGAATATATATTGCGGGAATTATTATATCATTGGTAAATTATATCTACTTTTTTTTTACTGCTCTACGACCATTCGTCGCCATCTTGAAAGCCTTTTGAAAATGATCGAAAAATGTAGAAATATTTATATATTTATCATATTAAAACCATTCGATGAATTTGACTCGTGAATTATATCAACTTATTTAATATAGACTTCAACGGAGTTCATAATTGTTTATTTTTCTTTACTAGTCATTAATTTTTCACGGTTTATTATGTGTTATTAATCATTCATTTATTGTTCACAAGCTTATTTATTCAATCCTATATTATCTGCGAATAGACAAACGGGGCTACCCCTTACTTGGACCATAATCGAAGAGGCACAACCGAACTGGACGCGGATCTTGCCTTGACCGCAATGAGCCACTATTTCTACGCCGAATCCGCGAGATTCGATTTTTCGACTTACGACATGGCGATTGCCTTGACGAGGTGAGCAAGAGACAAAAAAAAATACTCAATATGCTCGTTTCGCGTCAACTGGTAAAAATATTACGCACTCGTACTCGCAACTAAAAACGACGTGTAGGGATTGCGTGATAGCCGGTCGGGCGGGCGTTCTCTTCTGGGAGAGACGCCCGCGCTCGTAGCCACCTAGCGGTCGCTAGACACAGTACAGAAGTCTTATTGTCTGCCAGACTTTGCATTTGCTTTTATTTTGTATATTTCAATTACTCATCACGAATCCAGTGAATCAGCGAGTGATCGAAATTATTATTATAACCGTTGTTGTTGATTCATTAAGGAAAAAATTTAGATGACTATTCCATTGTCTATTTTCAGCACTTTCGAAATGCAAATAGCACTGTAAATAAGTAAACTACAAAAGCGCTCTTTTTTTGTTCAATTTCAATTGTTATTGATAACAATTTTCCAATAAATAAATAAAAATAATCGTCCGGTGTATTTTTCAGTCTGGACATGAGCAACAGAATTTTCAACGACGTCTTCGACACTTCGACCCTCGGTAGGTTTTCTTTCGCGCAAAATAGCCAAATTTAAGCAACGGAAGGGAGCAGAGTATGGACAATTATTTATTGTGTTTGTAATAAAGGGTACGCCTACGAATGGGGTGCCTGCAACCGAAGCCACGTGGACAAAAACACCGAGGCAGTTGGAATTGTCGAGGACAACGGCGGTTTCAAAGCGATTGTGGCTGCCGCCCACGAAATTGCTCACTTGTTAGTTCATTAAGGGCTCTGTCTACTTTGGATGTATGAAAAAAAACGCCATTTTTATTAATTTTTTAAAAATACTGTTATGTTTATTGATATAAAACTTATTAGGCTTTACAAAAACATTCTTAAATTACAACAACAACAAAAAATTTATTGATTTTAACCACTTTTGAGTGTGAAAATGCCAGGTAAACTGGAGCCCTCAAAAAGTAGGTAGGTGTGCGCTGTTGAAAAAATCTAAGGGGCCCATCTGAAAAAAAAAATTGAATGGTTTTAGGTTTAGTGTGATAGTGGCTAATCCCGTACCTCAAATATTAATTTATATGCAAAAAAAAACAAAATGGCAAACAAAAATTTTTAAACGTGTTTTTTTGCATGTTTTTTGCAAAAAAATAGTAAAAATAAAAATTTTGCAATAATTCTGGTACGGGATATAGCGATAAGTGTACAGAATATGTGATTAAAATTTCATAAGGATCAGTTCAGTAGATTCTGAGATTTTTTCAACAAGCGATCCAAAAACGTTGTTTCGAGAAAAACGCGTTTAAAGTTGTAATTTATAAAAAACCGTAAAAAAATCTGACTTACACTTAATCAGCAATGCCTGGACCACACATAATTCCTTCTGCCTCTTCCTGTAACTCAATGTCTTGCGATTTAGCATTTTTCCCCTTTTCAAAGTAGACAGAGACCTTAAAGCGTGTACATCGCTTAAATTCATTTCTTCGGAAATTCACATCCGACCACTGGCTAAAACTAGAGTGACATTTTTTTCGTCTCATATGATCGATCGCAGGATGGGTGTGTCACACGATGGTCTCGAGGAAGCAGTCGACTGTCCAGGATACCACGGTTTCATCATGTCGGGTACTTATCACGCGAGTGAGAACAGCTTCTCGTGGTCCGAGTGCAGCTTGAGAAATCTTTACGAATTTTTCAGGTGAGTATTGGCAATGGCAACTGGGGTACGGTAGCCTTATCCTCAGTTTTGTCATACCGCAAAAGTAATTAGGCCTGCATCATCTCCAATTACATAATTCTCAAAAAGAAACTCGATAGTAAGTTTTTGGTGATCGTGGTACCCAACCGATCCGGATCCGAAAAAAAACCAGAAGCCTTCGAAAGGTCACTGCCTTGTTAGTTACTTACTATCACAGATAATAACTAAGAGATAGAAAAAGTAGGAGCATCTTGAGAAGCAACTAGCTATTTTGTGGGAGAAAATTACGCCGATGGTTACTTTTTGGAGATGACTACTTAAGGGATCATGCTAACTGTGCCACATCCATAGGTTCGATGTAATTTAGATACAATCGATAGTTTTATACACTATCGACCCACTCGCGGATCGATACTAATTCGATATACTCGATATATCGATACTATTTCGATATACTCGATATCTCGATACTACTTCGATATAATCGATATATCGATATCACTTCGATACACTCGATATATCGTTATCACTTCGATACACTCGATATATCGTTATCACTTCGATATACTCGATATATCGATATCACTTCGATATACTCGATATATCGATACTACTTCGATATACTCGATATATCGATACTACTTCGATATACTCGATATATCGATACTACTTCGATATACTCGATATATCGATGCTACTTCGATATACTCGATATATCGATACTACTTCGATATACTCGATATATCGATGCTACTTCGATATACTCGATATATCGATACTACTTCGATATACTCGATATATCGATACTAGTTCGATGTATTCGTTACAACGATACTACTTCGATATACTTGACAGATCGATACAATTTCGATAATCGATTTATCGATGTTATTTCATATTCGATGTACCGATACAATTTTCATACCCTCCATAACCAATATCGTTTCGATATACTCGATACTTTTCTATGGTCGATTATAATTATTTGTTTTTCTCTTCCAAGCTCCGAACACGCGAGCTGTCTGTTCAACAAGCCTCGACCTGGTGTGGCCTTGCGACGGGTTTTGCCCGGCAAAGTTCTGACCCTGGATCAACAGTGTGAACGGATCAGTGGCACTAGAGCTTGCAATGTGATTAAAAAATTATATAAGTGCAACTTCAATCGATCTTTTGACTCGTATTCCGTAAAAATGTATGAAAATGTATCTTTTAATTTTTTTCTTTCAGCACGATCAGAGTGTTTGCACGAGGCTCGAATGTTACATACCCGGAAGTGGTTCGTGTCACGTAAAGATCTCGGCTGCGGAAGGCTCTTATTGCGGAATGGGCTACGTGAGTATTTGACCAACTTGGAGAATTTTCACAATATTTATTATCCTGTTTTGGCGCATTTAGATTTTTTAGGTTCAAGTTATTGTACCGTTTGAAATTGATTTATTTCGGTTTGTTTCTTAATTATCCTCGTCAGCACTGCATAAACGGCCATTGCGTGAGCAAGTGGGCGTACTTCGTACCCTACACGCCGAGCACGACGACCAAACCGTTCAGGCCAGGCTTCCTGGACGACGACTGGCCCTTTTTACATCGACCCAGGTCGAACGTGACGCGAGCCTGAATACATATCACCGGATTGACGAAAGCCCGAAGCATTTTTCCGAATTCGAAAAAAAAGGAGAGGGGGAAGTGAACGTGGCATTTCCGGAATTCATGTCAGGTGTGACGTGCGTCGTTTGATATACGACGCGATCGATAAAATGACTCGTTATTATTATTGTCGTGAGTCGTCAGTGGCAGACGTGGAAATGTAATGAACGAGAGTCATTCTGCATTGACAAATTGCCGGGATCCCGTGCATTCCTGAAAATAATGGAGTATTGTCTTCGTAGAGCGCTTTACAAGCAGATATAATTAAAAATAATTAATATGAAATTCAACAAAATGTCATGTGGATAAAAATCGCTAGGCCTCAAGGTTGCGGTATCCAAGAAAACTTGTCCTTATCCTAAGCGTATATGCATATTGAATTAAATAAAAAATCGTAAATAATACATGTATACATGTAAATGTAATAATATAATAATACTGTAATGTAATGTAATGTAATGTAATGTAACGTAACGTAACGTAACGTAACGTAACGCAACGTAACGTAACGTAACGTAACGTAATGTAATGTAATGTAATGTAATGTAATGTAATAATGTAATAATATAATAATACTGTAATACTGTAATAATATAATAATATTATAAAATGTAATATTATAATAATAATAGTATAAATGTAATAATACACGTATACATGTAAATAAGGAACAAATATACGTACGGATAATCATAATCACATTTGAGTGTAAAAAATCGTACATAATTGAACGTATTCATGTAAATGAGGAATAAATATACGTACGCATAATCATGTTCACATTTGAGGATCTATTGGTTCTTGTGAACCCTCTTTGGTAATTATTCGAAAATGAACCCCATCCCCCTCTAGGGTGGGGGATTCATAGATTTTGACCCCCGAATGGGATGGTGAAGAGAAATCGCGGCGGTCACCCCCCACCCCCATAAAAAGTTATGGGGTTTCAAAGTTCGCGGAAATACCAACGCAGATAAACCAGTAGTCGCTACTGGACCACGGGGGGGGCGTCCGGTATCACCCAAACAAACGAAAAAAAAACCCAAACGAACCCGACCCACTGTGAGGGGCTCTGCCCCCTCCAGTCCGCTCGGGGGTAATCCCCCCGGACCACCCCCCGTTTCATGTCAAAGAAAAGGTCATGAAAAATGACTTTTTTTTTTACAAAAATTGCTGTAACTCTTGTAGTTATTGACAACAAAAAAATGGTTTTATAATCCGGAAACAATGTACTTTGAATTAGACATAGCGGTTTCTGTGGACTTTTCAAAAAGTATATTTATGTCATCCAACGCACGGATCCAACGCAGGGTCCACTTTCAACAGCTGCCATGTTCCGACTAACGGTCCGATTCAGAATCTACCGTCTCGGTAGTGAAGTTAAAGATCCAAACTATCGTTAGATGGCGCCACAAAATAAAATTTATCGATTTTAGTGAGCAGTATTCCAGGTCGAAAAAGGACCTGGGTCGCGCGGACCCAGTGTGACTATTAAGGGTTAACATGGTGTAGGTGACCTTTGGTGAAGGTGATCTAAAAATACCTAAATGGTGTAGGTGACCTAAAAAAACTCTTTTTGATCTACCCTTAAAATATTCCTAAAAATTCACACTATAACAATATGCAAAAAAAAAAACGATTTTTTGAAGTTTCCAGAGAGGGATGCTCCTTTAAATCAGCCAACTATGATAGGTGCAGACAAATTCAGTTTGCAGGAGGCTAAATATCAAGCTGCGATGAATTTCAAATAGAAACAAAAGAAGCACAAGTTTATGAAACATAGCGGACTACGAAAATATGAAGAAGAAAATGGAAAATGATCACAACAATATAGATTTTTAGCAAAGCCAATTGTAAATGTTTTTTACTTCTCAATTTTTATTGTTCATAATTTTTTGAATGCTCCCTTTGTTATTTCTGGTTCATTGTTTCCAATTTTACACATGGTTTTTCTTTCATTGTGATTCATCGAGCTCGTTTACTTTACTTGCGAACATCAATAACCGTAGTTGCGAGTCATGCACGTTTTTTCGTCGAATCATGCTCGATCGATGGGTAATATCGATTAGTTTGAAAAAAAAACCGATCAATCACCAGCCCTGCCGCATACTTAAAAGGCCGCGCGACTGTCGGCAAAATGCATATTCGCTGGTAACATGAATCGTTGGCGAACAATTGCCTGTCTCTGCCTTGTCTCGGTGGGTCATGAGAGCCACCAGGTAAATTTCATGGTCCCCGCGGGCAAAAATTAAAAAAAACGAAATAAAACAATAAGTGAAAAATAAAACGATTTAAAAAAAAAAGAACCCATTGGACATACGTTTCTGACGTTCTGTCGTAAATTCGTAGCGATCGTTTTTTTTCGAACCACGAAAAACACGATCTTACGCAATAAGTGAATTAATGTGAAACAAATCTGAGTGAAAAAGTCGTCATTGATTGCCATCTTTTTGCAACCTAACATGTTTTTTTTTTTCATGCACACGGTTCTTCATATCTTTTCGGCGATCTTTCTATTCAAGAAAGTTCATCTGAAATGATGAAATTTCGCACTCGCGTCCATGGTTCATCGTCGATCACTTTCTTTAGATATTTTTTTATCCATTATAAAAGTTTCTTTCGAAACTGTTTGTCAATGCTTGCAAATGTCACGTTTATAGACGGGAAAAACACGACATTCCATAAGAGACCATGTTAATTTAGAAAATGTTTATTTATTAATTGCTCACAAACAAGGTATTCCGAGAGTTTGAAATTTGAACAGGTGACTTTTTAGATACTCATAAGTGACCTCGAATTTTTTTATCCATAGCTGTTTGTTATTTCGATCATCAGATGAGCTTTCTTAAAAAGCGACCGTCTTCTCTTTGAATTCGGCACAATGTTTTTACGTTAATTGCAGAAGCCTAAATAAAAATGCTTATTAAACAGAAAAAAAATTGTGTTAAAAAAATTAAAGGCTTTCTTTTGCCGGCAGATTCACGAGTACATGACCGACGAGGAGGTGCAGTCAGTTTTTCAGACCGATCGCTATTCCGGTAATGAGAAAAAAAAAATGACGAATAAAAGAGAAATAAAAATCAATGTTTTTATTCTCTTTTTGGATAATACGATTTTATTCTAATTTACGTTAAAATGATCCGTTTCTATTTACGATAAAATTATTTGAATATTTGATGAATTCGTGGAACTCAATTGTTTGGGTTTGTTTTTATGTCAATTTTAAAGTTCCAGAGTACGAAGTGGTGCCGATGGCGCACTACTTTCCCAATAACCGAAATGGGATGCAAAATGTCGTCGTTTATTTCAAAGCGTTCGGTGAGGACGTGATTCTTCATCTCGATGAAACCAAGGACGTACTTTTTTCGAAAAATACACCGATTTACACCGTTAGCTCGAACTCGTCGTACTTAAATGGATTGAATTATCGTTTGGTGTCCGGCGAGGTGTGTATTTCTCATAATACACTTTTTGATACCTTTCTTCTAATTGTTTAGTCAGTACATTTGAAAAAAAAAAAATACCAGTAAAATGAACTTATTAAATTCACGTTTTATTATTTACAATTAATTGGCAAAATTTTACACGAAAAAATCGTATGCTTTTGTTTGTTAATTATTCGCGTCCTGAGTAGTGAGTTATTCATTTTTTCCATGAAATGCAGGGCCTGAATGAGCGGTTCAAAATTTACGAGGACCCAACGAAAATGGCATCGCTCGCTGCCTACGAGGGCGGAGACGAGAAACTTCATTTCGTGAGTATTTCGAAAAATCGGCACCTCGCAATTTATTGGATTAAAAAAATTAATCCAAACATTTGTCTATGTAAATTGTCATTTACACAAATGTCACTTTGTCTTGCATCATTAAACATTGTTCTTTTGTTGTTTTGATTTGCAATTTAGAAATTAGAAAATATTTCGATAAGTATAATTTGGAAATAAGAAAATATTTAGATAAATATATGTAAAAGTTGTTATTTACTGAGAGATATTTTATTTTTTTCTTTTTTTTCTCGTTCTTATTCCTTCTCTCCCTTGTTACTATTATTATTATTATTATTATTATTATTATTATTATTATTATTATTATTATTATTATTATTATTATTATTATTATTATTATTATTATTATTATTATTATTATTATTATTATTATTATTATTATTATTATTATTATTATTATTATTATTATTATTATTATTATTATTATTATTATTATTATTATTATTATTATTATTATTATTATTATTATTATTATTATTATTATTATTATTATTATTATTATTATTATTATTATTATTATTATTATTATTATTATTATTATTATTATTATTATTATTATTATTATTATTATTATTATTATTATTATTATTATTATTATTATTATTATTATTATTATTATTATTATTATTATTATTATTATTATTATTATTATTATTATTATTATTATTATTATTATTATTATTATTATTATTATTATTATTATTATTATTATTATTATTATTATTATTATTATTATTATTATTATTATTATTATTATTATTATTATTATTATTATTATTATTATTATTATTATTATTATTATTATTATTATTATTATTATTATTATTATTATTATTATTATTATTATTATTATTATTATTATTATTATTATTATTATTATTATTATTATTATTATTATTATTATTATTATTATTATTATTATTGTTATTGTTATTATTATCATTATTATAGAAGGGATACCGAATTGTTATTATTATCATTATTATAGAAGGGATACCGAATCGCACGTGCCACCTTGCACGTGCCGAAATGGTGGTGGATGTTGTCATGGAGCACGTTCACAAGGCCTGCAGGGACGCCGTGCCGAGGGCCAAAACACGAGGAACGAGACGTCCAGTGTACTGGTGGACGGACGAGATCGCGGAGCTGCGGAGGGCATGCCTTCGTGCCAGAAGGCTTGCTCTGCGCGCCCGGCGCCGCGACACCGACGCAGCCCGGAGCACCACCGCTTACAAAGCGGCGAGGAAAGAGCTCCGCCGGACCATCCAGAGGAGCAAACATCGTTGCTGGAAAAAGCTTGGGGAGGATCTGAACAGCGATCCCTGGGGACTTGGGTACAAACTGGTCCTTCGCAAATTGGGGGCTTTTTCTGACAGCGCCCCCACTGATGCGGAGGCCATCGGCGCTATCGTCGATGCCCTATTCCCCAATCACCCCAAGCTGCCGCGCCGCCCTCGAACACCGGAGGAAGCACCGATTCACCTCTTTACCGAGGAGGAGCTGCGGTGCGCGGCGCGGTCCTTCAAAAATAAGAAGGCACCAGGCCCCGACGGCCTGCCAGCAGAGGTGCTCAAAGCCGCAGTTGAAGGGCACCCAGCGCTCTTCCTCGAGATGTACAACGCCTGCCTGCAGGCGGGGGTCTTCCCTCTTCGCTGGAAGCAGGCAAGGCTTGTACTCATCAGGAAGGGCAAGGGTGGACCGGTGGACAGCCCGTCATCTTACAGGCCCCTGTGCATGTTAGATACAGCCGGCAAGCTCCTGGAAAAGCTTCTTCGACCTCGCCTTCATGCGGCCGTCCAAGCCGCTGGAGACCTTTCCGAGAGGCAATACGGCTTTCGGAAAGGGAGGTCGACGATCCACGCTATCCAGGACGTGGTCGAGGCAGCCAGGGGCACAGAGCGGGGAAATCATTTCTCCCGCCCAGTCTGTCTACTGGTCACGCTCGATGTGAAGAACGCCTTCAACTCGGTGCGGTGGAGCGATGCACTAAGCGCGCTGGAGCGGGATTTCGGTGTCCCCGAGTATCTCCTACGTATACTGGGGGATTACCTGAAAGACCGCTCGCTCACGTACTACACCGCAGATGGTCCGGCCTGCCGCGAGATCACGGCAGGGGCGGCCCAGGGCTCCATACTGGGTCCCGACATATGGAACATAACGTATGACGGGATCCTACGTATGGGGATGCCTGAGGGTACATTCCTGGTTGGGTATGCGGATGATATTGCCGCCGTAATCATCGCGCGAAGCGTGGAGGCGGCACAGATGCTGCTCAACCAGGTAATGCGGCGGGTCCGCTCCTGGATGGGCGATCACGGCTTGGAGCTGGCGCTGGCGAAAACCGAGATCGCGCTTCTCACCAAGAAGCGTATCCCCCTCCTTCGGGATATGCGGGTGGGAGAGGCGACGGTCCGGACAAAGGCGGCTATCAAGTACCTGGGGGTGAAGATCGACTGCAGACTCACCTTCGGGGAAGAGATAAGAATAAGAGCGGACAAGGCGGCTGCGGTGACGACGTCGCTGAGCAGGGTCATGGCCAATATCGGCGGCCCCCGGCCCTGCAAGCGCCGTCTATTGCTCCGCACTGCCGAGTCCATAATGCTCTATGGCGCCGAAGTCTGGGCCGAGGCGCTCCGGTACGGAACGTACCGGAAGCGTATGGCCGCAGTGCAGCGGAGAGGGGCCCTCCGCGTTGCCAGTTCCTACCGCACGGTCTCGGAGCCAGCTGTACTGGCCATAGCCGGGGTCATACCCATCGACCTCCTCGCCCGGGAGCGGAGGTCCGTCCACCGGGACTTCCCCGAAGAATTGGACAAGGAGAGACGACGGGAGATGGCCAGGGCCGAAACGCTGCGGGCCTGGCAGGAACGATGGAGCGGGGACTCGCGGGCTAGGTGGACGGCGAGGCTAATACCCCAGTTATCGACCTGGGTCGACCGCCAGCACGGTGAGGTCGATTATTACCTCACCCAAATGCTGTCGGGGCACGGGTACTTCCGGGCCTACCTGAGTAAGATGGGCAAGGCCCGGGACTCGCGCTGTCTATCCTGCGGCTCCCCGAGGGACGACGCACTCCACACGTTCTTCGAGTGTGAAGAATGGAGTGTATGGAGGGCCCCTCTCGAGGCAACGTATGGGAGCATAACCCCGGAAAATATCGTCGGGGTTATGCTCCTGGACGACGAAGCTTGGGCGGAGATCACCACCTACGTGGAGGTGGTCCTCCGCCTGAAAAAACGAGTGTTGGAAGAGGAGGAAAGGGCCCCCTGAGGGGGCCCTGAGGATAAAAGACGTCACCCCGAAGTAATGCGAAAGCGGTTCCGGGGTGACGCCTTGGAGCTGATGGAGGGGGGTTTTAGCGGGTAGGCTCGAGAGAGGAGCCCCGCACACGGGGGACGATTTAACGTCCCCCACGGTGCGTAACCAGCATTTCCCCCCGCCTCAAAAAAAAAAAAAAAAAAAAAAAAAAAAAAAAAAAAAAAAAAAAAAAATTATCATTATTATTATTATTATTATTATTATTATTATTATTATTATTATTATTATTATTATTATTATTATTATTATTATTATTATTATTATTATTATTATTATTATTATTATTATTATTATTATTATTATTATTATTATTATTATTATTATTATTATTATTATTATTATTATTATTATTATTATTATTATTATTATTATTATTATTATTATTATTATTATTATTATTATTATTATTATTATTATTATTATTATTATTATTATTATTATTATTATTATTATTATTATTATTATTATTATTATTATTATTATTATTATTATTATTATTATTATTATTATTATTATTATTATTATTATTATTATTATTATTATTATTATTATTATTATTATTATTATTATTATTATTATTATTATTATTATTATTATTATTATTATTATTATTATTATTATTATTATTATTATTATTATTATTATTATTATTATTATTATTATTATTATTATTATTATTATTATTATTTAACGTTTGTTAAATAATTCGTTCCTCAGCACTTTTGATCATTTGCCTATCATTTACGTTTGGTAAATTTTAATTTTTTTTTTCAGAATGGCCCTTACGGAAAAAATTTCATAATTCGATCATTACCGCATAGAGTTCTCGGGCTCGTAAATAAAAACAAAACTTACGAGGCCTCGAAAGCTTGGTCCCGAGTATCGGAATACGGTGACTACGCGAAAATTCCGAATCATCACGTTGTCGTAAAATTGCCTACGGAGAACCTGACCGAACATCGCGAGGAGCCTCACGAGGAAGATTTTTCGGGCAAAAAAATAACCAAAAAAAAAAAGACGTGGGGCAACGTTGCATGGGCTAAAGTTCCACCAAAAGTCATTTATCCCGAGATCATGCTGATCGCGGATTACGGCGCGTTCAAGTAAGTCGTAGACTCGAAAAAAATGGTCCAGAGTTTATATCCCCTTACTTTTCATTTATTAATTTTCAATTGGACATCGAACATTATCTGGTTAGGAATCCAAAAAAAAAATTACTCAAATTTTCGGACAATTTTATCGCTTTCGGATTTAATTAAAAAATCTAGGTGAATTCAATTATAAATGGTTAATCATAAGAAATAATCCATTGTCGATTTAATTACAAATTCGAATTGAAAAAAAAGCGTTAAAAAATCGGGAATGATAAGAACAATTTACGCATTTCAGAAATATTAATTTGTTTTTCTATTTTCATATACTTCTGCCAGATCGCACAATTTAAATTTGTGGCAGACCGTTCTTTATTACGCGGCATTTTTCAACGCTGTGGATCTCAAATACAGGATACTGAAGAAGCCAAAAGTGCGAATTAGTATCGTTGGAATAATCGTGGCTGTGGTAAGATCGTTGAAAAAAACTTAAAAATTATCCAACACTAACGACGATTATAATAACTTTGGCATAAGAATAAGATTCTTAAAGAAATCCGACGAGTAAAATAAATACTAGTAAAATTATTATTTATTTTGTTATTATTTTTTTATTATTATTTAAATAATAATAAAATATTATTTATTTATTACTTAATAATAATAATTGTTTCATTGATAATAAAAATAAACAATAAATTTAGATCGAGCTTATCAATTAACAGATTTGTTAAAATTCCAAATAAAAAACAAGTTACTGTTCAATGACTCTTCGAATTTGACATCAGTTGCAAAAAGTCATCTCGAATAATACCGTAGTAAACTCAAACAGATGTATCCATTGTAAAGTATCGTGTATCAACAATAGTGTAAATAAATAAACTAAAGTACGTTTTATACTATCTAATTAAGATAATATAATAAATTTATATTCTTTACTTTATTTAAGGGGTTTATACTATGAAAACTCTATGAAAGAAGTTTATACTATGAAAAACTCTTACCTAAACTAAATCGGCAATTCCTGCACCGTACAAAATCCCTTCTGATTGCTCATTATCGTCGATTTCTTCAAGTGAAATTTTGAAATAAAAAATTTCAAATTTTCAGAGTGGACTGGCCCCTTAATATAACTTTATTTTTTAGTTTTCAGATCAATCGAGATAACATTTTTCAAAAGTAATCGACCTTTAGTTATGAGAATATATTGAAAATATACAAAACACTAATTAGGACATCAAATGTACTTGTGTGTAAAAACCCCTAAGGGTTATACCTGGAATAAATACTACACTACAAAACACTAATTATTTATTTGCTTTTCGATTTTTTACTGTAAATATCAATATTAATAAAATTCGTGTTGTTGTTAATTCAATGTTTGTTTTTTTATTTTTCACGATAATTATCGGTATTCAGGACGAAGGGGCAACTCCGTATCTGAACGAAAATCGAGTAAAACCTGATTTAATCGGAACCGGAGCCCTGGACGCATTAAGCCTCTATCTGTACAGAGAAACTAGATTTCCACAAAAGTCTTACGACGTAGTAATCGCGATAACGCAGTAAGTTGGGAAAATGAAAAAAAAAAACAATTTCTCCCCAAAATCCGAAAAGTCGTACCAGCGCCCTAAATAGTTGCGAATAATTAAAAAAAGAAATTTATTTCAGCTCGCACATGTGTCGGTATGTGAAAAATTCGAGGAAAGCCTCCGAATGCCACGGGGTGAGAGGTAACACATTTTTTGAACACCTTACACTAGTCTCGAATGTAAATGGATTTGAAAAATGATTACCGCGAAACTTAGTTTTTTAATTCTTCATTTTTATGTGCATATCATCATTTTGCGCAGTTTTATTCGTTACTTTTGAAAATGTTTATTTAGTTTTTTTTCACAATTTAGTTATCAATTGATTACGCATTTGCCTATAATTTATTTATACAAAAATGTATATATTTCTTTTCGATGTATTTGTTGAAAATTCTTTCATTAGTTTGCATTTGTTTATTCATTTAGGTGAAATAAATTGATCTGTTCCAAATTTATTTGTCTTCCAAACCAATTTTTTTATATATAGCTGACTGTTTCTTTGAAAAAAAAATTCTTTTTTTGCAAAAGGTATAAGTAAGTACGGAACGGCTTGCGATTGGGACGACGAGACGAAAAGAATGGAGTCGGTAGCTGTGATTAGCGACAGAGGCTTCAGCGGGATAGCAACAGCCGTCCACGAGTTGGCCCACGTGTAAGTCCGATTGGACAGAAATATTATTAATTTTTTTTTAGTACCTTATTAGCCTATAACAGTTTCTTATAGAACGAAAGTGCATTCTCTCCACTTTTACTTATTTTTATCGTTAGATTTAATTTCTAACGACCTTGAATTTACTTTTAAATGTAATTAAATTTTTTTTTAATTTTAATTTTATTTTTAATGCTAATTTAAGATCTTGAATTTACTTTTAAATTTTATTTTAATTTATACGATCAGTACGTTTTCCTGTCAAATTAAGATTTTGTCAATTCAAACAATTTTTTTTTATCTTTTAGTCTGGACCATTTTCGTTTTTTTTTTGCGTTTGCAGATTTGGCGTTCCGCACGACGGTTCGCCGTCTCTGTCTTACGTGGGTGGGCCTGGTGCAGCGAGCTGCAAATGGGAGGACGGATATCTGATGAGCAGCTTTCGTCACAATGAAAATGCCTTGAAATGGTCGAGATGCAGCCAAGCGTGTTTCAGATATTTTTTGAAGTAATGCTTTTTTCATATATACGGTAACATTATCGGCTAAATTGGTTTGAAATTGGGGGGGGGGGGGGGGGAACTTACGATACATTTATTGTTTTTTTAACGTAGCAAACATCGGGCTAGTTGTCTCTACAACAGACCTGCAAACGCGGCTGTCTCGTTGCCCAGAGTCCTGCCGGGCCAATTACTTTCAATCGATGAACAATGTATCAGAGCGATTGGGGGCGAGTCCTGTTGGGTAAGCGGCACCTGAGTGAAATTTTAATTCGACTTTACGGAAAATTAAATCATTATATATCAATATTGATATATGTCAATGATTTTAACGCGTTACCCCCACTTGTAGCGCAAAAAAAGGCCTTTTTCATGAATTTTTTTAAAGAAAACTACAAAACTTTTTTAATCGATCAATATACCATCTTAAAGAACACATCTTGAAGAACTTTCAGTAATTTTTTTATTGAAAAATATTACATTGTTTAGTGGCAAATGGCCGTCAATGAAATAATGTTTTTATATACACGGTTTGCGGTGACCAACATTGCGGCGAAGTGGATCATCCGAAAAAAAAAAATGCGGATGGATTTAGTCAAATATAAGTATAAACTAGTCTTTAATCGAAGGATTTTAAAAAATATTCATTTTTCACAAAATGGCGGACAGTCAAAGTTAATGGTTCGATTTTAATGAAAAAAAAACGGCCGTTTTTTGGTTATAAAACGGCCATTTTTTTTTCGAAAAAAAAAATCGAACGATTAAAGACTACATTTTTATGTATTAAATAAGCCTGCAAAATTTCAAGAAGATCGGTTCATTAGTGTTCGAGTAATCTTGGTCACCGACTTCAGAAATGCCATTTTGAGAAAAACGCGTTTAAAGTTTCAATTTCAGTTCTTCAATTCACGGATTCTTCTCTTTCAACGCTCATATCTCAGTCAATTTTGTTCGGGTCGACTTGAAATTTTCAGAACATATTCTCAGATACTTATACTTCAAAAAAATGCAATAAAAAAAAATGATTTTTTCAAAATCGCAAGTGGGGGTAACCCCTTCATTCATTTTTTCAATTTTATTTGATGCGATCTGTTCTATGCGATATTTCGGTTGACCTTAGCCACCATCCTAATATTTTTTTACTCTCTTCACTCGTGCAATAATTTGGAACATCCAAGGTGCGCTTCGGTGTTTTATTTCTACGATGTTGATCGCCCGAATAATAAATCCAAATAAACTCACCAAATTGACGGTTTAGCCAAACTTATTCGTTCATATCCTCATTGTCATTACAATCATCAATATTCTTTAGTCATTCCTTTTTTCGTCTCCATTCATTTTCGATTACAGTGTTCGCCTACGTTTATTGGACTTTTATATTTTTATTGACTGTATTCGATTATACTTTCACTACACGTTTATGCGTTTATAATGTGCTGATTGGATTTCTTAAAAATTTATTAGGTATTAAAGAAAAAATGTGTTCGTTTCGTCTATAAATGTTGAATATGTGCATTTTTACAGCACGACGACGAGCATGCCTGCACCTTACTCTGGTGTCGTGTGCCTAACACCATCAGTGACTGCATTGCGAGTACACCGGCAGCGGAGGGCTCAACATGCGGCCACGGAAAGGTAATGATCGAGATTTCTTATTTCCAATTATTAGAGACAAAAATGAATACATTTATCGGTAAATATTTGGAAAATGACCCCCTACCCCACCCCCCTATAGGGTGGGAGGATTTCATCGATTTTGACCCCCTGAATACGACGGTGAAGAGAAATCACGGCGGTCACCCCCCAATAAAAAGTTATGGAGTTTCAAAGTTCGCAAAGATACCAACGCGGATAAACAAGTAGTCGCTACTGGAGCGGGTGGCTACTGGACCACGGAGGCGTCCGGTAGTACCCAAACAAACCCAAACAATCCCTACCAACCCCAAACAAACCCAAACAAACCCAAACAATCCCAACCAGTCCCAAACAAATCCACACAATCCGAACCAACCCCAAACAAACCCAAACAATCCCAACCAGCCCCAAACAAACCCAAACACAACCACCGCCCCGTGGTCGTCGCTACCCCTCCACCCCCGCCGGGGGGAGGGGGACCGCACCCCCCCGTGGTCCAGTAGCCAGCCGTCCCAGTAGCGACCACTGTTTATCTGCGTTGGTACTTCCGCGAATTTCAAAACCCCATAACTTTTTATGGGTGGGTGACCGCCGCGATTTCTCTTCACCATCGTGTTCAGGGGACCAAAATCTATTAACCCCCCACCCCTCAACCCCCTACGGGGTGGGGGTCATTTTCCTAATAATTACCCATACTACGAAGGGTAAAGGAAATTTAGACGAAAAGAAAATATACAGGAATATTCGAAATGCCCAAATACCCAAGAATAAATATGTGGGCAAACAATTGATCGCTATTCCGATCATTTTAGATTTGCATGCGAGGGCAGTGTGACGAGTCATCCGTCATCGCTAGAAATTCGCCGGAATCATGAAACGTCAGTTGTCATATTTATGAATTCACGGAAACGTTTCGACTCCCACGAAGTGTTTACGGTGTGAATATTTATGAACGTCAGTTTATAGTGATTACACGGTAACAGCAAAAATACCAAATATGTATGAAACTGTAAAACGCCGTTTGCTCCTATTCAATATTTATTTTTCTTCGTGTTTCTCCCTTTTCTTCCGTGTGAATAGCGAATATTATTACGACGCTCACGGCGAACATTGAGTTTGTAAAAAGTGCCACGACGGATATTATTTATTTATAATCTTTTTCAATGTTGAAACTTTCTTGATGACGGAGCGGCGTCAGTTAGAAGCGCTGACTTGATGCGTTCTACATTCTGCTCGATGTCCTTAATATCCCGTTGATCACGCGAGAATCAGTCGGGCAGGTTATTAGTGCAATTAGAATCTTGACTGAGAACGAAGAATTTAAGGATGTATTGCCCGTACATTCCCTACCAAAAGTGACTTTCTGTAAGAATTTTGAGTACTTTGCGATAACATTAAGATCTGAAAAAAATCAACCGTATTGAAGATGCTCAGAACATTGTTTTTAATGATAAGAATGTCAACAATTTATAAATATATTGTTTAAACAAGAATTTGTTCAAAAAATCTCCGGTGAACTCGATTATTTGTGACATTAAATGAATTATGATATTTTGCTGAATACATGCGATTTTTTAAAGAATTTTATCTCTATTTCGAGTGATGCGAATGAAAGATTGAAAAAAATTGCCCTATGCAAACAATATTACTCTTTATGTGGCTTGTAAATGCAACTGCACTGGAGAAAAAAAGGAACTCGTCCAAAAATTGCAGTTGTATTTGCAAGAAAAATAACTTATAAGATATGCTCCATTTTATGCTGATTACTCCAGGGAGAATGAAGCGTAAAGGTTATGTTTCTCATGAACCGAACTACACGCATGAAAAAAGAAACTGAAGGCTAACCCTAATTGATTGGGAGGAATATTGAAAATAATTCTACCTTGGGCTTTGAAGAAAACAATTTCGTGAAGATTTTCTCAATATTACAAAACACAATAATATTAAAATGAGCCTCGGAGCGGAGCACAAAGGTACATTGAAATCAAATTCTTCTATTATTTGTGCGCATGCGTTAGGTTTGGACTATTATAATTATTTGAGACGGTATCGTCAGGAGAGCTGCTAGCGGCACGATCTGGAACTATTGCAAGTCGGATTTTTTAAGACGCTGGAACTACGTATTGACCTATGCTGTGTCCACTCCTCTCTAGTCTCCCTGCTTTAAGGGCGGGGTAAAGTATTAAAAAATTTTCCTTCATTTTTTAAATGAATGCATAATATATCAAGAATATTGTGTTAAAATTTCAAGTCGATCGGAGTAAAATTGACGAAGTTATGAGTATTTGAGCGTCTATAGCTCGAAGCCGGGTTTTATACCTGGGCGGCAGCTGCACGGCGCGCTATTGTATTTTTCGACCCCGAATAAATTTCTAGAAAGACAAGTTGACGATTTGCGAATTAGTAGAGCAGAGGAGCAAGCGGCGCACGACAGTAAAGAAGAAAGAGTATTGCGTAGACAAACGCAAAAAGATGCTCTCGATCATCTTGATGAAAGCCTTTTGCTCTACGGACCTGGCATCGACGACTTTGAGTGAGTATAAGAAAATTATCGAGTTTTATTTTGAATTTCTAAAAATTCAAAGATAATTGAAAAATCTGAAAAAATTCATACGTATTCAGAAAAATGAACGAATCACGAAAAAAAATTGGGTTGCGGGGAAATTTGTTGGCTAATTTTTTTTTTTCATCATTTTGTTAATAACATTTTGGAATTATTATTATGCAAAATTAATCTTTTGAGTACCTTTAATATGCATGAATTTTCTCCGATTTTTATGCAATCGAGAAGTGTTCTCAAACTTATGTGCAATGAGCGCTAAGCGACCAAACTCTTCTGCGTTTTTCAAACCGTTTTTCTGAGACTTGTCATATTTGAAGTCCGTGTGCACGATAACTCAAAATCTACTGGACCAATCGCTTTGAAATTTTGCACAGTACTTCTTCACATAATTCACCAGGTATTGACGAAAGCTTTTTTGTTTTTTTAAATAATTACTAATTTTTCAACAACAAATTAGCCGATTTTTTTTAGCGAAAATCGGGTTTTTGGCTTCCAAGTGCTACGAAAAATCGAAAAATCGAAAAAAAAAAAATCCTTCCGTCATTACCTCGAGAAACATCTCCTTTAGCAAATGCATTTTGATTTTTTTGTTTCAGATGATTCTGTTGCGAGTTATGGTGCACACCGCAAACCAACTTTTTTTCGAGGCGCCTCCGGGGTTTAATTTTCACTCGCTCAATTTTGAATATTTTGCAATGCAAATTTAGGAGAATGTTGTTCAAATGTTACTTTATTATATGTAAATTTTTCAATAAACGAACACTATTCGTTACGCCAAAAAAAAATCTTAAAAACATGCCTTTTTTTCGCCGAATCAACTTTACCCCGCCCTTAAATGTATAAAAACAAAAATATTTAACCTTCCGGCAGTTAATGCATGTGTTTTGAAAACTAGAACTTGCAAGCTTGCCGTTAGATCCGGTCATTTTTTCTTTCAACGGTCCATAAATGAATAATAAGTCCTACAATCTAAGGATGCTCTTAACCGTCCAAGCTCGGGAGACCTCCAATTGGGATTGGGAGATCGGAATTGGAATCGTGAAGAAGGATGAACAACAATTAGGGATTGTATTATTTTTATTTCATTCATTCGATGCAAAATTTTCGTCACTGTACGAGCTTCATCTCGATACCGATCTCGTCGTGAAGCTCCTTCTTGCTGCCGGGATATCCTTCGAGTATGCAATCGATTATTTCGGTGCACAATCGTTTTCTCTTGGCGTACTCGCGTGATAAATTCTTCATCGTTTCTTCGGCTTTTCTTTTCTCGATACCGAGGTCTTCCGTACCACCAGAGTCCATGAGAGCGTCCAATTTGTTGGTCAAGTCCGTCACCGCATTCTTCAATTCTTCTCTCGTCCTGAGTGCATCCTCAAGGCTCAAACTCCCGCGCAAAATCGCCAATTTCTTTTCCTCCTCGCGTATCGATCTCTCGACCTCGGCGCGACGCGCTTCGACCTCGTTCGCGTGACACTCAAGCTCTCGATTGATGCGCACAAGCTCGTCGACGTCCTGCGAGAGATCTTGAGCGACGCAGTAGATCTTTTGCTTTCCGTAAACCTTCGGAGACACAGGAAATTCAGGAATTTCGCAATTTGTTCCATATTCGTGAGGTTATGTCAGTTCTTCTTGAATTTTCATTGAATTTAATTGAACTTTTCGTTATGGGCTCGAACCTTTTCAAAGATTTTTTTCTTCGCGACCAACGTGTCGAGGGATTTTTGTACAACGGGTTTTGGGTATTCGTTGTGTAGATTCGCGACAATGTCGTTTACACTGTATGGACGATTTTCGTTTTGCATGTATTTGTATATCGCGTCCGTCGCCATTTCCATCGGTCGCGCCTTCCAAACCTTGAAAAAACATTAGACAATGTGTCGATCATTTTGTTAATTACAAAATCTGGCTGCTTATCATCTAACCGCGTGCGAACCGCAGGCCCACCTTTTTACCGATTGGCAGTAATGTGACCGTCAGTCGGTAATCCGGTTGTTACGTTACCGACTGCTGATTTGCGTTACCGACCGTGTTGAGGTCACATTTGCCGACTGCTGGTGTTTCGCTACCCACCGTCGGGAAATAATCGATACGGGCATCTGTCCAACCACTTCGTGGCTCGCTCTACGTCTGTGCTACGAAAATAAAATCTCACATTTACGCCTTCAACTATCCTCTCTGATTGACATCGCGAATATGAAAACTGATACACTTGCAATACGGAAATAAGTGTAGCGTGGTTTTAAACGAGACATTTTGTTAACGAGGAAACTGCGTCAAGATCAAGCGATAAGGATTAAAAAACGAAAAAGTTTAATATCGATACGAAGTGAAACGCCGATTATTCAGCGTGAAAACAGACGACAATGTTCGCATTCGTATCGGATTGAATAAAAGCGCAGCGAGGTTAATTTATATCGATAGGACCCGTCTCGATCGCAGCGCCGCCGGTGGCGCTCCTGCGAACCCCAACCTTTCCGCAAACTCGAAACTTTTTTTCGTACTCATTCTAGTCTTCGAATAGAAATCCGGAAAAGCTGGGTGCTGCAGTGCTCCGTGTTATTTTGGTTCGTACGCGTGGTGAAGATGGCGGCGCGACGTGCGACGAGCGCGACCGTCGGTGCTGGCCAAAAAGCCTCCAAGTACTGGCCAAAAGTTCGGGAGAAATGGGAATCCCTGAAGGGTGTGCTGAAGGATCCGCGGAGGATAGCACCGGTAGCGTGCGTTTTCGTCCTCCTGGAGGTCGCCGTGAACGTTTTCGTGATCGAGAGGAGGCGCTACACGGAAATCGACTGGAGGGCGTACATGCAGGAGGTGGAGGGCTTTGTCAACGGGACGCTGGACTACGGGGAGTTGCGCGGTGACACCGGACCGTTGGTCTACCCGGCTGGTTTTGTTTACATCTACACGCTGCTCTACTGGGTGACTTCGCGCGGGGTCGACGTCAAACTGGCTCAGTACATCTTTGCCCTGTTTTACGTCGCGTTGCTGTCATTAGTGCTTCGGGTTCATGCAAGGACCAAGAGCGTGCCGCCGTACATACTGATCCTGATACTCTGCACTTCCTACCGCGTGCACTCGATCTTCGTGCTGCGTCTGTTCAACGACTCGGTCGCCATGATATTCCTGTGGGCGGCGATAAATGCTTTCCTTGACGACAGATGGTACCTCGGCAGCGTCCTCTACAGTCTGGGTGTGTCCGTCAAGATGAATGTGTTGCTGTTCGCGCCGGCGCTGCTGATCGCCTATCTGAGCAATTTGGGCTTGACGGGTACAGCGCGTCAACTGTTTGTCTGCGCCGTTCTACAGCTGATCCTGGGGCTTCCCTTTCTCGCCGTCAATCCTTGGGCTTACCTCCGAGGCGCTTTCAACTTCGGCAGAGTGTTCGATTTCAGGTGGACCGTCAATTGGCGGTTCATCAGCGAAGCAACCTTCGTCAGTCCCAACTTCCACGTTGCGCTCCTGCTGCTCCACGTCGCCGCCATAATGTTTTTTGTTCCCAGCTGGACCTACTTCTTCAAGGCGTATGCCAAGTTGAAGCAGGTCGAAAAAGACATCTCAAGGTCCACCGAGAAGGTGGACGTCGACATGTCCGTCATTTCCAGACTCTTCGTGCTTCCCCTCTTCGCCGCCAATTTCATCGGACTCGCCTTCTCTCGATCTCTGCACTATCAATTTTACGTCTGGTACTATCACACCCTTCCCTTCTTGGCTTGGCATTGCCCGTACGGACTCCCCGTCAGGATCGCCATACTCGGCGTCGTCGAAACCTGCTGGAACACCTATCCCAGCACCGTCTACAGCAGCGCCGCCCTCCACCTATGCCACTTGGCGCTCCTCTACGGCCTTAACAAGAGTCGCATCAGAGCCTCCAAGGAAGATTGAATTTTTTTTTTCGGTTTTTTTCCTTCCCGGGAACGTTTGTTTCGGGACTGTACGCACGGACGATAGTGAAATTTCGAAAAAAAGTGCCAAAGAATAGTTAACCAGGATTTGCTTGGGTTTTGATATGCGAAGACATTTGCTGAGAGGAATTGTGATTTTTGAGACGATTTCAATATATCGTTGAATTTTTGGCCTTGTCCATTCGTAATTTCGGCTTCGCTCTCCTTCCTCACTCTCCCGAAATTCCGACGATTTTGAGGTTAAGCAAGCGAATACTGGGAGTGTTGGGTTCTCGCGGTTGCAAGTGCGAGAGGAATGGTAGATGAAGTAAACGAAAACTCACCTGGTCCGAGGATTTTTAACCTCCAAAAGCGTTCGTAGGGAAAATTCGATACGAGCTCGGCTGCAAAACGGTCGAGAAGTTATGTTTCCCGAGTCTCAAGGGCCTGCCGCAGTAGTGAACACGAGAAAATGTTTTTTTGACGTTGACAAAGGCTATCCATACTACCGAGGGCTCTGAAGAAAATTGGACAGGAGAATGTCTTCAAAACACTGCAAAACTCTTTTCTTTCAAGCTACTGAGACTCTGGGGTCGAGACAAAAAACCGTTCAATGCGCGACCACCCACGGTTGACAGAAACTTGCCACTTCCGGTTTTTGAATCGCCTTACTGCGCGATCTGTATAAATGATCTTTCGAATGTTAATATATGTTAATATAACAATAAAAATGAGAAAATCGGGTATGAAACTTTTTAGAGAAATTTGTCGGCACTGTATCTTGTGCAAGGAATCATTTTTACAGAAACCTTACGGAAGATCGTGAATTTAATCGACTCGAGAAAATAAGATAAAAGCGATACTGAGCGCCGTCGCCTCTGCGTTATTGGACAATTTCGCCGTACCACTACAATGTTCGTCGCTGATAGCCGTACGGTCCGTTCCGTCCGTCCTAACCTAAAAGTCGTGCGGTACTTGCGCGTTCCGTGCCTCAGCATTTGATTGTATCGAGCAACAAAAATTGTCGTACCAGTGAGCCACAATCGACCGAATCCAATACTAAAATCATCGCAATGATCCGAAAACTCGAAAACATTGAAAACTAACCTCAAAAATAAAGTACCTCGAAGAAAAGTTTACGTGCCTGTCAGAAGTTGTTCGCTCCGATGACGACTGAAGGTTAGAAACTCCTTTTTTTCCCTCGCTACAAAATAATCTTTGATTTTACGAAACGAACCGCAGCGTTTTCTGCCTATTTTATGCCATTGTTATAAATATCCCCAATATCGATAACAATTGTTATTAATACCGTTGAATAGTAGATTTAAAGAAAAATCCAAAGCGCTTTTATCGTCTGCTTTACCATAATCCTACGAATATCTACAATAACAACAAAAACTATAAAGTATATCGAATCTCCTAATAAAGTCGCATTTTTCTAATTACAAATCAGAAAATTTACAAAGCGAGCCAGCTGCGCATTACAAAACTCAGTTCGTCGGCCTTGACGGTGAACCCGGCGAATCCAAATGTTTGCTCTGCGACGACAAATTTATTTTACCAACGGCGGAGAAACAATTTCTCTCTCACTTGTTCGAGACTCATCGACTTGTGATAGGTGACGTTTGGAAAATTGCCAGCCTCAGAAGGTACTCCAGAATTTCAATGATCCCTAAATGTAATATAAAATAAACATATTTATTATTCACGTGTATACTAATATCTAAAAATAACGATGATAGTACCAGTAATATATATATGTATATATTTTTACATTTGATATAAATATATTATTTGCATTATCACTATTGTTATTATTATTGTATTATTTTCGTTGTTTTTATCCTCGCGTTTAATGCCATTTATCAATAATATTTCAAATCTTCAAATTTCGGTAATCATTTCAACTTACCGCGAAAATACGTACATTCGTGATAGATCCATCTATGATATCGATTAACGAATATCGATTTCTGATACGACCGATCCGTCGATAAATGTAAATTTGTTTATATCCATCGACACGTCGATAAAGTCGATTGGTCGATTTATCGAAACGTCGATAAAGCCGATTGGTCGATTTATCGATACGTCGATAAAGTCGATTCGTCGATTTATCGAAACGTCGATAAAGTCGATTGGTCGATTTATCGAAACGTCGATAAAGTGAATTGCTCGATCTATCGATACGTCGATAAAGTCGATTGGTCGATTTATCGAAACGTCGATAAAGTCGATTGGCCGGTTTATCGATACGTCGATGAAGTCGCTTTATCCAAACGTCGATAAAGTCGATTGGTCGATTTATCGAAACGTCGATAAAGTTGATTGGCCGATTTATCGATACGTCGATAAAGTCGATTTATCGAAACTTCGATAAAGTCGATTCGTCGATAAAGTCGATTGGTCGCCTTATTGAAACGTCGATAAAGTCGATTGTTCGATCTATCGATACGTCGGTAAAGTCGTTGATTCGATCTATCGATACTTCACTTAAGCGTCACGTCTTATTCCCAGTTACGTGCACTACTGGGGCGTTAAATTCAATGAACTGCCAATCACGACTTATTGCACAACAATTCTCATGGATTGCACACCAGACGGAAAGCCTAGCAAGAACGAGGTTTATTATCTTCTATCCGATTGCATCGCCGAAGACAAAACTCTCAGGGACGAATTGCACAGGACCAGATTGGTAAATTGTTGTAGGCGGAAATGCCGACGGAAAAAAGGAAAAACGAGAGGTTTTACGGATTGGGAATTTTCGTGTCTACTGTTTTTTATTTCTCCACTTTTGGGCAGGATTTGGTGTTGTCGCAACAGGCGTACGAAAGATCGGACGCGAACTTCAGGCGCGGTTGCATATTCTGCAGAATGGAAATATCGGGTCAACGCTCGGACTACATGAAACATTTGTCCCAAAAGCACAACGTCCAGTTGGGCAAGCCGGAAAATCTCGTCTTCGTGGACGAGCTTCTCGACAGAATACAGAAACACATCGAGAGGTTTATTTGTTTGGATTATTTTTTGGGCTTTGGGTTCGGCTTCACAAAACGCAAAATCGATCGGAGTACGAGAAAGTAAAAATAGAGCTTGATCGAAATCCTCGTTATCTTTGTTACTCGGTAACGAACACAACGCATAATTTTTTAGTTGAAAAAAAAGTACGAACAAAAATCAAGTATAACAATTCGTCTCGCGCGCTTGCGTTCGTTTCGCCTGATCGGTCACTAATATCGAAGCTTATTATCATTTTTGAAGCGCAGCTTAACGTGCATCTACTGTGAGAGAATATTCAAGGATCGCAACGTATTGAAGGAGCACATGCGGAAAAAATTGCACAAGCGCATCAACCCGAGCGACAAAACTTACGACAAATATTACGTCACGAATTATCTAGAACTCGGCAGTAATTGGCGGCAGAGACAGGTGAAAAGAAAAACGTTTTTTAGCTCAGTAGACTCCGGAAAAATAATTCGTTTTGAGGTTAGGTTCTCGCATAACCTCGAAACTATTTCGAGATTATGCAAAGTCGTTAGCATGTTTTGATTGCGTCGTTTGAAATACATAACATAGACTCAAACATTTTTCGAGGTTACATCGTCACTTAACCTCAAAAAAAAAAAACTTCTCGATTTCGGGGCAGCCATTTTGTTTCGAATTTTTCGGTTCGTCATTCCTGAGCATCAATTATGAAGAGCCAGCCTCGAATGACGTAAGAACGGTGAAAAATTGGACGTTAAATGATTCCTTCGCGCGAACCTAACCTCGAAAGCGCGCTTTACGCGCCGCCGTGACAGCCGAAAAGCGAGCGTCGTTTTTCCTCCGCCAATAGGATATTTTTCCCCCCAACGCGACGACGAATCAACGTCGCGCTAATCGAATGTGTGCAGGCTGACGGAGCGAACTCGAACGACAGTGAGAATGAGGACGAGGAGGCCTCGTGGGGTGATTGGGACGGGGACAGCGCTCTCGTCACGTGTCTACTTTGCCCCAGTGCGGATCCCGATTTCGCGAGAATACTCCAGCACATGAGGGACGAACACAACTTCGACTTCACGTTGTTCACGAGAGACTTGAACTTTTACGAAAAGGTGAATCATCGCAAAAATCGCACGAGTCCTTGACAAGTTGAGACAACGATTAAATCCCGATGACTCCAAAATCGGGTTAAAAAACGAAATACATAAAAATAGGTTAAAAAACCAACCTCGAAAACCACCGAGAAGAAAATCAAACTCGAGTAACTCAGAACTCGATTTACAAAAATAAAATAACCGTCATAACATTCAAATGTAAAGCCTCGAAAACTCGTTTAAAAAATTGAATCCGCGTGACGCAAATCTTGACGAAACAAAAAAATAAACAGTCGCAAATTAAAATAAAATCTTGACAAATACAAGAAAAAAATTAAAGCGATAAACTCAAATGATAAGTGAACTCAAATTTTTTAATCAATGTTTGTTAAGGGGGGAAATCACAGTAGCACAAAACAAATAGGCATATTTTCGGGAATTAATTTTGGCTGAATAAAAGTATCACTCGAAAATCTGTAAAGTAGGTTTTATAGCAATACTAAAAAAGTACAAAATGTAATTTTTTCAATAAAAAATATTTAAAAATAGCGGCTGCGCAGCATATGCCCCAAGGCGCCTATTTTTGAAAGCGTGTCGATGGCCGAAGACGTAGACTCCTTAATTTTCGACCTGGAAGAAAAAACCAAAATTTTTTAGTTTCCATATAACAACAGCTAGCGAGCTACGTAGGATTTTTTTCGATATATTGATTTTTCGCGAAATGGTGCATGTTTGAAAATAAAGTTAAATTTTTAACAAAATAAAACGCTATAAAATCGTCGATAAAAAAAAACTAAGCCATATGAAATAAAAAATCCTACGTAGCTCCGTGGAGAAAGATGTTTCGAAGCTACTGTCAAAATTTCAAGTCGATCGGTAAAGATTTGCTCGAGTTATGTCTTCGGCGAGCTCAAAAAAAGTGGTTTCGAGAAAAACGCGTTTAAAGTTTTAAGTACTGAGAAACCATATGAAAATTTCATATACCTCTAATCTGCAATGCCTGCACCGTACAGTCGATTTTCGTACGCAGTATCCTTTTTCGTCCCTTTTCTAACACGACTCGACGATGTGTCACTCATAATGACAATGATTTACAAATATCACTATTTTTCATCACTATTTATGTTATATATGTATGCACGAAAGTGAAGCGTCGTGAAAAAGCGTTGTATTCAACGCAAGAAATTTGGGCACTCGGACACTTTTGCCGTATTCCATCATTTGGTATATTATTTTTAAGACCCTAAAGCACCTTTTAAGCGAACATTTTTTTTTTTTCGAAAAATTGAAAATTTTACTGTGATTTCCCCCCTTAATTCGTTCATCGGATGAACTTCCTTAAGCGAAATAGAACCAATATTTCCCAACGCGAGCATCCCGAATTAATTTTACACCGAATCGCAGGTAAAAGTCGTCAATTACGTGCGCCGGAGGATGTACGACAAGAAGTGCATCTACTGCGACGAGAAGCCGGACGATTTGATCTCGCATATGCGCGAAAATGAGCACGAAAAGCTGCCGGCGTCGAGAGTCTGGAATCAGCCGGAATTTTACTTCCCGATGTACGAGACCGATCCCTTTCTCTACAGTCTCGACTCGACCAGCGACAGCGAGGACGAAGTTTCGGGCGAGCTTGCCTAAACGATGTACGTTCGGTGACAGCATTATTTGAATATACATATATTCATAAATAAACGTATATTCAAGAATATTAATCATACCCAATAATATAAAGAAGAAAGAAATCCGCGAGCCGAGAATCGAATCAATAATAATGATAAATTTCTGTTTTTATTTCAGGAAAAATGTTTTGTATCAACTTGGCCACGAGGATTTGGAAAATTTGAATCAATAATTACTATCGACTATAGATATTTCATTATTAGTGTCATTAATAATAATGCAGTCATAGAAATAATAATAAACAGTGTCATATAATAATAGCAATAACCATAGCATATAATAATGATAAGATAATAATGGCAATAGTTATTATTATCATATAATAATGATAATGGCAATGATACTATAATTATTGTTGTTGTTTATGTAACGATAATTATTACAATTATCATTGGTATTAGAAGAATCATATTTTTATCGTTATTCTTATTTTTCTTATTATTATTGTGATTGTATACATATTTTTTCGTTTTTGTGAAAAATCTACGAACGACAGCGAGAAAAATGTATTTATTTTCTGATTTTCATTTTTTTTCATGCCATCTGATGTTTAACCCCGAAAAAATTTGTCGGCGGGGAAGGGTGGGTTTGTCGGATTCGGTATCGGACCATGGAGTCGTTTAATTGGGCCTCGATCGTGGAAGCACGCGAAAACCAAGATTCGCGGGCGAAGATTAAAATCGAGGGCCTCTTGAGGAGCGAGGCTTTTCAGAAGGCACGTCTGTGCGCTCGGAAGCTGCACGGACGTTTGCCGGAGAGATTTGCCAAGCCGGAAATCAACGAGATGCTCCAGGTCGCTTGGCACGATAGGATCGAGGAAATTCGACGGGTAATATTGTTTCATTGGAAAATTAGGCACTCGTAATATTTTGAATATTATGATGTGAAATGTAATGATGGGGAAGATCCCGTACAATGGAATCTACGATAAACCATAAAATATTTCGAATATTATTTGACATTGAAATTGGCATTTGAGATAAATTAAAATGGGTCATAAACGAATGCAAATTTACGATAAAAATGTATTCGATTTAACGAAACGTTAAAAGTTGCATTACCGAAATTAATCTTGTCAGTGTTTCGGTGGCAAGGCCTGGAGTCTCCGACGTCCCGTGGTCGTTTTCGTCGACGGCGAATTGATCGGCGATGACGTTGCGTTTGTTCGACACGTCGGCAAAACTTACGCCTTCAATCTTCCCATTTGCTCGGTTTATTACGAAAATCTCATTGCTCAAGAGTATCGACGATTCATACAAAAACTGGGGGTTCGAAAACAATTTTTCTTACTCCACGTCGCTTTGTGATACATCCATAAACAAAAACGCCGAAGCTAAGCTTCGAATTTGTCCATATTTCATATTCAAATAATTACCGTCATTTTTAACATGGAGACTGAAGTAAAGGAGCCCAAACGCATATGGCGGAATCGTCGAAAAGTGGATCGTGAAAGTGATGAAAGATCTCGTAGTGCGAAAAATATCCGCAAGCGATACCAGCGCCTGGTACGGAATAGGATAGGTGGTGGATAGGATAGGCGGATAGGATAGGTACGCGAGGACCGGCTTAACAGTGTTTGTGACATACATACAGTGACGTATTACTGTCAGTTACTATATATGTGAGTATTACATATATGTCAGTTACATATAGTTTACGCAGTTCACGCTGTTACGAATCGTTGAGTGATATTTCGATATTAAAAGTATTTATAAAAGGAAAACAGAAAAAAAACCATCCAATAAAGGTAAGAACTGAACCTTAATATTATGTTTATGCAATTAATTCTCGAATTAGCGAAAATATTGACACATATTGACATCGGCAAGTACAACCACATGTTGATTCATTTTGTCAAAGCGTTTGTATTTTTTTTATTGCATGCTATCGTCGCCGAATTTAATTATGATTGCCATTAATTTTAATGCTGTTAGAGATTTCTTTGATATACAGCAAAAATGTAATGCATGATGCTTGGACAAAAAAACGTTTTTTAGGTTAAATATGCGAATCCTTTAATATAAATACCCCTCGCTCCCATTTCGTTATAATGTACGATTTGAAAAAAATATTTTTCTTGGAAATCCAGTATGCAATATTCACATAATGGCCGTTTAATCGTACATGTCACCGTATAAAAATAAAACATTTACAGTATAGATCACCTCCAAGTCAAAAAATTACTGAAATATTATCACTTCATAATTTAAACAAAAGCATATCAATATTACTCTTCAGTATTACAAGCTGCGCTAATAAGAAACAAATATACGTCAAATTGCGGATCGACGATTCAAAATCACCGCGCGGACGGAGCCCGCAGTGGTAGCGCCGCCAGGCGGGTACAATCCGCGGATCGTTCATCACTTTCACAACCATTTCGCCAGCATTGCGTTGGGCTCCTTTACTTCGTCTCCATGATGTTTAACTTCAAAAATAAATACGGAGTGTCGCCCCGTCCGCTTATCGGACGAATAAGCGTATGTTATTCGTCCGGATAGCGGCTCAGTTCACGCCGTATTTCCAGTGGGCGCACATATTATTGTGATTCGTGTAAGCTTGTATCCGGACGAATAACAGGTTGATTTTTTTATCTTGAGACTGCTAAATATCTCGAAAACTAAGCCATATACGACAAAATTTTTCCGAATAAACCTTCAATAGTTTCCAAGGGGCAATTTAATCCTACAGAAATTAAGCGCATTTATATGAACGCTCGTTAATACTAATATTTATTCCGAGCATACGAACAATTTTGCGAGAATTTCATTAATTTAATATATATCTTGGCTGCGGCCGAAAAAAATCGTTACAAAACCCTTTTGGCAATCATTATTGTTATTATAAAGTGCCAAATGAAATCTCTTTGGTCCTATTATTATCATTATTACTATGTTGAGTTATCATAATGTAACGTAATACATGAGTAGGAGTAACATTGTTGTCATTATTTTTACTATCATTATTGCAAAACAATAGGAGTATTATTGTTCTTATTTTATCGAGATTATTATTCGACATGAGCAGGTGTATTATATTACTATTTTTACTACGACTACGTGAAGAGAATTAGGATGCAAATTAATGTAGCGAAAACGAAAGTGGCGGTTTGTAGGGGAGGCGGAAGAAGGAATGAAAATGAGCAATGGAAATACGGAAATAACAAAATTGAGGAAGTAAATAGCTACAGATATTTGGGATTCGGATTCACAGTAAAGAACTCATGCACAAAACACCACAAAATGCTGGCAGGTTAAGCACAAGCAGCGACGAATGTAGCGTGGGGGAAATGAAACGGGCGAGAGTGAGCAACATGAAGAGAAGAACCTACTGGACACACTAGTGAAGGCGTCTTTAACGTAGGGGGCGTACATGAATTACGTAACGCAATTGGGGGGGGGGAGGGCTCAGCCTGGCGTTACGGTCTACGTGGGGGGGGGGGGGGGGGTCGAGGTTTGCGTTACGTTACGATTTTAGAACTGGATGGAATGAGAGAAGTGAAATCGAAAGGGTGGTGGAAAGGTACATGAAAATGATCATGGGGGCAAGTCCTGATACACCCAGCGTACATGTGGAGAATGGAGACTGGGAGGCCAAAAATGAAGGTAGAAGCGAGAAAGAGAGCGAGTGTCTACATATTGAACATATTAGAAACGGATAGCGACAGATGGCCAAGAATTTGTCTCAGCGAAGAAGTAAGGAACTGGAAAAAATGGAATCCTTTCGAGTGGGGTAGAGTTTGTTTGTGGTGGAGTAGGAAAGTGCGGTTAGACAAGTAGGAGATGGGGAGTCGGTAATGAGAACAGAAATCGGTGGAGATTTGAGTCAACTAGAAGCGAAGCAAAAAACTGGATGTGAAATATTAAATGATCTAAGGATGCAGAGAGACTGATGCAAGAGGCATTAAAAGAAAATGATAAGTAGAGATGTGAGTACGAACGAGGATGAACTCTTTGTAGAAGCAAAGAAGCAGATAGGATGGAACGAACTGTCAGATAGAAAAATTAGGCCCGTACTCTGTGAATACGTGATAAAGTTCGAGGAAAAGGTGCGAACAAGGGAAAACGAGAAGTAAAAAGGGTACAAGACGATAAGTTGTAATGGAAATGTAGTAATAGAGAAAAAGAGAGTAATGGAAACCAAAGATAAGATTATATCTAGAGTTAAGGGTAGGATAAGAGAAAAGTACGTTACCGCTGTAATTTGATGGAATATTATTAAGCCCTAGAGGCAAGAATGGCTAAATGAATCTAATCTATGACTATTATTATTATAAAACTTATTCAAAAAACTATTATCGTTATAAAGCATGAAATAGGGTATTATCGTTACTTATATTATTATGTTATTGTTACTTTTATATCTGCTTTTATTATCACTATGCATTGTTATCGTTAATTTAAGCATTTTATAAATAATTTTGAATCGCAGCGAAAACACGTTTATTTCACGTTCACCATGGACGACAACGTGATAGGATCATTCCTAATAATGGTGAATACCCGCATGAACAATCTTCTATAAATAATTCGAGAATTCGAATATATCATTTGGCGAATATATATTTTTCTTCAAAGTTGTACACGGATTTAGTGCCACGTACGTGCCAGCATTTCTGGAGGCTGTGCACCGGCTACGAGAGCAAAAATGCCTGGGGAACGAGGTTGAGTTACAGGAACACGAGGGTCCATCGTATCGTTGAGAACGGATGGATTCAAATTGGCGGTAACTGAATTATCGGTGCTTCCCGCTAATTTTGTTGATTCGCGGGCAACTATCGGAAAAATGATAAACGTGAAGGAAAATTGAGGAAAAAATGATTTTTTGAACGACTGAAGTGATTTTTGGTCGGATTTCTTTGTACTATCGATTCCAGATATTTTCGAATCTAACGAGGATCTCGACGAGAGCGCGTTGAACGAAATAACGATGAGGGACGAGTCCTACTGCGTTCCCCACGATCGCCGGGGCGTCGTCTCGATGGCGAACGACGGAAAGCAAAACAACAGGGACCAATTCGTCGTCTCGCTGAGACCCAACCAATGGATGGATCGCCGATACGTGGCGTTTGGGTCATTGTTGCTTATTTGCTCGATATTTCATGCTCTCTTCAACTATCTCCGGAAAAAATCAATGCCGATCATATTTATCAAAGTTTTTAATAGGATTTTTCGACTTTGAAAAAATGTATGAAAAATGTGACGATGAGTTATTTCTCATTTTCGTGTCAAGACGGAATGACACCCCAGCGCGGTCGGTAACGGTAGAACAGAATTATAGATACCCAAAAATCTCCGAAACCGCTCTTCAGATTCCGTCGGAACTTTGCCAAACGACGTCAAATAGATAGACGAACGGCTGTCTACTCCTCAAATTTTGAGAATTTGAGAAAAAAAAGTAGAATGGCTTATCATGCGGAACTCGTGACCGAAAAGATGAACTTTTGATGAAAAGATGAAATTTTGTTCCACTCTTGTGTCTTCCTCGTCGGTCTTTATTCGTATAGCTCCTTCGACTATTTATCTCACTCCCTCCACACTCCGAAAAATTTCCTCCAAAAATTACTGTGACTTAAGGGAGCTTTCCAGTGTGAAATTTTCAAAAAATCGATTTTTTTTTTTTTTGCTTTATCGAATAGTATACACTCTTCCGAATATTCCCTGAAATTTTCATGCCGAAATTCAGATTATTTCGGTTACTGTACAGCATTTCTTGGAAGAAGGCAACGGAGCGCTACAGCTACAGCGAAACTTTGAACGCGTTTTTCTCGAAACAGCATTTTTCAAAACGGTGTCCAACTTGGAGGGCAGAGTTTTAAAGCTATCGAGTTGAATTTTTTACACAATATTCTTAACGTCATTGTTTATCGTGCTATGGTAGCTTTTTTTTTTTGACATCTTCCTATTTTTTTGTAAAAAAAACTGCCAAAAAAAATGCTAAAATCGATACTTTTTGTTCAAACCGGCGCCATTTTTGCAAAAAAAAAAAAAAGCCTCCATAGCACGAAAGCCAATTATATACCGATCAATAATCTTTTTGTGTTTTTTGTTTCAGATCAAAATTGTGACCCCCAACGTGGACACCACATCCAAGTGCATTTTCTGCAACAATTGTTTCATCATTTTTATAGATATTAATTAATAAATAAATCGATCTTTAAAAAATTGTTTTGTATTCTTCAATACCCAATTAATATACAAAAAAAAACCAGACCGATTAGATTATTTTTTCTTTAAAAAAAAAAATCGCGAAAAACAGCGATTTTTCGGGCTGTCACACTGGAAAGCTTCCTTAACAATAAACGAGGGACCCAATCGATGTTCGAAGAATTTTAGAAGACGACTCTCAAAAATTGCAAAACAAACTAAATAATTTATGAAGAATTCTTTGCAATAAGTGATGTGCAGCACTGTAATTTCTTTGGCTTATCAACTTATACTCCGTAAATATATTAAAATGTGATATGAGTTATTTGATATGTACGGTGTAAGCAGCGGCAATTACGATAGGTGCTCTCAATTTTACTGTGCTACTCAACACAAATCCGAAATGCTGATTGGTAACAAGTTTTTCCTAGCCATCGTTTATTGCACCAATCAGAAAACAAGCCGAGCGGTCCGAGCGTCCATTCGCATCCCATTGCGTTTAACCTATTTTTTCGTTGCCGGCAAAAGTTATTTCTTTGGTGCGGATGTTTATATTATTCGATTATTAATAGTGAATATTGGTGAAATTAAACCGAAGACAGATTGGAAGGACTGTAAGTATTTTATGTATTGTATTTTCCCTATTCGAATGACTTATAAATGTATGGTATTTCTATGGTTTGTGCAAAAGGAATTATAACCTCAAAATGTAAGATGAACATTCAAAGACCCTCGATGGAAGTTTAATTCGTTCTTTTTTGCTTCATTGTTTTTTCATTAATTCTTTATATTCTCGCATCTTGTGTTTCTTTGCTGAAAATCATAAATGAACTTGGATAATTTTCAATATATGTCGTTTTCATTCTTGATACAGTATCCTCGAGAATAATTACTGTAATTAGTCGTAATAATAGATTTTCATATACAAAAAGATGCTTTCTTTTTTCTATGCATTTTAAGCTTGCATCAAGTCGTCATTGATAAGCAAGAAATTTAAAATTGATATTTCGGCGGCTCATATTTTACTGTTCTTAACACATTAATTCCCGGTGTATATGCGAAACACTTCATGCGGCGCCATCTGTTAGTTTTTAACCCTACTTCGTTGAAAATTTAGTCGCCACATATAAATAATTTCTACGCAAGCGATTGGTCCCACGTTTTTCGTGCAGCATAGTAATTTTCGTGAAAACTCCCCTTAATTATTGTTGGATTTTTTTCGCAGTGCATATCTTCGTCTCCCATCCTCTTCTATATTGCTCCCACTCCTACCTCCTCCATGGCTCCCTTCGTTTCCAGTCCCCATGCAAATGGGCGAGCATTCGAATTGAGCAAAAATATAAAAATTAAGAAAAAAGAACATGCAAAAAGATGGTAATTTCGGTGAAGATTATGCAAATGATGAAATCACAATAAATGTAGAATGAAAATCGCACCTCCTCGCGTTCCAGGCAACTGATCGAAGGCGCAAACACGTTGAAAAGAATCGAAAACACTCCCGCGTACTACGAGGCGCCCTTGCACGAAATTCTTATCTCGGACTGTGGCGAATATTCGTTCGGAAGCGAGACCGCAGCTAAAGTGGAAACGGAGGTACGTACGATGCCGAAGTAAAAAAAAAAACGATTCGATAATTACGCAGTATGAGAACTTTTCCGAAAAACGACGGGAACATTTTTTTTTCACCGCGAACTTGTTTATTCCATTATAATGAGTGATATTCCGTCAGGGGAGGCTGACATTTTCCCTTAATTCCATAAGTTATGGGGTTTTGAAGTTCGCGGAAACCCTTGATAAAATAGGGAATTTTCAAATATTTCGAGGCCTATATTAGGGAGTATGAAGTATTGCACAATTCTACAGGGCCGGTTTACGAAATCTAGCGCCCTAGGCCTCACGAAATTAGCGCCCCCTTATGCGTTACGGATCTTTGGTACCATTTCTCAGCCGCAAGAGTGAGGATGAAAACACAATGGGTTTTCGGCAGGCTGTCAACCTCTTGCGAATAAACTTTTATTAAAAAATAAACTATAATTGGGCATTTCCCAACGCCTCATATTGTTTGAAAATATTTCTGGGCCAGGAAATGATATCGATAGTTATAATTTTTGCAATTAAACATTACTATGTTGCAATATTCTTCAAGAAAAAGTAACAGATAGACTTGACAATGGCGGCCGTTTCTGCCATTGGCAAGACTGACTATCGCTAAAGCGTCGTCGGCTCCAGGTTATTTACACGGTGAAGAACGTTCAACGTTCAACATTTTATCGTTTTTGATTCGATAAAGTCGAAAAAACGTTAAAAATGTCGAACGGCCAAACCCAAACATCTTATTATAAATGTCAAATGCCGTAATACTGTGTACGTTTCAAACACCCGCCGATTTCAAAATGTCTCACTCGACAGAGCCAATTATCGCAGTGTTGCCACGTTTAACCTACAAATTTCGTCAATGCCCGAAAACAAACCGCTCGAGCTCAAAATTCACATCAATGTTCGAGTATTATCCATGAACCAAGTGGAAAAACCGCTTAATTATTTAACTCGACGTTCCTAACACTAATTGCAGTGTGTTCAGTTTTTTTCAAATTAAATTGAAGCATTATTGAAACCCCTGCAGTCCTACTAGTGTTTACGAAGTGCCACGTGTATGCCAAATGGATGAAGGTTCAACTCGTACCTTATAAATATCCGAAACTATGTGGTGAAACGGATTAATTTTCGGCCGGTTGGTGCATGCTGAATGAATCGCTCGGCGATGTGAATTTCAATAGTCTACAAGCATTTCGATTTCGGTGTCGAAACTCCAACGCATAAGATGAGTATGGTTGCGAGGGGGGCCGGGGCGCGCGTACTTGCGGATCTCGCCAACACGCGGCGCCCCAGGCTCGAGCCTAGTGGGCCTAGTAGGCCTAGTATATAAATCGCCTCTGCAATTTTACTACGTTGGTAATTCTTGTGGCCCTGATAAGGGCCGATGAAAATCTTGACAAAGATCGATGTCGAAGTGTCGAAATTTCTATTCTTCCTTAATGGGTATGACTTCGAAAATCATGAGAAATCGATCACGATGGTCTGGATATTGACGCTTGAAGAAAAATTCGCGAAATCAAAACACATTTCACGATCACGAAATCCAAAAATATCTCATCGTTCCGAAATATATACATTGCTACCTTCATAATACACTATCTATAAAGAAACGCGTAGCTGTTTAGCGACAGCAAACAAGAGGCGTCGAAATATTACCTGTTTCCGGAACAGAATTGGGCAGCAGACATTACTTTTGTGATTTCCTTACCCGTAAATTACAATTACTGTAAATAACTGCAATATTTAGTCACTAATTACAATAACGGGAAACAATTATAAATTTTTATTCATCAATTACAGTTACTATAAACAATTGGAATTTTGTGATTATCAACTACAATTACTCGAAATAATTGTAATTTTTTTGCTGCCAAACGAAATTACTTGAAAAAATTGTAATTTTTTGCTGCTCATTACAATTACTTGGAAGAATTGTAATTTTTCTGTTATCAATTACAATTACTGGAACAAATAGTCGTATTTTTTGTATTATTCATTACAATTACTTGGGAAAATTGTTACTTTTTTATATCAATTATAATTTTCTTACGATTAACCATTTAACGTCACAAAGACGCTTTTCACGAGTCTTCTTTTCGACGTGATTATTTACCATGAAAATGTCGGCGAAAAAATTCCTCAAGTACCTTGTGGACTATTTTTAAAGCCGCTCTTTCGAATGACGCACCTTAAATTTCACTAAAATCATTTTTTATACAATATTTTCGCAAAATATTGTATAAAAGAGCTTCGTTTTTACGAAAAAAACGAGATATTCATTTCGATGCATAGAATTCTCTCAAGCACAAAAAATCGAATGAAACCACATTGCGTGGTTTACTATTACTGAAAGTAATTTTAATAATTTCTGATTTAATTACAATCACTGAAAACAATCGTAATGATTTCTGATACAATTACAATCACTGAAAGTAATTTTAATGAACTTCGATTTAATTAAAATGACTCAGTGTCATTTAAATTAACTCCAATTCAATTACAATTACTGGAAATAATTTCAATGGACTCTAATTCAATTACAATTATCGAAAGTAATTTCAATGAACTCCGATTCAATTATTATTACTAAGAGTAATATCAATGGAATACGATTTAATTACGAATTACCTTTAGTAATATGTAATTGTTAATTTTTCATTACGATTTTGCCCAGCACTGTTCCGGCAACAGGACAGCTGTGGTCACCGAAATCAAAACATTTACATTGTTACCTTCATAATGTACTATGTATAAAGAAACACGTACCTGTTCAGCGTGGCGTCGAAATATTGCCCGTTTCCGGAAACTTCAATACCCCATAACATATGGAATTAATGGGAAACGTCAGCCTCCCCCGACGGAACATCACTTACTATAATGGAATAAACAACATCATGGCGTCCTCAGACTGCATTACTACCAACGATGTTTATCCGGGCGGATTATTTTGCTTTGTTTTTTTTTAAGACTGGCTATACAAACGTTCATTTTTTTCAAAGGACGGGGAAAATGGGGAACATTCCGAAGCAATGAGAAACGATTGTATCGCGGACTCGATCGACGATCGCGACGTTGCGTCGCTCGTGATGTTCGAACGCTATGAGAAAGGTTTGTACTCGCTCTCGACGGATTGTTTGCCGTCGGATCTTCAGCGACAGCCGGAAAACGAGTGATTTATCGTAGCTCGGTTTATCAACGACGAACCATTGTTGCCGTTGAACGCGCAATAAATTACGTATTTATTTATTTACAAGCGCGTCGGGGTTTTTTCATCCGACGGTTCTCGACTTTTCTCCCCCTCGTGTCAGTAGAAGAGAAATTCTATTCACGGAGAATTACAACAAAATAGGGAAGGAATTAATCGACGTTGCTGCGATTTTGCCCACGAACGAAAAATAAGCAGTTTTTGACGATATAAATGGGACTCGATTTTTTCGACGGTCTTTTCGTCCTCACTAGACGTGCACCGAAAAATCGATACGTGATTTGAAAATATTACGAAACAATTATTGTAAAGAAAAAAAAATGAAATTTGGCTCAATCGTAATAGACGATACAGGGAGAAAAAAAAACTTCACTTCGCATGCTATTTTACAAAGAACGAGACGACGCGCCAAAAGTCCGTAAAAAATCGGCGATTCTTCCCTCGCACTTCCAGGCGGAAACAATTTTTCTGCATTGGGAGGGAAGAATCAAAGATTTGTTAGGGACTGTTAGTGACCAATGCTACACTCTTTTTTCGACACTAAAAACGGTTTTTCTTTCGTTACCGAGACAAGTCGATTCACGACTTCTTCGAGGGGAACAAACCTCTCGTGCGAACTTTCGAGACCGGTCGTCCCGTCCCGCTCGACGCCGACGGCTCTTCGGGCCTTTTTTTCTCGTGGAGCGCCGAGTACAGAGCGCTGCTGTCGCTCTTGTTCTGCAGGAGACTCGCCAACTCCTCCTGTCAACCGTTTCGTATTTTGTATACAGTGCGTACGCCTGTACCGGCTCGTTTTGATCGATCGAGGGGAATATCTCGAGACGTGTGGAAGGTACGGAAGAAACTTGGCTACAAAAAAGTTGTAGTGTTTCGGGGATGACAGCACGGTAGCATCGAACTTGAACGATTCGCTGCCCCGTCCAGGCGCCATTTTTCTCGAGGAATTTATCTCGCTCAATTGCAACGGACCAATCGGGATAAAATAAATATAACCCAAACAACGCCAGAACTAGTTCTGACGAGATTGATTAAGGGGTTAGGCTACTAGTATATATATATATATAATATTTAAAATTATAGAATGGAAATGGGCCATCCGGTATATGGACATACGAGGTTTGTTAAGGCAGGATTCTACTTTGAAACTTTGAAAGGCTAAATTGGATGAAAACACCCACCTGGAACACGTCGGAGGCATATTATATGGCCCAGGCATCGCTGATTGAGGGTAAGATCATTTTTTCTACGATTTATCACTCACCAAAACTTTAAACGCGTTTTTCTCGAAACGACATTTTCAAGTACCGTGGTCGTGATAACTCAAAAAGTACTGAACCGATCCTTATGAAATTTGGAACACATATTCTATATGTGTGTACCAACCGACCTAACTACAATCAACTTAAAATTTTGATTAGAACTATTTTTTTATTGCAAAAAAAGACCCAAAAAAAACGCATTTTTTTTTTCGTATTTTAGCCGCCATTTTGTTAATTTTGCACGTATATAAAATATTCTAGTTAGGTCGGTTCCTGAAGACATACTGAACATGAAACTATTTGATTTTTTTGTTTCAGACCATCCGTCGGGAAGATTTCACGACCACGGCAACGGTACCTGCTTTTCGAGGCGTTGGCTTTAAACATATTTTACGTGTACAAAAAATGAATAAAATACATTAAAATTTTTTGTTTTATGTACTTAAAGAGTGTATTTATTGAACAGTTTAAACCCCATATCGATATCTTTAATAGTATTCTCAGAAAAAATTCACGAAAATAGCGTTTTTTTTCATGGTTTCAAAGTAGAATCCTGCCTTAATAAAATAAGGTGACCTTTCAAACGACGCGAGCTACGTACGTTCGATTTTCGATTTGTTTCTGTCACGTTGGTACACGTGTCCCCAACACGTGTTGACATTGTATCCGGGGGGGGGATTACTTTGAAGGGGACAAAACAGATATTGACGAATAAATGCATATTTTTCGAGAAGAATCGAGAGTCACCGTGTTTTTTGAACAAACCTCGTATAACTGTACAGTTAAACGGTAATTAATGAAACCTGGGTCATTTTGACGAGACTGTCGAGGGATCCGCCGTTGTTCAAGATCGTTCGCAAATTTTTCGAGTGCACGCCGGGCAGTTTGGAAACGAAATTTTGTATGCTGTTGTTGTACTTCTCGACCATGACCCTCTTGTCCTCGACGTCGTCGTCCAGGCCTATCTGGGCGGCCACCTGAGAATCCGGTTGCGCTCTGCCTTGCTGCAATGACAAGAACGATGACAAATAAGACCAGGGCGTTATTGGATATTGAATCGAACCTATAGAAGGCTCGAAGTTCAACGACAAAAGGCAATTGGTACTGATCGAGATCGCGAAAGAACATATTTCCATAAACAACCGAATCGAACGAGGGCCAAAAAAGAGCACCGACTTGTCGGTTTCAAAATGCGCGTGACCTTGAGCTCCTCGAAGAGTTGCGCAGTGGCTTGTGGGCTCGGCGACCAAACGAGCTTCAGTTTTGGAAAGTGCATAGTCAGCAGTTGAAGTTTGGCGGTGACGTCTGCGCTCTTCATGTCCCTGCTCACGTAATAATTGCCCTGTAGGCAGAACGATTTGTTCTGATCGAACTCTATGAGTAGCATCGGTTTCGCGTAGTAACGCGTCATCGAGACCGCCTGATTGTAGAGTCTGCCCGAGTTCAGTGACATTATGAGATCCGAGATACTTTTGCGCTCGACGCATATCTCCGGCGACAGTATGTAATCGCCGACCACGATCGTCACTGGCTCGATCTCTATGCCGCGCTTGTGCAACAGCGCCGGCAATTCGCTTCGGAATTCACGTATGTCGACGACTACGCGATTCACCGTTTGGTCGATGGCCGCATCCAGGCCGCCCTTTCGCGTGCTGCTCCCCTCGATCTCCGCGGCGGGCACAAGCGCCTCGGACTTGCCGTCCTGATCGCTCGGAATTACCATTGTCTGAATAAAAAGGACCGTATATATTTTTCCGGACAGTTGACCATTTTTAAATCATTTTTAAATCATCTTTAACCATTTTTTTCATCCACGATTTCGTGACTGGGAAAAAAGGAGATCCGCTCTTCGTTTTTTTTTCGTGTCGCGTAACGTGGAGCGACCACTCACCGACTTGGTTTTGATGAGCTTCTCGAAGGCTTCCTTCTCGCGTCTCAGGGCCGTCAGATAGCCCTGTTCCTCCACCGAGCCGCCGTAAACGAGAAAATAAATTTTCAAACTCATCGCGGGATTGTTGTTCTGATAAACCTCGAGCTGACGTATCGCCGAGACATCCGCGACGTACATCACCACGTAACGGGGCGTCACTTCCAACAGTGTTCGCTGCAGCGCCATCGGGTCGCCCAATCTCTTGAGCGAATGTATGAGAACTACGGGCTCGGTGGTAGACTCGAGCATCGTCGCGTCCAATATCGATAACTGAAAATTCGATTGGGGTAGAATATCCACAAGTCGAATATCGATAAGTCATATATCCATAAGACAAATATCCATAAGTCAAATATCCATAAGTTAAATATCCATAAGTCAAATATCCATAAGACAAATATCCATAAGTCAAATATCCATGAGACAAATATCCATAAGTCAAATATCCAGAAGTTAAATATCCATAAGTCAAATATCCATAAGTTAAATATCCATAAGTCGAATACCCATAAGTACGAATATCCATAAGTCGAATAAGCGTAAGTACGAATATCCATAATTCAAATATCCACAAGTTAAATATCGATAAGTCAAATATCCATAAAACAAATATCCATAAGTTAAATATCCATAAGTCAAATATCCATAAGTTAAATATCCATAAGTCAAATATCCATAAGTTAAATATCCACAAGTCAAATATCCATAAGTCAAATATCCATTAATTAAATATCCATAAGTAAAATATCCATAAGTCAAATATCCATAAGTTAAATATCCATAAGTCAAATATCCATAAGTTAAATATCCATAAGTCAAATATCCATAAATTAAATATCCATAAGTCAAATATCCATAAATTAAATATCCATAAGTCAAATATCCATAAGTCAAATATCCATAAGTTAAATATTCATAAGCTAAATATCCATAAGTTAAATATCCAGAAGTCAAATATCCATAAGTTAAATATCCATAAGTCAAATATCCAGAAGTTAAATATCCGTAAGTCCGAATAAGCATAAGTACGAATATCCATAATTCAAATATCCATAAGACAAATATCCATAAGTTAAATATCCATAAGTCAAATATCCATAAATTAAATATCCATAAGTCAAATATCCATAAATTAAATATCCATAAGTTAAATATCCATAAGTCAAATATCCATAAGTTAAATAGCCATAAGTTAAATATCCATAAGTTAAATATCCATAAGTCAAGTATCCATAAGTTAAATATCCATAACTCAAATATCCACAAGACAAATATCCATAAGTCAAATATCCATAAGTTAAATATCCATAAGTCGAATATCCATAAGTACGAATATCCATAAGTCGGATATCCATAAGTCGAATATCCATAAGTACGAATATCCATAAGTCGAATATCCATAAGTACGAGAATCCTTAAGTCGAATATCCATAAGTACGAGTATCCATAAGTCGGATATCCATGAGTCGAATAGCCACAAGTATCCATAAGCAAGTATAGAGTAGAGTGCCAGAAATGGCGGGAGGTAGAGGAAAAGTGAGTATCGAGGGTGAGTATAGAGTAGCAATAAGCGCCAAAAACAAACCCAAACAAACTCATTTCTACTCTATACTCGCTTATGGATATTCATACTTATGGATGTTGATACTTATGGATATCCGACTCATGGATATTCGACGACAGTGAAAAATTCTTTTTGTTATTCATATGTTGGTTATTTAGGTTATTTTGGTTATTGTTTATCGAATAATTCGATTCGTTGTGCCCGTAATCGGGATTTGTGACCATTTTATGGAATTATCAACGGGGAAAATATTGTAGAATACAATAATTATAAAGTTTTATAAAATAACAAAATGATCGATTTTCGGTTAATTTCATAGTCTCAAAAGAGTATGAGATTTGGAAAATGTCAAAACTTAGGAAATTCAGAAATGGTAAACAGTTTATGGGAATGAAAAATTGCGAGTTTTATTTCAATTAGAAGACTGAATTAGTAATAAATGTAAAAAATTAGTAATTTTATGAAGTTTTAACGTTATTCAAGATGTAAGAAAGAAGCGATATATAATATGAAGAGATTTTTAAAAATTTTATGGAGTATAAAAATGAGAAAAGTTTTTGTGGAAAAGAAAAATGGTGAATTTTTTAATACAACAAAAAATCACCGAAGTTTTATTGATCCCATAGTGGTAAGAAAGAATGTTCGGAAAATATCGAAATTCAGGAAATTCCGAGATAGTTAACATTTGACGGGATTAAAAAACTGCGAGTTTCTGTTAAATCAGAAGGGGATTTGATTTTTAGTGATAAAAATAAAAAATTCGTTTTTTATGTAATTAAAAAACGATCAAATGTAAAATAAAACTTTTTATCGACCTAAAAAACTGGAAAATATGCTGAAATTGAAATAACTGTGAAATTCCACGAAATAAAGAAAAACCAGATGTAAAAAGTAAAAAAAAAAGTAATTAAATTTGACAAAATACGATGCATTTGTTTGACAATCGGAAAAATGCATTTTTCCTCCTACCAAAAAAAATCCTCCGTATATCCTAAATCGCGATGAATTTTGATGAAAAAAAAAAAATTGAGAAGCAGCCCGACGAGGCGAAAAAGAAGAATTCAAATTCTTCCAACCTGCGAGCATTCCTGGGAAGATTCGGCGCTCTCAACGTCCTCGTGGGCGCTTTCCGTGGGTTTTTGCGAGTAGGTGAGAATGTAACTTTCTTGACTGTCCAAAGGATCTTCCTCGGCTGTTTCGGTCGCAGCCGTAGATTCTTTTCCGTTGCTGAACAATCAAATAATCGTGGAGCGAAAAATTATACTCATTTCAACACTGTCATGACTTTCTCTCTCTCTCGCTCTCTCTCTCTCTCGAATAAAAAAATACTCGGTGTCGAAAAAAAGCTTAAAAAAAAAGAACGCACCTCTCCGATTGTATGGAGCTTTGCTTCAATTTGCGCATTGCTTCGTACAGTAAAAAGCCTCCCGCGCCCATAGTCAAATAATTCTTGAGCTGATAGCACGTATTGCCGTCGTGCACGAGTATGAGAATTTTCTTTTCGTTTTCCTTGAGATCCTTCGACCTGTTCATTTCGCTGCGAATTTCGGTGAGTATTTCCGACAGGGCGTTCCATTTCGGGCAGGACTCCGGCTTTAATTCTGCAATGGCAATAGCCGTACGATTGACGTTTCGTTTTTTGACTGTCCAGTGATGTCTTCGCCAATCTCGAAGGTATTCAAATATCCGCTGATATTTCTTCACCAATGGTAATATTCATGCCGAGCGTTCGTTTCAACAGCGGTAAAATTACGATAAGTAATACTGGAAATGATGTTCGTTTTGTGTACCGTTTTTCACGTTGTAAACACGAGCTCTCGCGTACGAGAAGAGATCGTCGACGACGTCGAGTACGAGCCAACCGCTGCTCTTCATCGCGTATTCCATGCTTCTCAGCCGATTGAGCAGCGCGTAGAAAGAGACGGAATCCTCGTACGTCAAACGACTGTAATTCGTATAAAGGACCCTTACGAATAACTGTTATGCTCCGTATCCAATACCATTGAGTGATGGGAATAATCGTGACGATTAGGCACTGTGTCCATTCGCGGGATGATAGGTACAGCGAGCTATTGCTACTATTGTTATTAGCCGGGTCCAAACTAGCCGAGGTAAGTACCGAGGCAGCTTCGCGCGGGCTAAATATTCGGAAGTGAGCCCTGTTCAGACTTAGAAAATAACTGTTAGATAATCGACGTCTCAGATGTTTTGTTAATAGTTGACAAATCTGCACTCGAGGCATCGAACATTTGGCACGACAGTTCTGTTTTAAAAAACTCATATAAATCAATTACTTTTGCTGCACTTCTATTCGTTTAATCTAAATACAGAACGTGAAATTAGGGAAATAGCTACGTTCGGAGAGTTATCGAACAATCGAAGTGAACTATCGACGGCTGCTCCTTGCATTGTACGGCTACATTGATTCAACTGCTCATTCATATTCCGACAATCAATGAATGACTGTCCAAATATCCATTTCGTAACTATACACGAATCTTGATTTGTGCGAAGATCAAATATCGATCACTCAACCATCTTTTACACCTGGGACAACTTTTCTATTGATCTCATTAAGGGGTTACCCCCACTTGCGATTTTGATAAAAATCGATTTTTTTATTGCATTTTTTTGAAGTATAAGTATCTGAGAATATGTCCAGAAAATTTCAAGTCGATCCGAACAAAATTGACTGAGATATGAGCGTTGAAAGAGAAGAATCCGTGAATTGAAGAACTGAAATTGAAACTTTAAACGCGTTTTTCTCAAAATGGCATTTCTGAAGTCGGCGACCAAGATTACTCGAACACTAATGAACCGATCTTCTTGAAATTTTGCAGGCTTATTTAATACATAAAAATGTAGTCTTTAATCGTTCGATTTTTTTTTTCGAAAAAAAATGGCCGTTTTATAGCCAAAAAACGGCCGTTTTTTTTCGTTAAAATCGAACCATTAACTTTGACTGTCCGCCATTTTGTGAAAAATGAATATTTTTTAAAATCCTTCGATTAAAGACTAGTTTATACTTATATTTGACTAAATCCATCCGCATTTTTTTTTCAGATGATCCACTTCGCCGCAATGTTGGTCACCGCAAACCGTGTATATAAAAACATTATTTCATTGACGGCCATTTGCCACTAAACAATGTAATATTTTTCAATAAAAAAATTACTGAAAGTTCTTCAAGATGTGTTCTTTAAGATGGTATATTGATCGATTGAAAAAGTTTTGTAGTTTTCTTTAAAAAAATTGATGAAAAAGGCCTTTTTTTTGCGCTACACTACTTCGTGAACCTCGTGCAAGGTAACTTCAGAACTATCGGACCGATCATTTTGAAATTTTGCACACTCTTGGATACCATAATTACCGTCCATATGAACCTGGAGTACGTTGGAAATTATTTACAAAAAAAACGACTTTTCTATTAACGAATAGTATAGTAAAAATTTCACGAATAGAAAACTTTTTCAAACGCACTTTGCGAATTCTCCCTTTTCGTCGTATTCTTTAGGTTCAAATAGAACGGATAAGTCTTGGAAATGAAAAACTTGGCTCTGATGTTTCAAATCAATGTACCAGACGCTAAGTTGTACGCCGTGGAACAACTTGGGCCACAACCGTCTCTGAAGCGAGTGCCGTACAGCCTCCATTTTTAAATATTGAACAAAAATGTTTAGAGAATGACAAGGTGTAATATTATGTAGAATAAATAGCTTCGACACATAAAAAGGCCTCCGAAGGCAGCGCGTAAGTCGCTTGGATCTCAATATTTTTCTATGAAAAAATGATGTAGTATAGGTCAAATATAACCAAATATATTCTTTATTTTCCGAAACATTTAATTGAGTACTTTTCTTCCAAAAAATTTCCATAAATCCCCCAAATTTTCCGCGTTCACACTGGTATAGCCCCTTAAATTTAGAGAAAAAGTTAAATCTACAGTGTTAGTATTTCAGTTATATTTCTACACGTCTGAAGTACCATCTAAATTTTTTCAAAGCATTTTATTCGTAATTGTACAAATCGTACAGGTTTTTCTCAAAATTGAATTTTTATCGTGAAAAAAAAATTCATTTATCAAAAAAAAATATAAGGAAAAATGAGCCCACAATGGGACTAGCGTTAAAATTCATATAATTCATCATATTATTTTAGAGAATTTTTGTAAACAAAAAAAAAATGTCAATCATCTTTAAAAAAAATAGTTTTCACTTTACACGCTGAAAAAATGTTGACAACGATGATTTAAAAATGTTTTCCTTTTTTTTTATGAAAGTGCGAACTAATATGAAAAAAATCGATCTTTAGACATTTGTTCAATATATCGATTAATTTAAGAGATATCGGCGTTAGGAAGTTTCCGGACTTTCTGAAATCCAGATTTTTCGAAAAATTGTAACTTCTGAAATACCTGCGACAAAAATTTTAAAAATTGTGAAAATACTCCTAGCATAGGGTACTGTTTTATAAAATTAAATGTAAAAAAATAAAAAATGGTCAGGGTCACGGCCGAGCGAAATGGCGTGGAATATTATTCGTCCGGATCGAATGTGTCAAACAAATTATTTGGACGAATAATTTACACGTACCCGTCCGAATAAAATCTTTGTAGTTTTGTTTGGGGTTTTTTTGGGTTTGTTTGTTTAGGTTCGTTTGTTTGGGGCGTTGAAGAACGTAAACTGCGTGAACTGAGCCGCTATCCGGACGAATAATATGCCTAATCGTCCGATAACGTTCTCCCTCAGCGTTCTCGTCTCGTGCTTGGGGAAAGGACAACAAAAGATGTAAAAAAAAAAGAAGAGAAAAGCATATTGGAAAATAAGAAATACTCGCGTGAGGAAGGATCCCAAGGTCTTGAGATCAGCGACCAATTGTTTGGTCGTACCGCCGAGCTGATGCCAAATTGGGTCGAGCTGATGTTGCAGCTGCTTGTGAAATTTCTTGGCTATCGCGTTCTCTACGGTCAACTCGTCGAGATCGAGCTGGAGTAAAAACGACGAGGGAATGAAAACGAAAACAAACAAAAAAAAAGCATGTGTATTTAAAAGATAAAATTGTTCAATCGATTAAACGATGATTACATGTACCGGAAGGAAAGAAAGAATTTAAAAAAAATGTAAACAAAACGAGAAGCCGACAACTGTCGAAAAGTAAAACGCAAATGAAGTAAATTTCTTTACTCACATACTTGTTGATCCTCTTCAGTTCCTTTACGATATAATTCATGAGGTCCAAAAGGCAGGTCTGAATGTTCAACATTTTTTGCGTCAATTTCACGTGTAGCTCGATTACTTCCGGCTAGAGAAGAAATGTTTAATCCTGACTTCACTCAGTATTGTCTTCGGCATATTCTTGCTTACTGATCGTTCTTCTTTCTTAGCGTTGATTCGTCGCCGCTCACCTTTTGCTTCGACAAGCTACCGTTCACGACCGAGTGATAGCGGGGCCAGAGATAGAGATTTTTCACGAACAGGGCTTTCATTACGCGCTCGACTCGTGCGAAACCTACCGTGAAGGCGAGCGCCGAATTCGTGAAGGCCTTGATAAAACCGATCTGCAAAATATTTTCACAATGACAATAACGAACAGCAGTTTCAATAATTTCAATACCGCAAGTAATAATAACGATAATAATGATCACTACAACGTTTACAGCGATAACTGTGGTAACCAGATAATACTAGTAGTGATAAGAGTAATATAAAACGCGGTTTAAGTAGTGATAGTAATGCCGCCGCAAAAATCATTATCGAAACAGTTATTATAAGATAGAATCAATAAGAGTAATCAAATAATGATAAAAATGATATCAACGGCGTGGCGACTGTCTTTCAGTCTCTTCCCTCCGTGAATTCGATAGGGGTCCCTTTTTCTAAGGCGCATACCTGAGGCCCCGCAGTTTTATTCCAGCCGTGGTTGAAGCAAGTACGCGCGCGTCAAAGTGAGTGAGCTCACCGCGGAAGAAAAAGTATATCTTATTGAGTGCTTCTTCTCGAGGGGAAAAATTTATAGTAATGCGTATAGAGGGTTTCGTACTAAGTTTGGAACTCGTAGAGTTGCCAGCGAAAACACTTTGAAAAGGTAGGAATTTAATATTTATTCATATTCATCTATCACGCGTGTTTCGATTCAATTAAACTGCATTGAAGTAATTTTACGTTAATTTTTGTAGGATAATCGATAACTTCGTGAAGTATGGTACACTCCAGGAGCGTAGACACGAGTTGCCAGGTCCATCTGTTACGGTGACTACACCAGAGAAGATCAACGAAGTTGAGAATTATTTCAAACAAAATCCAAATGATTCGATTCGGAAAGCTGCTCAAGCATTAAAAATAACCAAATCATCATTACACAACATTTTGAAATATTTTTTAAAGTTTCATCCGTATAAAATAAGCACTCATCAATTGTTAAGTGAACATGCCATGACGAAACGCATCGAATTTTGTAACACTGTTACGGGAATGTTTGAAGCCGAAGAACTTAATGAGAAATTGATTATTTATTCCGATGAAGCACATTTTTGGATGAATGGGTACGTAAACAAGCAAAATTACCGGTTTTGGGGAACGGAAAATCCCAACATATCGCTAGCGAAGTCCCTTCATCCACAGAAAGTAACGGCATGGGCAGCGATTTCGGTAAAAGGAATTTATTTGCAATTCTTGGAATCTACGGTAACAGGAGAGAGTTACAAACAGCTTTTGGAAACGAAATTCTTCCCTTGTGGAAAAAAGAGGGGACTGGTTAAAAATGTTTACTTCGTGCAAGATGGAGCGACGCCGCACCGGACTCGTGAGGCGTTTGGAGCTATTCGTCGCGTATATGGGACTCGAGTAATCGGTCTGGGGTACCCTAAATTTGCTCAAGGCGGACTAGAATGGCCTCCGTACTCACCGGACCTGAACGCTCGTGATTTTTTCTTGTGGGGTTAACGGACGTGTAACATACGTTTGTTGGTCCGATGACCGGATAACCGGACGAAAAATTAACAGCGAGATAGTATGATAATTGTTGGATTACCTTATTGGCCTGCCTGTACAAACGTAAGGCGAACGCCTCCTGATAGGAGTTGAGAATGGCCTGAGCGCGATAAACGAGAATGCCGGTGACGAGCTGAAGAGGAACGCGCTTTTTCAACAGATCGACGACCAAAATTCTTCCCGATATGAACAAAACTCCACCGTCCAAGTAGGTAAGTTCGCTGGACAGGAAAAAGAGTTATCGGTCTCACTCTTCGAAGCCGAAGAACGAAGCACTCGAACGCAAGGAATAAAACACTCGATGGAACTTCGTCGGAGCGAATTCATTTGCGAATCAACGGCAGGGACAAGCGGGTTGGAGGAAAAAGGAAGCCTACCGTTCGTTCGAGGTGATTTGGGCTGTTATTACTTTCGGCAAGGTCGTAACGCCCATCGCCGTCAACCTGTCGAGGAAGTACTCCTCGTCCTGGTCGGTCGTGCCGAGCACCAGCACCAAATTACCAGGGTCCAAGTACACCCGGAGGATATTCGTGAAAACGGTTTCCAGGCCCAGACCCCTGGAGATGATCGAAGCGAAGAAACGAAAGCGGTCGATCATCGAAAAAGAAGAAGTGTGGCGAGATATTATTTCCATCAGCTTCCGGTGATACTCACTTCGCTACGATCATAAGCCCGTCCTCCTGGAGGGACTCCAGGAACATTTGGTTCTCGTAATCCAGCATGGCTCGATTATTCCTCCGCCGTTGCTCCCATTCAAAACAATACTTGAAACAAGTGCTCGAGCGCCGTCCACAGAAACGTGAGAACCAGCGACTTTCTCGCACTCCGCTGAGGACAAAAGTTACGGTCAGACGCAACGAGCCGCAAGGCTGCGACTCCAGCGGAGGATCGCTCCTCTGGAAACTTCACATTTTTACTCGGGGATGTAAAAATATGGGGGTGTAAAGGAAATTTGTATTTGCCTGGGAGTTTTTTGTCTCTTGGAAGCTACTGGGCGGATTCTGATCGTCGAAGTATTCCTCGTCGCTCAGGGTCACGTGATAGACTAGAAGACTGTACTGAGTCGTGTCGTGAGCAGGGTGACCGTAGACACCGATACTCACAGGCCTCTTGAAACTGGAAGTAATTTGGTTTCTTGCGTTATTTTGGGCGGTCGACATGATTTTATATCTAGGGTTGATTGATTCGTTCAATTATTTTGTTTCCTCGATTTGATTCTTTTCATCGTTTCATTTCTTTATCGATCTTCTTTCGATTATTTCACTCGTTCAATTGCGTTACGTGGTCAACGATTTTATTTATTTCGATTATTCAATTTCTCTGAGTGTGTTCTTCGAAGATTTTTTTCTTCTTCAATTTTTTCAGTCTTTCATTCATTGTATTTCTTTCGACATTTTATTTTTTCAATTACCGTACTTCTTCAAATATTTCATTCGTGCAATTATTTTGTTTAATTAACTTCATTGATTAAGCGTCGAATATTTCTTTTCTTCAATTATTTCATTCCTTTAATTACGTTATTTGTTCAACGATTTAATTTCTTTCGATCATTTCGTTTCTTCAATCGTGAGTTACTCCAAAGATTTCACTTTTTCCTATCCCGCCATTCCTTCAATTACGTTAGGCCCCTAATCCCATTCGTTTTTCAATTATTTCATTTCGCTAATCGTAGTATTTTATTTATTTTTCCATTTATTCTACTTCTTCGACTACTCCATCCCTCCGATCGCTCCCACACTTGTGTCCCCGCCCGACAATGTGATATTTCGACTAATTTTGTATCTTCGATTATTGCGTTTCCTTCCGATCGTGCCCGCTTGTCTTAGCTTGAAAATAATTGGTAATAGTCGTAACGGCAACAAAGCGTATCTGCGCACCTCTGTGGTATCAATACAATATCTTCTCCGCAGGTGATGGCTTGCAAACAGTACTGTTCCGGCTCGTACGACGGCTTACTCGTTGTTTGCGATACGTATAAGTCCGCGTCCCCCGTGCTGCGTGCGTAAGTCGACGGAAGGCGCCACGGATCAAAATCGTTTCGTTATTATTTACGGCCGGCGAAAAGTTCCGCTACTTCTGAATCAACTCCGAATAATTTATTCCCCGAGGATCATCGGATTCTACTGTTTTCATTGAGCTTATCAGTGCCGTACGTCGGGCTTTTTTTTAGCTGCGTCAGGAGGCGGTAAGCGCAAACGGCGCCTCATTTATTTTAGGAAAGGACTCCCCTCGCTCAAGGGTGATTGGAGTCTCAGCCCAAAATAGTCCAAATGAAAAAGCAACAAATGTACTCCGTAAGTAGTTTGTGAGAATCGAGAGGCAGCGTCTCGACATCGGGTAATTAAGACAAAAGTTCGACGCCACTGACAGCTCCACTGACGCATTGACGACACATAATAATAACAGTAATGATGAGGTAAAGTTTTAGTTGACTCGGTGCAGGTTGATGACTCTGCATAATAATCACAAAATAGAGAATAATAATAATTATAATAAAAATTATAGAAAATAATTATTATAATTATTATCGTTATTATCACCAAATAAATGGGAAATAATAATAATAATAATGAGAATTATCATGTAAATCGTAGAGAATAATAATAGATAATAATAGAGAATAATAATAGTTGCATTTCGGCTGTGGGTACTTGACAAAGTAGAGAATAATAATAATGAATATAATAAAAATGATAGAAAATAATTATTAATATAATTATTGTCGTTATTATCACCAAATAAAATGGGAAATAATAATAATAATGATCATTATTGTGAAAATAATAGAAAATAAGGATAAGAATGATAATTATCGTCAAAATAATGGAAAATAATAATAATGATAATTATCATGTAAATCGTAGAGAATAATAATAGATAATAATAGAGAATAATAATAATGAATATAATAAAGATGATAGAACATCATTATTATAATTATTATCGTTATTATCACCAAATAAATGGGAAATAATAATAATAATGATCATTATTGTGAAAATAATAGAAAATAAGGATAAGAATGATAATTATCGTCAAAATAATGGAAAATAATAATAATGATAATTATCATGTAAATCGTAGAGAATAATAATAATAATAATAGTTGCATTTCGGCTGTGGATACTTGACTTAAAGTAGAGAATAATAATAATAAATATAATAAAGATGATAGAAAATAATTATTATAATTATTATCGTTATTATCACGAAATAAACGGGAAATAATAATAATGATCATTATTGTCAAAATGTTCAATTCGTTCAATTCTGCACTTTCTTTGGCATAAAGGATCGTGCTACGGATCTAAAAAATTTGTAAGATTATATATTACTTACTGGGATTTCAAGCTCAGCTTGATGACGCCTTCGTAAACGAGACTGTAATATTTGTAAGAACCGGCGGATACCTGATCCTCAACATAGTGCAAAAGTAGCTCATCCGCGGCAAGGGTGCGACAAACGCCGGTCTGAGACAACGAATTTATTTATTTGTTTTTTTTTTGGTATTTTTTTTCAATAATAGATTGGCACATCTTTTTTGTTTATAGTATCATTTGAGATTGCAGCATTTCAGCTCGACAGCGAACATAATGTTTAAGTTTGGGCTAATTTAACAACACGGTTACTTCGTGAAAAAAAGTGAAACAATAAGCATTTTTTTAATGTTATTCGAATTTATTCAATTGTATTGGCGTTTACGCGCTTTATCGCAAAGTGAGGTTATGTCGATCAGCGATTTTTGCCGCGACGCGCTTGCCAAATGTTCTCCTTTCGCTTATAAATTCGTACGAATTGTTGGGAGTTTTTTTGTTTTGGGTCTTCGCATATTTGCCTCACGACTGGCAGCCCAAAAGCGACAGAAATAAAGAATCAATCTCATGTGCACATAACCTCAATACATAACCCCAAAGATACGCGCGAAAGAGCGACCTCGAAAAGTCGTGAGTTAGCGAATTCTTGGCGAATATTCTAAGCGAACAAATCGAATGTGCAGCAATTACTGTATGTGTGTATTTTTTAATTGGAAGAGATAACGGAGATGTGAATCCGTACCAGAAATGCAATGACCAACAGTTGCTTCATAGCAAAACTTCGATCGATTTATTTTTTGGCGCTTCCATGCATTGAACGGGAGGAAAAAATATATATAATTGTGGGCGAATGTTGATTGAAAAGTCCGCCGTTGGAAAATAGTAAACAATCGCGACGACTGCACGATCGAGAAAATTTTCTACTAACTCCGGGGCACTTTATCCGGCAAATTTTTTCGGAACAGTGTTGCCATATGGTTCATGCAGCATATCCCTAGACTGATTCGATTTTTCTAGTGCACTAAATCGTACATGGATGCTGCCGAAGAGAAAATATCACCGACGACCCGAATAGCTAGGCTTTTGATGAATGATTTTTAATTTATGGCTATAACGCGTTTGGTGAGTCTCAGTCTCACTCGGGTTTGTTCAAACCACGTGCACATGCATTCTAAGCGAGTACGTCGAGATAGGTGAGATAGCGAAATACGAGAGATAGACGAGACAACTGGATTCCTTACCGCGACGCATTGTCGACGGCAGCCGTGAGGTTAGCAGCATTTGTGTTCTACATATATATATATATGGCTTGGATGTTTTCGACCGCAGCGCCGCCACAAGAGGTACCGTTTTCGTGTCCACTTCTAAACCACGCTGTGTCCTCACCCTTACTCTAGTCTCCATGCTGGAGCTGATAAAATTGTGAAAATCATGAAAAAAACATATCATGTTGCCTTTCCAGGTTCATGGAATAATAAACGGCAGCTAATAATGAGAAGGTACTTCCGGTACCTACGTCATGCTGTAATGCCGAAAAATTATTCAAATTGGGCGCCAGTGAGCGGCCATCTTATGGCAGCAACTGTTTGTGACTGACTTCCGTCCAATTTGCTTAACCCCTTCGTTGGTTGGCATTAACGCAATATTGCGTCAAATAATTCCGTGTCCTGTGTGGCATTGACGCAATAGTGCGTCAACCTTTATTTCCCTATGTAACTTGCTCTGATTTGAAATCGGAGCCGCACTCAGAGATTTTCCGGCTCGCTGAATCCGAATTTGAAGTCAAAATTTGGAAATTCAAAATGGCGACGCCAATATGGCGGACAAGAAAAAACAACTCGATTTAGATAAAAATTGGTACTCTGGGATTTTCGAGGTCGCTTATTAGGAATCTGAACACCGAATTCAACATTTTTTTCAACTTCGTACAGACTGCTATTGTATCCGCAAACTGAATTTGCAAATGTTATGTTCAGACTCATAATCAGTGACCTACATAACCTATGAGTACCAAGTTTCATCTAAATCAATCTATATTATATGTATTTTCATTCACCATATTTGTTCGTCATTGTGAATTCCGGAATTTTGAGTTCAGATTCGTAATCAGCACCTTCAAAAACCCAAGTACAAGTTTTCAGGATAAAAAGAATTTCCTGCCACTTTAGGATCTTTTTGTCGAATTCTCTCTGCCAACGAAGGTGTTAATATTGTACGCTCTCTCCTGTTTCACTTAGCTCCTTGGTCTGTTGTATTGTTTAACAACCAAAAGTATGGTTATCATTCGAAAACACCTCAACCTTACGCCCAACAATTTGGCCCCCAATTTCTCCCCAGCACGAAGAAAAGAGACCCTCAAATGATTCTAACCTCAAATGCACAGAATTCACGTCCGTTGTGTTACCAACACGGGTGAACATAATATTCGGGCCAAATTTTGTTTTGTTTTCTCGGTTTTCCTTTGCCGGAAATCTCTTGAAACGAGCATTTGCTCGCTTATTCGGAGTTCCAGAAATAGATCAACGAGCAGGGAAAAACGCTTTCTGCGCGAATACATGCGCGCAGCTTACCACGTTCCTCCTTATCACTTGAAAGTCAACATATCCTTACACATTTGCATACAACACGAATATAGGAAACGAAAGCGATGTTCTTTTCTATACCGATTCTCGGAAATACTGCTTGGGGGCAATTAATGGCAAACGAAGCGATATAGGCACAGCTTTTATTTCGCATACATCAAATGCCGAATGTTCGATTTTTTTCCCCCTCGTCATCGAGGCCCGCGTGCATCAATGGAGCGTACACGCACGCAAGCTCACGCCTTATCGGGCAAATCGCTAGGTTCATAAGCGCGAGCATAGTTGCGCGGCGTCATCTTGAAAGGCAATGAGCATGCATTTTTTATTTTGGTCCGCCGTATAAACTCCAATCGGCGTGAATACAAATAATGAATTTGTTTGTGTGATATAAGATAAGGGAGCAGGATCTAGTTCGTCAATTTCCACCGCGTCGTTGTCAGTCGCATTGCAGAATTTGGAGGCTCCGTTGCTCCGTAAACTCGGATACATAGTTGTGACAAATAGAACGGAAAAGCCGTATTTCACTGGCAAAAATTCGAAATGCCCAAATACGAGTTCAACGAAGTTCTCGTTGTCGAGAATGGCGCGAAAGATCTTGAGGTCATGAGGTCGATTGTTGAGTCCAGGGAACAGGAGAAAGCGTTTTACATATTGGACGTTGGTTGGGTCGCGAAGAAACACTGTGACTGGATCAATAGAATGCCCCGGGTCGTTCCCTATTTCGGTGCGTGTCAGGTTCATAAATATATATATATATATATATATATATATATGTATGTCCATAAGCAAACTGGCCGTCGTGCGCACTTTCCCGTTTCACTTTTCGAGTCCTTTATCCTACACGTGTGTGTGTGTGTGTATATATATATAGTTCTTGGCGTATCCTCTTCGTGCGGCTCTTCGTACGCTCCCCACTCACAACGTGCGCTGCTTGTCACGCGTAAAACGCGAAATAGCCAAAATCCATTCGCAGCTTTGGTACGCACTTTGGCTCAAAGAACAACCCCCATTGATCGTATCGAGACATTATCAAGCGAACCAAAACAATCTAGGGATTTCAAAGCCCATTTTCGTAGAAGACCCGTCAATTTCAATGCAGCCGTTTTCAGGCTGATCGGAAGCGTACAAACATTGTGTTACCGATAGATATCGTATCTTGCACATGCGCAGACACCTAAATGCTACCTTAGAAATGGCCACAAGAATAACAAGCAATGTCAATTGATTAGTGAAATGTAAAGTTTGTTTTTTCATAACTACACAATCATATTTCCAGCCGTGAAGTGCAATCCGGATCCGACTGTGATAAAAACGTTGGCGGCGCTCAACGGCTGCTTCGATTGCGCTTCTCAGGTACGTAAAAATGTTAATTTCTTTTTTGCCGCATATCCGGGCCGAAAGAGGGCTTGAATCCCTGGTGTCGAACCGACGGTCTTACATACTGGTCTTGAAACTCTGGTGGCGGGGGATGGTACTTCTGTAGGTCTACTCTGTAACTCGATAGCAACGGTAATCGCCATGGTTAGCGAGCGACAGCCAATCGCATGCACGATTACAGAAGAAAGGGAGCCTCTTATTGGCTGTCACTAGCTAACGATAACGAAAGTTGTCGTCACGAGCTACAGAATAGAGCTACTGGTCTTCGCTAGAGTCGCTGTAATCGAGGGATATTCGGGGGGGCGTTACCGTCCACAGTTTGGATGAAAATGACGAAAGTGAGCCGCTCACCCTATTGCAGTTCTTTTCACCAAGTGAAAATGCGAGATTGTTCACGTGAGTTTGCTCGGCGCGAAATGTGGCGAAAAACCTACTTCGCATCCGTGCGCGTCTTCCTAAAGCAGCGACAATACATCTAAAGCTGCATAATAAAGAGAGTTACTACGAAATAGTTTATTCGGAGACGACAGCATCTCGTCACAAATACTTAATAATAATTCGCAACTTCAAGTTTATACCGCAGAGAGTATAGTATTATAATTCGATAATAATGAATAATTTGATGATGATTGTTTCTGCTATTCTTTAGCTTGTTTCTGTAGTCCGCTCCCGACCGAGTTTGAGAAGGTGGAAATTGTGTCCATATTGTCCTGGATATATTACACAATAATTCGATTCATTAATATTAAGACGTCATTTTGCACGCATAAATAATTTCGAGTGGACAGATCCTATAAAAACTATTAGTAAACTAAAATCCCATAAACCTATTATCTATCCCTAAAAATTCAAGATGATGGTGGAATGAGAGATATTTATGAATTGCGGTTATGCAGAAGCAAAATAATCACAGGCAAAACGTACAATGTAGCGAAATAACCAAAATTTTATGGGTCGATCAATTTAGACAGTTTTTTAAACGATTTTTTTTAATTACTATTTTCCTGGAGTGCATTTTGCCTCACGCGAAACCTAACATAGTAAACAACCGTATGTGGCAAAATATCCGAGCCATGTTCTTCGCATGGAAAAGTACAATTATAAGTCGTTAACGTGTTATGGTTATGTTTATACTATCAAAAGTTGCACAGGTTATGTTTACACTATCAAAACAACATCCCTCGATACTAGCGACACCAAAAACGGCTTCAGTACGCGAGTCGCAAGTCCCGTATTTTATCTCGTGGTCGAAACACGGTCCAATGAGTGCCACTGCAAAATGGCGCTTGGCGAACACGACAAACTATGCACGCAATGGGGAAATCAGGTCGGAAATGCGTATGTTACAGCATGAGATACAGCAAGTAATGGCGGCGGGAGTTGAGCCCGAGCGTATAATCTTCGCGAATCCGGCGAAGCTCTTCTCCCACATAAAATACGCGGGAAAGGTCGGCGTCGAGAAGATGACCGTGGACTGCGTGCAGGAGGTCGCGAAGATAAGGGACATTTTTCCAGCGGCAAAGTCAGTGAGATGGCGGCAGTGGCGTTCATAGCGATGAAAAAACAAATTATTTTTTCAACACTGTTTTTTTTTCATCGTTTCAATTATTGTTGATCGACAGACTGCTCATACGTATACGCAATGACGGCCACAGCGATCGGCAGTATATGACGTCACTGGGAGAAAAGTTCGGCTGCGAACCGGAAGTTGAGGCACCCAGGCTCATAGAGGCGATACGGGACATGGGCATGTCGTTGTACGGTTTCAGCTTCCACGCTGGCAGTCCGTGTCCCGATACCGACGCCTTCGTCAACGGCATAAAGACGTGCAAGAGGCTGATCGATCGCGCGAAGTCGCTCGGCATCGAGGACGTCAGGATGATTGACATTGGCGGTGGATTTCTCGGTCTCACGGACGAACAGCTCGAGTCGGTAAATATAAAAATAACTTTCTGTCACGAGCCACTGAATACGCTACGTTAGTATTGGTAAAATGCTATAGTAACGCGTCTAGTGAGTTATTGAGTCGCTGAAGGGTATTACTGCGCCTAAAACTGGAGGCCTGTGAAATGATTTGAAATTCAGACAGCAACGGCGGTGAACGGTGCACTGGGAGACATAGACCCGTCCATCGAGATTATCAGCGAGCCCGGAAGATATTACGTCCAAGGTGCGTTTACGCTCGGCGCTCTAGTTCACAGCAGCAAGGAAGTGCGCGAAGGTAGCTCCGTGAAGCAAATTTATTACATCAACGATGGCTGTTACGGTTCCTTCATCGAAGAGCTGTTGGCGATTTGTGCACGAGTCCCAACTCCCCTATATGAAAAGGTAAGATTCCGAATGCCCACGAAGACTCGCTACTTTCGGATTGCACTAATCCGCCAGATGGCGTTGCACGAATCTGATAGATGGCACTGTACGAATCCGACAGATGGCGTTGCTCTAAGCCGGCACATGGCGTTCGGCAATGCATTTTTTTTGTTCTTTTTTGCCGTAGGCCGATGATGGCGAAAAATTCATTTCGACGATTTGGGGGCCTACTTGCGATTCCTACGACTGTATAATCAAGGAGCAATTGTTGCTGAGATATTCCATAGGCGACTGGATGACTTGGGCTCACATGGGAGCCTACAGCATAGCTCTTGCTTCCTCCTTCAACGGAATGCCGGTACCAGACGTTTATCCGTTCATCAGGGAGAACGACATGTGAGATATGCAAATTGGCAACTGCAAACGTTTTGCTTTTCTTCGTTATCGGTATCATTATTGCAAACCTTATTGCAGGGCTTTTCTGAAAAACGCCGTTGAGAAGGCCCACAATACTTCAGCAACGAAGATTAAAACTATATCCTAAATCTGGCGCGGTTACGAGATATAATCGTCGTAGATAAATATTATATCGGTTTTCATGTTGTCCCTTTACAATAAAATAAATTGTGTAAGCGTATCGATCTGAAAGTACACGTGTATGGAAAAATGGAGGGCGCCATGGAGGCTGCGACACCGGCATTCGCGAACTCGGTGTTCTGAACCATGGAGACTAGAGTAAAGGAGCCCGAACGCATATGGCGGAATCGTCGAAAAGTAGATCGTGAAAGTGACGAAAGATCTTATAGTTCGAAAAATATCCGCAAGCGATACCAGCGCCTGGTACGGAATAGGATAGGTGGTGGATGGGATATGCGGATAGGATAGGTACGCGAGGACCGGCTTAACAGTGTATGTGACATACGTACAGTGACGTATTACTGTCAGTTACTATATATGTGAGTATTACATATATGTCAGTTACATATAGTTTACGCAGTTTACGCTGTTACGCATCGTTGAGTGATATTTCGATATTAAAAGTATTTATAAAAGCAAAACAGAAAAAAAACCATCCAATAAAGGTAAGAACTGAACCTTAATATTATGTTTATGCAATTAATTCTCGAATTAGCGAAAATATTGACACATATTGACATCGGCAAGTACAACCACATGTTGATTCATTTTGTCAAAGCGTTTGTATTTTTTTTATTGCATGCTATCGTCGCCGAATTTAATTATAATTGCCATTAGTTTTAATGCTGTTAGAGATTTCTTCGATATACAGCAAAAATGTAATGCATGATGCTTGGACAAAAAAACGTTTTATAGGTTAAATATGCGAATCCTTTAATATAAATACCCCTCGCTCCCGGTTCGTTATAATGTACGATTGGAAAAAAATATTTTTCTTGGAAATCCAGTATGCAATATTCACATTATGGCTGCTTAATCGTACATGTCACCGTATAAAAATAAAACATTTACAGTATAGATCACCTCCAAGTCAAAAAATTACTGAAATATTATCATTTCATAATTTAAACAAAAGCATATCAATATTACTCTTCAGTATTACAAGCTGCGCTAATAAGAAACAAATATACGACAAATTGCGGATCGACGATTCAAAATCACCGCGCGGACGGAGCCTGCAGTGGTAGCGCCACCAGGCGGTACAATCCGCGGCTCGTTCATCACTTTCACAACCATTTCTCCAGCATTGCGTTTAGGCTCCTTTACTCTAGTCTCCATGGAAAACATTGCCCGGAGTTGATATTGCACCATCAATCTCATGGGGATTATGTCGTAGTTGAGACGTTTATAAAGAAAGCGCTTGAAGCTGACAGCACCGGTACCGCGAACGCCGCTGATTTTACCGAATTTAAAAATGTGCCCTGCTTTCACAATACGTTCGCCTTCCTCAAGATTGCGTTGCTTCGGATTGGTACCGGCCCAGTCACAAATTACACTAATACTTATCGTAATATCACAGAAATTTGCACGAAATTACACGACTGTTTACGTTTGACGATCCTCTTGTCGCCGCCATGATTTTTAGACTCAATCAGGCCCTGACACTCGTAGATAAATGCTGTTCGCAAAACGTCATTGCCGCACTGCGGCGCTAGTAGTAATGTGAGCGGCATGCATATATATGTATGTTGCACCGGTGTTTCGAATATTTTACATGAATAAAAGTCTAGTGTAGATAACTTTATGAAAATCATTATTCGCGTATATGATGGACTTGAACTATAATTTCGTTCAGCTGATCGGAGTATTTAGAGCCGTAGGCGGTCACATAACAGCCAACGCTAGGCAGTGGCGATTTCAAGAACTAAAAAGCCGGGACAAAACCCGTTTTCGTTTGTCGTATAGGAATAGTAGGCCAGTGTCAGGGGGCTGGGCTCAATTAGGTGAGGTTGGAAAATAATTTGTAATAACTACAATTTTCAATTTGTAAACTGTTTAATGAATGTTCGCATTTAATTAGAAAAATGAAAAAATAGCTATTCCAACGATTCGCGTAGTATTTCTAGATATGATATTTGGCAACATTGGTTCTATCTCCGTCTCTTTTTACTCATTCAAGCGAGTTTAACCTCCATGCTTTTCAACGTCGATCTGTCGAAACAATGTCAGTTGCGGGAAATGTAAAGCATTGTATTCGGGCCACGACTGGTAAAAAAGCGTGGAAAATTTGTGATCGGCGAAATATGTCGGTTAAAAATGAAATACGTGTGAAATTTGAATGAGTGAGATGAGGTTACGACTGCAGTCAGCTGTTGCCTTGCTGTCACGTCTCTTTATCATAGCAAGTGGTAATAAATCCAATACCGGAAGTTCAAATTAAACTTCATATTACATGAAAATTAGCTCGATAGGCGTATTTTTTGCTGAGAGCATTAGATTACTAAAAGTGTTAAGTATGTAAATGTGATTATTTTTAAAAATCTGACGGATTCTCACTATTGTATACACTTTCGTAGCGACCGGAAATTGGGTTATTGTATGTTGTCTCGGGATTCCTTCACAAAAGTACGCAATTTTTATTTATTTTTCTCTGTAACAAGGTCGATAACCGACCCTGAAATTTTACAGGGACGATTATTAATATATTTAGTGCAGCTCAAAAAAAACTTATGAAAATCCCATGAATTGAAGCCTGGCGATAGGACTACCTTAAATCAGACGATCACGGAAGTGTACCGAGTGGGTTAGGCGCGATAATCACTTCTCAACTTTTTGGTCATGTGCTTAGGGTCGTTTTCTTGATGAAAAGAATGCCTCACCCAGATTACATTTTTGTAAACTATCCTTCAAAATGTTCATGTAAATGTACTGATTCATAGTGTGCCATCAATAAATATTAATTTTCCAATACCGATTGTGGCCATACAGTCCCACACAAGAAACCTCCTCACCGCCATGCTTTACTGCCGGACATAAATTCGTGGTGCGTATTCGGTTTTCTTCAACCATAACACGACCATCTGAACCGATGATGTAAAATTTCACTCTCATCACTGAATATAACGGAATTCCAAAAACGAATTGCATTATCAACATGTTCTTTTGCGATATCCATGCGTTTCTTTTTGTTCGCGTTACTGATGAACGGTTTTTTTCGCGATATGCAGCCATGAAACCCGGCTTTCTTAACCCTTCCTTAACACACTGGGTCATTTTGACCCAGTGTTTGGATCCATGGGCGTGGATCCCAAAACCGACGAAAAAGATATATAGGTCTATGTGGTGGCGCTGCTGTCGCTAGTATAGGATGATAGAAAAATACCGAGAAAAGAGAGAGTGAGAGCGAGAGTGAGAGGGGCGTATTTCAGATGGCGCGGTAACATATTTCGGGCTGGATACGAGATGTAAATGTGCAAATTTTGGCGACCAGACATTTTCACGACTGCAAATTTGTGCAAATTTTGGCGACTTCGGACTTTTTCACGACGTTTGTCGAAATTTCAATTTTGTAATTTTCTTGAAAATCAAAAATGGCATCTGATCCTTCTGAAGAAGTTTCAGAGTGTTCTTTGAATAATTGTAAGACATTTTTGTTCTTAGACAATTTTCGCTTAAGTCGATAGTTTTCGAGGAAGAAATTCGTCAAGTTTCGGGAAAAACATTTCATTCTGGTTGCCATTGTGGATTACCAAAACGTTTAAAAAAAAATAACCTCACGTATTTTTAGTTCAGACATCGAGGTCGCGATATTGATTGGCTTTAGGCATAAAAAAATCACACTTTACACAATTCCCGAATTACAATCGCAATAAGTTTACAAAACTATTAATTGCACTGAAAATTCTATGTACTATTAACAAAAATACCGTTTTCTTACCTGTTGGTTATGAAATGTGGAACAATCAGCACTACACTTTTTCGCACGTAAGAAAATGGAAATAATGTGTCGGCGTGTAAACACTAAAAGACAATATATCCTTATTTCAGCAATGACCGAGGGTCGATAACGAATACTCCTCACTTCATGGTATCACCAATGCCTTACTTCATATCCTATACTCACAACACAAGCGCGTTCGTGGCTGAATTTCGAACTACCAACATATATCTTTTTCGTTTCTTTCCAGGGTCCAAATTTAATAAGATTCTTCTCCTATAGCCCGTTCGGTTTCCTTCCCACTAGGTTCCATGCACCAGCCGATGCACGGCTAAGCAGTCACCGCTCCGAGTTTTCACCACGCACAATGCTGCTTAACTCGAAGTACCGCCGAAGCCGAACTGGGACCTTCCACCGGTGTTGGTGCATGTCTTAAATTATTTCATATCTACAATTATTTTACTTTTATAATTACTTTAACTGCTTTAACTACGTTATTTCTTCTATTATTTACTTTTCTAATTTCTTCCTTTTCTTCAATTATAGTATTTTTTCGGACATCTAATTGTTTCCTCGCTTACTTTATTTCTTCAACCATCTTATTTCTTCAATTATTCTATTGCTTCAATTACGTGAGGCCTTTAAGCCCAATCTTCTTGAATTAATTTCATTTCTTGGATCATAGTATTGATAACTTCTCAGCATAAATTCTTCGACTACTTCGTCACTTTCATCGCTCCCACATTTTTGTTTCTATCGAACAATGCAATTTCCCAACTGATTTTGTATCTTCGACTATTGTAATTCTTTCGAATCTTGCCGGCTTGCGTTCACTTAGAAATAATTGGAAATGATCGTGACCGTAACAAAGCGTATCGTCGCTCCTCTGTGATATTAGTACAATATATTCTCCGCAGGTGACTGTAAACACTGCTGTTCCGGCTCGTACGACGGCTTACTCATTGTTTGCGATACGTGTGCATCTTCCTCCTCCGTACTGTGTGTGCGTGCGTGAGTTGACGGAAGACGCAACGGATCAAATTCGTTTTATTATTATTTACGGCTGACGAAATGTTCCAGTATTTCTAATTTTAGTCCGGATAATTTATTCCCCTAGGATCATCGGATTTTACTGTTTTCTTTCAGCTTATCAGTGCCTTTCATCGGGCTTTTTTCAGGTGCATCAGGAAGTGGCGAGCGCAAACGTCCCGTTATTTATTATCGGATACAAATAATATCAGTAATACTCTCCGAATGGCAGCCTTCTAAAGAGCAACCTTCTAACCTTTTAAAGAGCAAAGATTTTTCACATTTGCTGATATTGTAACTCAAATAGCAATTATCCGTTTGAATTGAAATTTGAACTGAGTACTCTTGAGTATATTTACTCTACAATGACGTAGGATATTTTTGATTGGATGAAAGCTTACGATGTGGCATTTAAAAAAGCGACCATTTTGTAGGCAACAAAACAGACTTCTTTTTGATAACTACGCCATTTTGTTAGATTTCGATATTTTTCGAAAATCCTACGTCATTGTACAGGAAATACCTCCCAATTTAACGTCATTTATTCCTTTTTCGCTTTCAGTTACTCAATCGACCGAAATCATGTCAGCAGTGGAGAAACTTTTTTTTGGTGCCTCCGAAGGCAGCGCATAAGTCGCTTGGATCTCAATATTTATTTATGAAAAAATTATGTAATATAGGTCAAATATAGCCAAATATATTCTCAATTTTCCGAAACATTTAATTGAGTACTTTTCTTCCAAAGAATTCCCGAAAATCACCCAAATTTTCGGCATTCACACTGGTATTATTTTATTCCCCCTTAATTTCTTTTCGACCCAGTCGCGTTTGCGGAACTGCGCTGGTACTTTATCTGGGTTATGTGGTTCCGTCCCTTTCATTTGCTCGATTCGACTCGTGAGCTTCGACAATTTCCTGTTTCTTTTTCTGGAGAACCCCCTTTACGTAGTTGGCAACGGAGTCCTAGTCTTCTTCGCTGTTGAGCATTTTCGCTAAGTACTAGGTGCGCAACTAAGTTTCCGGGTTTTTTGACCAATAAAAAATCGAAAATTTCGACTGCCAGAAGTAGCAAAATTTCTGCATGTTCAAGTTTTTTTTATTAAAAACTCATCGTTCAGAATAGATGAAGTGCAAGCTCTTATGATTTTGTGAAATATAATGAAGATGAAAAACCGTCATATCGCCCGCGACTTGATACTTTAATGCAGGTATCAATATTCTATTAAAAAAAACAAAACTTTATATCAAGAAAAACGAAACGAAAACTTTAATCGCAATTTTCTCGCAACTACTTTTTTCGACCTTGTCTCAGTGAATACTCAAAAACTTATCAACCGATTTTCAATTAAAAAAAAACATTGCTGTAATCGCAGTGACTAAGGTTGTACGTGGCCGATCTTTTAAATTTTGATCATTAATATTTTTAAAGATTGCTCGAGTATAAAAAAGGGCCTTGAAGATAGAAAAAAAAATGTCCAAACTGTCGGCATTTTGTAAAAAAAAACAAAATTAAAAAACGGCTACGCATGACGATAGCTACATTTGTATAGATACCGATAAAGGGGTGACTTTTTACTTACAGATAACCTTTCATAAAGATATCGATGGGACAGGGAAAAGAATTTTTTTTCGTCACCAAATCGGGGTTAATTTTTTTTAAATTCATAAAAATTGATATAAAACTAGATGAATATATACTTCATAAAATGCGTATAAACCCGATCTGTTCATAATTAGTTATTTCTTTGAAAAAAAAACGCAATTACTGATGACAAAGCGCCCGTTACGTAACGGAATAGGGGGGGGGGGGGGGGGGCGTTTAGGCCAGGTGTTGCGGTTCTATTACATGTGTGTGGGGGGGGGGGAGGTGCAAAAATTGGGAAATTTTGCGTTACGTTAATTATGGACGCCCCCTAATTATAAGACTGATTAAGTACCTACGATAGTACCCTAAGGACTTGATATTTTTAGGTACAATGTTTCCTTAACGGAGGACACTACCGTTTCTGCCTATTTTTGATTGTTTTTTGTTTGTAATTTCTTTAAAGTAAAGAATAAAATACATGGTCAACAGAACATTTAGGTTTTATAAGGTATATATTGAAGTATATAGGGTTTGTCCTTCGGGCCCTTGTGTCCGTTCGTCTGTATCGTAGGCAGGTTTTACCTTGTAGGAAATAAATAAAGTAATGACGAGGTAAAGTACTAGTTGATTCGATGCAGGCTTAGTCACACTTTACACAATAATCACAAAATTATATAATAATAATGATAATTGTCATCAAATTAATATAAAATAATAACAATAATGATAATTAGCATAAAAATAATGTTAAACAATAACAACGATAATTGTCATCAAAATAATAGATGACAATATCCATAATAATAATCCGCCGGTTTTTTTTCAGTTTTAACTTCAGATTCGTAATAAGTGACCCCAAAAAATGTCGAGTGCGAACTTTTACCCGAATCAAATGCGTTTTTTAATAAATATTCAGGCGAATTAGATCCGCCATTTCGTTTTTTTTTCTTCAAATTTTGACGTCGGATTCGTATAAGTGACCCAAAAAACCCTGGAGTACAAATTTTACCCGAATCGAATGCGTTTTTGAATAAATCTTAGCCGTATCAGATCTGGCATTGCACTAAACCGCCATATGGCGCTGCACTAATCCGGAAAATCACGTTGCACTGATCCAATGGATGGCGTTTCAGTAATCCAATAAATAGCGTTACGCGAATCTAACGTATGACGTTGCCCTTATCTGACAGATGGTGATGCCCTAATCCGGCACATGGCGTTGGATAGTGAGTTTTTTTTCGTTTTCATCTAATTCGTTTATATACTATACGATCCTTCCTGTTTCTATTAGCTCTTTGGTCTATGCGACGTATAGCAACAAAAAAATGGGTACCATTCGATAACCCCTCAAATCTACGCTTAACAGTTTTGCCCTCGGTTTCTCTCTGTCGCGAAGAAAAAAAACCCTAACCGTAGAGGGAAACTGCCTCGTTTGGCAGCGCCGCGCTCTTTCCGGCGGCCACTTTCGGAACTATGGAAAATTCTTCAGCTACGGTACAAGGAATCAGACTCGTACCCGCTGAACGTGACATTCTAACCTCAAATGTACAGAATTCACGTCCAATGTGTTACCAACACAGGTTAACATGATATTCAGCCCAAACTTTGTTTCTTTCCGATTTTTCCTTTGCTGAAAACTTCTCGAAACGAGCGTTCGTTCGCTTAATTTGTAGTTCCGAAAATAGATCAACGACCAGGAAAAAACTCTCCGCGCGAAGAGATGCGGATAGCTTATCACGTTTTTTCTTATCACTTGCTAGTCGTATCCTTACCCATTCACATACAACATGAAGACGATGTCTTTTCTTGACACTGATTCCCTGAAATACTGCTCGGGGGCAATTAATTGCAAACAAAGCGATATCTATTTCAAATGCCGAATGTTCAATTTTTTCCCCTCGTCATCAAGCCCCCCGTACATCAATAGAGCATATACGCACACCCGCTCGCGCCTTATCGGACAAATCTTTACGTTCACAAGCGCGAGCATAGTCGCGCAGCATCAACTCGAAAAGTAATGAGCATGCATTTTTTATTTTGGTCCGCCGTATAAACTCTAATCGGGATGAAAACAAACATTGAAATTGTCAATACGATATAAGATAAAGGAGCAGGATCGAGTTCGTCAATTTCCACCGCATCGTTGTCAGTTGCATTGCAGCGTTTGGAGGCTCCGTTACTTCAGAAAGTCAGATACATAGTTGTGCAAAATAGAAAGAAAAAGTCGTTTTTCATTCTCGCAAATTCGAAATGTCAAAACACGAGTTCAACGAAATTCTCGTTGTCGAGAATGGCGCGAAAGATCTTGAGGTGATGAGATCGATCGTCGAATCGACGGAACAGGAAAAAGCGTTTTACATTTTGGATGTTGGTTGGATCGCGAAGAAACATTGTGACTGGATCAATAGAATGCCCCGGGTCGTTCCCTATTTCGGTGCGTGTCAAGTTCATAAATATATATGTATGTCTCTATCAAAGCGGACCGTCGAGTCCACCTTTCCGTCAAAATTTTCGAGTCATTTATCCTACACGCGTGTGTATATACGGTTTTTGGCGCTTCCACTTCATGCGGCTCTTCGTATGCTCCCCACTCTCAGTGCGCGTTGCTTGTCACGCGTACAACGGGGAATCCCCGAAATATTTCTCCAAGTTTGTTCTGAAATCGTATCTTGGACACACGCAGAAACTATAATATGCTGCCTCGAAAATGGCCACAAGAAGAACATGCAATGCCAATTGATTAGTGAAATCCCAAGTTTGTTTTTTCATCACTACGCGATCATATTTCCAGCCGTGAAATGCAATCCGGATCCGAACGTGATAAAAACGTTGGCGGCGCTCAACGGTTGCTTCGATTGCGCTTCTCAGGTACGTAAAAATAGTGATTTCTTCTTTGCTCCGTATCTCAATGGCCCTTGGTGGACACGACAAACTATTCACGTAATGAGGAAATCAGACCGCAAGTGCGTATGTTGCAGCATGAGATACAGCAAGTAATGGCAGCGGGAGTTGAGCCCGAGCGAATAATCTTCGCGAATCCGGCGAAGCTTTTCTCCCACATAAAATACGCGGGAAAGGTCGGCGTCGAGAAGATGACCGTGGACAACGTGCATGAGGTCGCGAAGATAAGGGACATTTTTCCAGCGGCAAAGTCAGTGAGCGATCATATCGATGAAAAAAAAGAAATGTTTCTGTCTCCATTTTGTTTGCTTTTCTTCATTGCCGCGATCATTATCCGTTGACAGACTGCTTATACGTATTCGCAACGACGGCCACAGCGATCGGCATCACATGACGTCACTGGGCGAAAAGTTCGGCTGCGAACCGGAAGTCGAGACGCCAAGGCTCATGGAGGCAATACGAGACATGGGCATGTCGTTGTACGGCTTCAGCTTCCACGCTGGCAGTCCGTGTCCCGACACCGAAGCCTTCGTCAACGGCATAAAGAAGTGCAAGAGGCTGATCGATCGCGCGAGGTCGATAGGCATCGAGGACGTCAGAATGATTGACATTGGCGGCGGATTTCTCGGTCTCACGGACGAACAGCTCGAGTCGGTAAGTATAAGAATATCTTTCTGTCACGAGCCACTGAATACGTAATGTTACTATCGATAAAATGGTATACTAATGCGTCTAGTGAGTTACGAAAACACTGCAGTTTTTTACTAAGCCTAAAATGGGGAGGCCGATGACATGATTTGAAATTCAGACAGCAGCGGCGGTGAACGGGGCGCTAGAAGGCATAGACCCGTCGATCGAGATTATCAGCGAGCCCGGAAGATATTACGTGGAAGGTGCGTTCACGCTTGGCGCTCTAGTTCACAGCAGGAAGGAAGTGCGCGAGGGAAGCTCCGTAAAGCAACTTTATCACATCAACGACGGCTGTTACGGTTCCTTTATCGACGAGCTCTTGGCGATTTGTGCACGAGTGCCGACTCCCCTATATGAAAAGGCAAGATTCCGAATGCCCACGAAGACTCGCTACTTTCGGATTGCACTAATCCGGCAGATGGCGTTGCACTGATCCAGCGAATAGCGTTGCACTAATCCGACAGATGGCGAGGCACTTAGTCGACATATCGGGTTGTACTAATCCCACAGATGGCGCTGCACTTAGCCGACATATCGCGTTGCACTAATCCGACAGATGGAGTTGTACCAATCCGACATATGGCGTTGCACTAAACCGTCATATGGCGCTGCTCTAATCCAGAAAATCACGTTGCACTGACCCAACGGATGGCGCTTCGCTAATCCAATAAATAGCGTTGCAAGAATCTAACAGATGGCGTTGCCCTAATCCACCAGATGGTGGGACCCTAATCAGGCACATGGCGTTGAAGAATGAGTTTTTTTTTGTTCTTTTTTCTGTAGGCAGAAGATGGTGAAAAATTCATTTCAACGATTTGGGGCCCTACCTGCGATTCCTACGACTGCATAATCAAGGACCAATTATTGTCGAGATATTCCATAGGCGACTGGATGACTTGGGCTCACATGGGAGCCTACAGTATAGCTCTGGCTTCCTCCTTTAATGGAATGCCGGTACCAGACGTTTATCCGTTCATCAGAGAGAATGACATGTGAGTTATACAAATTCGCAACTACGAACGTTCTGTTTTTCTTCATTATTAGTATTATTATTAAAAACCTTATTACAGGGATTTTCTGAAGAACGCTGTTGAGAAGGCCAACAATACTTCAACGATGAAAACTCAAACCATATCCTAAATCAGACGCGGTTACGAAATAGAATCGTCGTAGATGAACATTATATTGGTTTCCATTTTGTCACTTTACATTCGAATAAATTGCCGTGCGAGTATATCGAGCTGAAAGTACACGTGTATGGCGCTTTCGTGCATAACCTCTCTTTCTCGCGTTTACGTCTCCTGGTGATATGAAAAAATGGCGGGCGTCATGGAGACGACGACGGGCGAATTCTGATTTACGACTCGTCCTTAAAATTGTAAAAAGTGAGTGGCGCTGCAGTTCGTGTGAGCTAATATACTCTATGCTCCGGGAAATGGCCTCTGCACACTGCGCGTGGCGAGCGACGAGCGACGAGCGATATCCAATGGGAGCTCAGGTATTCCGGAAACCCCATGGGAGAGTGAAGCTCCCATTGGCTATCGCTCATCGCTCGTCGCTCATCGCGCGCAGTGTGCAGAGGTCATAAGATCCGCTCGTCGACCGCGATGGTTGCGGGCGATCTTACGGAAGGGACATAAGACGGTGGATATTGATATAATAAGGTACGATATTTGTAAAATCTACGGGGATATATATTATGCGAAGTAAAAAGTTCTGAGTGTCTTTCCGCTTTACTTCGACGATGAAATTAACATAGGATTATCCGATTTAGATCAAATATGCGCCGTTTTAACTCTCGTTTGTAACTCTCGAATCCATATGACTTTGTCTTCTTACTCCAAAACAACACATTAACGGAACACTAACTGAAAAATTGTTTAGAACCCTCAAATTTCGCAAAACTTTCTTTTTCTTAACAAACTTCAATTTTCCGTTGAGAAAAGAATCGATTTTTTTTAACCACCCTAATATATTTGGCGCCTAATGTTTATACATCTAACCCTAATATATCTATAATATATCTAACCATAATAAGATCTAATATATCTAACCCTAATATCTAATATATCTAACCTAACCCTATGATGTTTGGCACCTAATGTTTGGTAGATCTACGGCTTTATATACTGCTGACAGCTAATATTCCTAACTTCAAATTATCAAAGTTAAGGTGGTAGCTATTAGCAGGACGTCATTTAATTCCAGATTATAGTGGAACAACTCTTCATTGTTTCACTTCAAGAAAATGGGACACAGGAAAAAAAAAACTCCGCCCTGCAAATATGGAAACTAAAAGGTTGTTTTCTCAGATTTTATTATTTCTCAACGAATATTGCTTGCAATTTTTCACTAGTACAATTACAGTTTCGCATGAAGCAACGCTGTCTCAAAACGCTCAAAAGACAGAAGACATAGTCAGGTTAGGAAACCGCATGCGGTAACGCGGTTAGGAATTGCGAATACAACGAATGATAGGGGCTCGTCTCGATGACGAGGCGATGCGGTCACTTTTATCGCGTGGACTGATTTAGAGGCAATAACTATCAGCAGTATAAATATTGTCCGACCTATGAAATTTCGGAAAAATCTTTGCGTACAAATGTTGCATCGTGTAAACGGAGTCATCGAGTGGTGGCCACGAGATTCATCCAAGTGGAGGCGACCTCGGAGATGTTGAGGTCACCTCAATTTTTTTAAATCAAACCACTACTTCAATCAGAATTTTATCGAGGGACTAAAAAATAAGTTCACACCCCAAATTTAAAGATATTTTATCGAGATTTGGTATAAAAAAGTCGATAAAGAAGAAGTTTCAATGGCTTCAGCCTAAAAGCCATTTGAAACACGATGCAAACACTAGCCATAAAAAGTGCTCGAAGTGATGGCCACCACTTTCAGTGCACATTTGCAATGTGAATGGCGTTGATTGTATTCTATTGTTAACCACGTCAGTCTGTATTGAGGGGTTAACCCCACTTGCGATTTTGAAAAAATCGATTTTTTTTATTGCATTTTTTTGAAGTATAAGTATCTGAGAATATGTCCTGAAAATTTAAAGTCGATCCGTACAAAATTGACTGAGATATGAGCGTTGAAAGAGAAGAATCCGTGAATTGAAGAACTGAAATTGAAACTTTAAACGCGTTTTTCTCAAAATGGCATTTCTGAAGTCGGTGACCAAGATTACTCGAACACTAATGAACCGATCTTCTTGAAATTTTGCAGGCTTATTTAATACATAAAAATGTAGTCTTTAATCGTTCGATTTTTTTTTTTCGAAAAAAAATGGCCGTTTTATAGCCAAAAAACGGCCGTTTTTTTTCGTTAAAATCGAACCATTAACTTTGACTGTCCGCCATTTTGTGAAAAATGAATATTTTTTAAAATCCTTCGATTAAAGACTAGTTTATACTTGTATTTGACTAAATCCATCCGCATTTTTTTTTCAGATGATCCACTTCGCCGCAATGTTGGTCACCGCAAACCGTGTATATAAAAACATTATTTCATTGACGGCCATTTGCCACTAAACAATGTAATATTTTTCAATAAAAAAATTACTGAAAGTTCTTCAAGATGTATTCTTTAAGATGGTATATTGATCGATTAAAGAAGTTTTGTAGTTTTCTTTAAAAAAATTCATAAAAAAGGCCTTTTTTTGCGCTACAAGTGGGGGTAACGCGTTAACGAACAGGCTCTTATTAAGGTTTCAATAGTTCAATACTAAGCAAAATGCAGGTAAGGCTTCGTTGAAATGGTTCGCAACTACAATTCTTATCAACATGTTTTGGAAAGCAATGAGAAGTTTGTGATATCCATGATAAATGTGGGCTCCCTTCGATGAAAAGTACTACGGCATAATTTTCTTTTGGTCAGTACAGCATTAAGTTCACTGACGTCGAATATCCATAAGTACGAATATCCATAAGTCGAATATCCATAAGTCGAATATCCATAAGTACGTATATCCATAAGTATGAATATCCAGAAGTCGAATATCCATAAGTCAAATATCCATAAGTCAAATATCCATAAGTACGAATATCCATAAGTATGACTATCCATAAATCGAATATCCATAAGTCGAATATCCATAAGTCGAATATCCATAAGTCAAATATCCATAAGTCAAATATCCATAATTGAGTATAGAGTAGAAATGAGTTTTTTCGTTTCTTTGGGTTTGTTTCGGATTGTTTGGGTTTGTTTTTGGCCAGTGTCGGCCATCACTTCGTGCATCTTTCACAGACGTAAGTGCTTGCACCTTTTTTAAATTGATTTTAGGCTAAAAACATCGAAATTTCTTTTTTATCAATTTTGTATACTCAATCTTGATCGAACTTGACATTTAGTGTGTTATTTTTGGTGAAATTTAGTGATGTTATTTTTCGTTCCCGAATGAAATTATGAAAAAGTGGGCCTATTTTTGAAAAAATGGAGATGACCCTAAAATCTCCGAAGCGAGGTGGATGCACCTCGTAGGCACCACTCGATGACCCCCTTTGAACTGAGCGTCTTTTGTAAGAAAAGTATTCGCGCGCGTTTGATAGGTTAGAAAATATTTCGATAACAGTTGTTGCCTCACCCGATATGCAGCTGTGCCTCGCCACCTATCCGAACTTCGATTTCGCCTTGTTGGGGAGGGGGGCAGCGAAGCTCGATTAGTTGGACCGTGTTGCGAAGTAATAAATTCCTCGGCTGTATGGACAAAGATGCGTTAGTATGTTGCTTTGTTTGGTATTCGTTTGCGAACATGAATATACGTAGATAACTGTGGAAAATGTTTTAAGGGGTCACTCCCACTTGCGATTTTGGAAAAATCGATTTTTTTTATTGCATTTTTTTGAAGTATAAGTATCTGAGAATATGTCCTGAAAATTTCAAGTCGATGCGAACAAAATTGACCGAGATATGAGCGTTGAAAGAGAAGAATCCGTGAATTGAAGAACTGAAATTGAAACTTTAAACGCGTTTTTCTCAAAACGGCATTCCTGAAGTCGGTGACCAAGATTACTCGAACACTAATGAACCGATCTTCTTGAAATTTTGCAGGCTTATTTAATACATAAAAATGTAGTCTTTAATCGTTCGATTTTTTTTTTCGAAAAAAAAATGGCCGTTTTATAGCCAAAAAACGACCGTTTTTTTTCGTTAAAATCGAACCATTAACTTTGACTGTCCGCCATTTTGTGAAAAATGAATATTTTTTAAAATCCTTCGATTAAAGACTAGTTTATACTTATATTTGACTAAATCCATCCGCATTTTTTTTTCAGATGATCCACTTCGCCGCAATGTTGGTCACCGCAAACCGTGTATATAAAAACATTATGTCATTGACGGCCATTTGCCACTGAACAATGTAATATTTTTCAATAAAAAAATTACTGAAAGTTCTTCAAGATGTGTTCTTTAAGATGGTATATTGATCGATTAAAAAAGTTTTGTAGTTTTCTTCAAAAAAATTCATGAAAAAGGCCTTTTTTTGCGCTACAAGTGGGGGTAACGCCTTAACTCACGTGTCTGTCGATGTGTTGTCGCCGAAGAAGACGGGGCCGTCCCGCTTGCACTGTTCCAGTATCATGCCTGCGAACGAGGAGCACCTGAGCGCCGGAAAGATGTCCTCGTCCTCAATGGTCTTGGCGTAATAACGCCAGGAAGCGCGATGGCTGCACAAATCTGCGTGAATTCAACATTTTTGCGATAAAATCAACATATGGTCTTTGCGGGATAAGATTGACATCAAATATCGTTAAGTGAGAAAAAAAGGTCGATCATCGGGTGAAAATTACCGTAGTTGGTCAGAGGCCACGAGATCACGGCACATCCGGGCTGGGGCCGTTTGCCACCGTTGGCATAAAAATCAACTGTGCCGGTCGGCTTGAGCACCCCGTAAAATCCACCGTCGGTGTGAACGACGTCAACGAACGTGGCACTCGCCGGGCTTACGTGATCAGCACCAGGATGGTAAAAGCCAGGTCTGGCTGGATCCAATCCTGAATAAGGCACCGATGTTCAAACCATTTTGACAACGTTAAACTGGTGAAATGAAAAAATTGAGATGGCTGAAAAGACGATACGCCGGTGAAAAACGGATGATTACCGGTCACCCTGGCGATGTCCAAATCGGTATAACGTCTCACCAATCCGGCGACCTGGGCACCCAGGGAATGGCCGATCAAGTGGATACTCGCGACATCCAATAGCGAATCCATAATTTTGAGGTAGCTTGCAACTACTCTCGCGACCTCGGCCACTCGGCCAACAGCAGTTCCGTAATTACCGGAAACGAGACGGCCCCAATCAACGACCGCGTAACGGCCATAGTCTCGTTTCAAATAAGCTGAAATAATGAACCTCGTAATGGACCCCGCTAAGACATCGGTTGTCGCGTGTTTGAATGTAAAATGATGCCAAGGTGGAAAACATATATTGCGAAGACGCGGAAAATATACGTGTTTGCAATGTGAACGTTTCACATGTGCGTCTTGACATTTTTATAACAGAGATGAGGAAAACTACTGAATAACTAAGTAAAAAAACTATGGCTTAGCCCAATACGGTCTAAAGTACCGCGCCTTCCCCACTCCAACTGCGATAATGTGGCGATTGGCCCAGGAACTCCCCCACCGTGCGAGTAGCAGCGCGCCGATTGGCCCGGCGCTCCCCCGCCACGCGCCACGGGCCAGTCGGCGTTGCGCGCCCCCCACTACTCGCCCGCTCGCATTGGCCGTGCGCTCTCCCACCCCGCGGCACGCGCCAGTCGCTGTTGCGCTCCCCCCACTACACTCGCGCTCCCATTGGCCCGGTTCTTCCCCCACCACTCGCTGGGCCTATCGCAACGTCTGTACCTTCTCAATTTTTTTAATTGAAGCGTTGCCGTGGTTTCGAGACCAAATCAATTTAAGGGGGGAAATCACAGTAAAATTTTCAATTTTTCGAAAGAAAAAAATTTCGCTTAAAAGGTCTTAAAAGGTCTTAAAAATAATATACCAAATGATGGAATACGGCAAAAGTGTCCGAGTGCCCAAATTTCTTGCGTTGAATACAACGCTTTTTCACGACGCTTCACTTTCGTGCATACATATATAACATAAATAGTGATAAAAAACAGTGATATTTGTAAATCATTGTCACTATGAGTGACACATCGTCGAGTCGTGTTAGAAAAGGGACGAAAAAGGATACTGCGTACGAAAATCGACTGTACGGTGCAGGCATTGCAGATTAGAGGTATGTGAAATTTTCATATGGTTTCTCAGTACTTAAAACTTTAAACGCGTTTTTCTCGAAACCACGTTTTTTGAGCTCGCCGAAGACACAACTCGAGCAAATCTTTACTGATCGACTTGAAATTTTGACAGTAGCTTCGAAACATCTTTCTCCACGGAGCTACGTAGGATTTTTTTTATTTTATATGGTTTAGTTTTTTTTTATCGACGATTTTATGGCGTTTTTTTTGTTAAAAATTTAACTTTATTTTCAAACATGCACCATTTTACGAAAAATCAATACATCGAAAAAATCCTACGTAGCTCGCTAGCTATTGTTATATGGAAACTAAAAAATTTTGGTTTTTTCTTCCAGGTCGAAAATTAAGGAGTCTACGTCTTCGGCCATCGACACGCTTTCAAAAATAGGCGCCTTGGAGCATATGCTGCGCAACCGCCATTTTTAAATATTTTTTATTGAAAAAATTACATTTTGTACTTTTTTGGTATTGCTATAAAACCTACTTTACAGATTTTCGATTGATACTTTTATTCAGCCAAAATTAATTCCCGAAAATATGCCTATTTTTTGTATGCTACTGTGATTTCCCCCCTTAAATATGGAAAGAAAGGCAGGCATAATTTTTACCTTCCATTACAGTTCGTACGCTCTCGCTCGTTGGACTTTCGCGATAACCGTGAATGTACACGATTAAACTCTTCGCCTTTGAACGAGGTCCGAACCTTTCTTCGTCCCTTTTCGCATCGATCGTCACAAGCGAATTGCCAGAACGTTCTACAAACTCGTCCAGTGTAGACCTGCGAACGATTCAAGTCGATCATTGTTTCCGACCGTTGGTCAGGCGCAACGGCAGTAGAGCGAGCCCAAAGCTTCACAAATGTGACAATACCGAAATACTTCATTATCTCCAGTATACATCTCCAGACCTCACGTAAAAATTCCACGTCGAACAAATGTCAACATGCGCCCAAATTCTTTTCACGGAAACATCGTAATATTTTACTTACCCGTTGTAATCTCTGAAACGTATCATCGACGCGATTTCCGTTTGATTTACACTTGGCAAAACTTGGCGAGCTGAAAAAAGACGATCTCTACGTTTATCGCGCCCGGCGTACACATTTGTTTGTCGATGTTTTTTTTTCTAAAAGCTGCACAATTATTTACTTTACCATATCGACTCCGGAGAAGCATCTGACTGGATGTCGATATACTGACGAAAACCAATAGGAATGCTACCAACCAAATCGGTGGTTTCGCTGTCATGTTCCAACTTTTATTGTTTGATTTTTTAAACACAAATAGCGATTAAATATTTTGCACACTTTAGAAAAATGTATCTTGCTATTTTTTCGGACGTTTAATTTTTCCGTTCTTATGACGAAATGTCCCGAGACGCGATCGACGACTTCTGTCACGATGTGACTGCTCGATTTTACAATATTAGGTGACAGTTGTAAAGTGGCCAAGCGTTTTTTAAGGGCCTTGCACAAAGATTTTGACTGTGAAAAATATGATGTTAAGGGGCTATACGCGTGTGACACTGCAGCAATTATCCGATTGACTGGAAATTTGAACTGAGTACTCTTGAGTATATTTACTCTACAATGACGTAGGATATTTGTGATTGGATGAAAATGGACTATTTGGCATTGAAGGAAACGACCATTTTATAGGCAAGAAAACAGACATTTTTGTCATAACTACGCCATTTTGTTAGATCTTGATATTCTTCAACAATCCTACGTCATTGTACAGAAAATACCTTCCAGTTTGACGAAATTTTTTCCTTTTTCGGCTTTGGCTACTCAATCGGCCGGAATCAGGTCAGCAGTGAAGGAACTTTTTTTTGGCACCGGTTTCCGGTTATAGAATCTCTGCGACATACGCTTCAAAACACATGGCCACCTTATAATTATCACCCTGTTTATATACATACATACGAAATACGTGTCATACGTTTTCAATCGGCTTGGATAATAGCATAATTATATTAGAATACTATAATTCATTTGTTTTCGTATTTTACAAAGTTACGATATAGCTCTATAAAATGAGTTCTATTATCCTAATATCATTTTGTAATGATTGAAAGTGATCGAAAACTTTTGACCGGTACTGTATATAAATATAAAAAATAAAAAAAATATAATAATATAGAATATATAATATATAAATATAAGTATATAATATTATATCAACACCGACAGAGGTAGGCGCGCGGTCGGTGTGCGGGCTCGGCGGTCACTGAAGTTAAGCAGCATTGGAGGCTGCCAATACTTGGAGCGGTGACCGCTTGCCCGTGCACTGGCTTGCGCGTCAACCTTTGAGCGGGAGGCAGTTTGTCTGAGTTTCTGATGTTTAATACAACTGAAACTCAGCCAAAATATAGCCGCCTGTATCGGCCCAGGTTTTCCGCAGTTTCCCTGGGCCCTCGTGCAAATGCGATACAGTAGTGCATTAGGAAAGAGTGGCTGCGGTCAACACTCTGCGGGGGAACTCTGGAAGGAATGTAGGGAGCTCTGGAAGGATTGTGAATGTCGGAAGGAATGGAAGGAATAAAAGGAGGGGATGGTAAAAAGGGGAAGGCCCCCGTACCTCTGAGGAATACATAATAATAAAAAATAATAATAATAAAAATATGATATATACACATCATATTATATCATGTAATATATATATATATATATATATAATGTAATATTATATATTCATATATTATATATTTTTTATATTATATTTATGTTTTATATTTAAAAAAATATATATATATATATGTGTGTGTGGGTGATATATATATATATATATATATATATATATATATATATATATATATATATATAATGTAATATTATATATTTATATTTATATATTATATATTTTTTATATTATATTTACGTTTTATATTTAAAAAATATATATATATATATGTGTGTGTGGGTGTGTGTGTGTGTGTGTGGCCGAGGAGGAAAATTACAAAAAAAATAATTGCACTAAATAGGTACGGAAGTGATTGAATTTTTCTTCAATTTCGAATGAAACGAACGGGTGAAACAGTTGCACGAACTTCCGGTAAAAACTTGTAGTTTATTTTCGATTTATCGTATTGGAGAAGTATTCGTTTGGGAAATAAATGATTACTCGCTTGTATAGTTCGTAAGGAGAAGAAAAATCGAAAGAGCTGAGCTCGCGAACTGCTCGATACGAAGTTGCCAATTCGTACTGAATTATCCGTGAGCGTTGTTTTCGTTGCGGAGCTCGTCCGTAATGGATAACGATGGAACGGTGCGCGTGTTGTCCCACCTGTTGGAACAAGAGCAAACAAATCCAAACGAATGGCGCGTGATCGAATTTCGTAATTTTTTTCGTTTTTTTTCCTTCAAATTATACATGTTTACTGAAAATAATCGAAAAAAATCATTTTTTTCGCTCACTCTTTGGCTGATTGGCATCCACCGGGACTCGAAACGCCGGCCTTTTCTTGGGCATTGTACAATTCCGAACCGCTGATTATGTCGTCGTTCGGTGGCTGCGCAGCCAAAAAATCGCGGACCTGTTCGTGCATTGCCATTTTTGTATATGTACATTGTACATATTATATGCAAATATTATAATATATATTATTTGTATATGTAAATAATCATATATAGAAGATGATATAAAATTTTAGTTTGCGGTTAAATTCAAGCCGAACTTGAATTTGAATTCATTATACGAATTTTGAATTGAGTTGAAGAGAGAATTGATTTCATTATACGAATTTGAATTCGTATAAGATTTTTTAAATCAACATTTGAGAAAATGTTTTTTTCCAAATTAATATACCTCGGAAACTAGAAGTAACTGAAAAAAAATGTCTGTACATAAAAGTGGTAGTTTTGTGTTAGCTTTCGAGCGGACGACTTAAAATAATTTTTATGTCCCGGTAACGCTGATTTTTTTACCAAAAAAGGGGGAAATTATTTTTTTATTCAAAAACGGCCATTGTTTTTTGGCTGAAAAAATTACACAGTCTTTGAGTATGTCTGACTATGTCGCAAAAAAATCACCAGAGTGGCACGGAGCGAGGTTCCGGTATAAAGAAAATTAATTTGTGTGGTTTCATTTTTTTACCCTAGCCGACTGGCTAATGCTTCGGCCGAGGGTGATTTATTTTAGATTAAAATCTGAAAAAAATCAACCGTATTGAAGATCCTCAGAACATTGGTTTTAAACAATAAGAATGCCAAAAATGTATAAATAAATTGTTTAAACAAAAATTTGTTCAAAAAATCTCCGGTAGACTTGATTTTTTGTGAAATTAAATGAATTATGATGTTTTTCTGAATACATATGATTTTTTAAAGAATTTTCTCTTTATTTCGTAATTCCCGTTTTTCGGAATTTTTTCAGAAGCTGTATCTATGACACTGTTCGTTCAATACCCCGGACACTTCTTGGATTCAATGCGGAACATTGCCTCAAAAGCATATTGAAAATTTGTGACTCTTCATCCGATTTTTAAATTCAAAAATTTTAATAAAAATAGAAATTAAATTGTAAAAAAGCTCATACCGATTCAGAAAAATCTACGAATTCATTTTATAATATAAAAAAAGTAGTTCGACGACCATTTGTTGGACAATTTTTGTTTGCATGAATTTACTTATAGCTTCATTGCATTATTATTACCGGAAATTACCGTTCTCAGCATCTTCAATGTGGTTGATTTTTAAAAAATTTGGATCTCATCGCATAGTACGCAAAATTTTTGCCGAAACTCACTTTTGGTAGGGAATGTACGGGCAATACATCCTTAAACTGAACACGTCATTGCGGGGGGGGGGGGGGGGGGGTACGTTTAGGCGAGGAACAAATTTCCTGATTTTCATGATTTTTAAGGGTTTTTTGACTTTGGGTATATTTCATTACTACTTTTGGCTGTTACAGGGTATTTTTTAATTTGATTAATCTTCATAAATGGCGGAGGTGTGGCGCGGTCTTCTAAACTGCATTTTCAAAACTGACGTGACGTTTAGCTAAAAAACTAATCGACCGATTCTGATGAAGTTTGGTATAAATCTGTTTAACCTTATGGTCTCCTTTTCGACCATACGGTTCAAAAGATTTATACCAAATTTCAAAACGTTATTCAAAAAAACTTTTTTCAAAATATTTCAAAAGCCCCAAAACTTTTTGAAAAAAAAACAATTATTTTTCATTGCATAACGCAGGCATTTTTTTCGGAAAATTCAATCTTTTTGTTTCAAACCGTACCGTTTCATCGATTTCCAACACTTTTCACTTTTTCTTGGTTCATATACTGCATCCGGGTGTCAATAAAAGAATCATTTTCGTCGTTTTTTTTTCACATTGACGTAAGTTTGCGCGGCATATTTAAAATAATACTACAACACAAAGTTTTATTTGGAAGGAAATTTTAATCGAACAAATATTGATGTTCCATACGACGAGACTCAATAATTTTTTTATTATAAATACTGTAAAGTTACTCACAGCTTCGACTGCAAAAAAAACTCTGATCAAATTTCGACCGGCCAATTTCTCAAGATCTGCCCTGCTCCAGGCCGTCTCGTTTTCCCGGTGATCGTAGAGCCGATCGAACAGATCGGGATACTTGGAAACGTCATCCAACCCTTCGGGAACCCTGGCGTGAAAAAAAAAAAATTATAAATAATATTTATAAATAAATAAAATATTTATAAATAAATATAATATTTATAAATAAATATAATATTTATAAATAAATATAATATTTATAAATAAATATAATATTTATAAATAAATATATAAATAATATAAAAAGTAACTAAAAGCCCTCGTCAATTGGAATATTTTAGATCTGTTTTCGTGATTTTTCTGTCGCGATGATTTTTTCGTACGCTCGGAAAGTTTTGCCAGCAAATTTGCCAAAACCATATTTTTTCGTAAATTTAAAACGTATGCTGAAAAATATTGCAGGAAATACTGAATCTGCGTGAAAAAAAAAATAATCGTCAAGTTTTAGAGGGCAAAAGAAATTCTGAAAAATATTGATCAAGTCGGAGGCAGAGAGTTGGGCGGCTTACGAGTCAACTCCGTCGTAATCGCCACCGATGCCAACGTGATCGACGCCGATCAAGTCTCGGATATAATTAATGTGATCTGAAAACAAACAAATATACAAAAAGTGTTTCTTGAACAAATTTTTTTTTTTAATAAGGCGCTCTTTTTTGTTGACCACGCGTACCTATGACATCTTGCATCGTGGCGTTTCTCGTCTTATGACAATTCACGAAGGAGGAATAAAAATTTACCATCACGATACCGTTGTTCCGTTTCTGTGGGAAAAAATAAAACGTTAACGATATATCACGATTATTCACTCTTGTAGTATTAACCTTATTAGGAACTTTGTTTTGCTCCATATATACATATTCATTTTATATGTAATTCTTTCAATACATTTTATTCGATTTATTCATAATTATCTATTAATAAACAAGTCAACGGGAATATCTGTATTCACTTATAAAATAATATAATAATAATGATGTAAAACCGATATGAGCATATAACTGATAACAATTGTTATTTCTTCCTATTTGATAATCAGCAAAGATGGAATTGATTGAATTCATTTTTATTAGATCATTAATTGAGATTGTTAATCTGTCAATAGAATGTTTTTACAATTCATATTTTTAATTTACATTCGATGAAGATTGAAAAATGATTCATAGAATTGTTTTTCTCTTTTATATTTTAAATATTAACGAATATCGAATAATGTATTAACATCCACTATTACCAACTTTCAGACTTTTATTTGAAGCAATTTATTTTAAGAATTTTTTTCGATAATTCCCGTTCCGAAACCCTCGGGTTTGCACTCACCACTGATAAAAGCACGTCGTCCGGCACGTTTCGAAAATTATCGCACAGCGCGAACGCAGAGGAGTGTGAAAATATGACAGGAGCCTTTGCGACCTCGAGAACCCCCCGCATCACGTCGTGAGAAACGTGCGAAAGATCGACCATTATACCCAAGCGATTCATTTCGTGAACGACCACCTGTCGCAAATTGCGCGTCCAAAATTCGGAACAAAAGACTGAATTAATAATTATTGCTCTCTTATAGTTATAATTATCACAACACGAGGAATTAAAAATACCTTTCCAAATTCTGTTAGTCTGTAAACCGAAGCATTCTCAACAGTCGATGCATCTGCCCTGAAAAATGCACATATACACATTTATTTGTACACCTCAATTAATTTATCATTTTATCGTGCAATATTCAATTATGTAATAAGATTACTTCAAACGCAATGCATTTATTATTCGTATTTTGATTTCATTTATTTATATTTTTATCATGCAATATTCAATTATATAAGACGATTATTTTAACGGAGTGTCCGGTTATCGGACGAACAAGCGTATGTTATTCGTCGGGATAGCGGCTCAGTTCACGCCGTATTTACAGTAGGCGTACGTATTGTTGTGATTCGTGTAAGCTAGTATCCGGACGCATAACATACATATATAATTGTCCGGATAGAATGTGTTAAATTGTTAAACTAACTATCCGGAAGAATAATTTACACGTAGTCATCCAAAGAAAATCTTTATCATTTTGTTTCGGTTGGTTAGTTGTGTTTGGGTTTGTTCGGTTTGGGTTGGTTGGTTTTGTTTGGGTTTGGGTTTGTTTTTTGGGGTGGTTTGTTTGCGTTTTTCATTTTGGGTTTGGGTTGATTTGTTTGGGCTTGTGTGTTTGGGATTGTTTGTTTGGGGCGCCGTACAGCGTGAAACGCGTGAAGTTAGCCGCTGTCCGAACGAATAACGTACGCTTATTCGTCCGATAACCGGACGGCTAGCCTCCGAGTTATTTTAAACGTAATAAAAGCGTAAAAAATACGCACAAAAATCATAGAAATTTATTTGTTTGTAAATTTGTATATTAACGAACCCAAACCAAAAATCCGTTTAAATTGAAATCCATCATCGTTTATTTTTTCGCACATCAATAGCGAAGGATCGCAGCACCGTACAGTTGTATAACCGTAGAAGTGCGAGCGGATTTTTTTTTAAATTTTTTTGTTGTACAAAAAATAATTAAACCACGTTTGTTCAAATAACCCAAAAGTTGAAAACCCCACTAACCACGGAGTATTGCACGTATGAGTGAGCGTAACGTAGCGGACACCGAGCTCGCGATAGAGCCTGAGGACTGCGAGGCTCGAGTCCAACGAGTGGCCACCCTCGACACCGATCATCGAAGCGATTTTACCGTCCTTCCAAGTGGGCTCGATTTCCGCTGCGCTCGTTACGAATTTCAGATTTTTCGGATATCTATCGATGAGCCTTTTTATCACGTCGATTTGTCGAAGGGTAAGCTGAACGGAATCTTTGTACTGTGATTCGCAACTCGTATAGGCGACCCAAAACTATGCATATCATAATGTGGTTATGAACATATTTCCCTGCAAAATATATCATTGATTTGTGTATATTTGTATACACCATTCTGTTTATTTATTTTTATCCCCATCTCGATTCGGTTAATTGTTGTATAGTCAGTACATTTTTCATGTATTCGTTTCCACGATGGCTTGAATTCAGCTGATAATCTATAACTATTGGGTGGACAAACAACTTCTCGGCCTTTTTTTCATGGCTGTATTGATTTATTTACTTAAATTCAAGGTACATATTAATCGGAAAAGTAATCTTCGTTTGCCTCCACACATTTCCGCCACCTGTCAGAGCAGCTTGCGAATTCCTTGGCGATAACAAGTCGGTGGTTTTGAGTCGATAAGCTCGGTAATGGAATTTTTCAGACTCATCGAAACTTGTCAAAAACTATCAAACTATCAAAAACTATCGACTTGTCAAAAACTCTAGTTTCAAAAACTATCAACCAAATGATGTTGTCATTGTCAGCACTTTGACCCTCAGTCAAAATAATATTTATTAATATTTATTAATTTACTCGAAATAACGACTATTAATTAATTAAAGGGTACGGTTCCGAACCCTCCCCTCCGATAGAGCTGAAATTTTGCAAAATCGTCCTTTTAATATTTTAAGACAACCCCTGAAGGGATTTTTGTCCACGCGCGATAGTTTTTGGATTTGGGTTTGTTTGGGCTTGTTCGAGCTTGTTTGGGTTTGTACGTGTTTGTTTGGACAAAACCGAGAGCACGATGGCATATATATAGGTACGAACGGAGACGTAGCAGATATAGATATAGTCGATATAAGTAGCGCGCATTATAATAAATAACTTAAAAATTCAATATGTCGAAAACTATTGCGAGTCGCCGAAAATCCCTTTAGGGGTTGTTTTTAAATATTAAAAGAAAGGTTTGTGCAAAATTTCAGCTCGATCGGAAGGGGGGTGGAACCTTATCCTAATTAAACAATATGTACATATATATATATACGTTAATAATAATAATAATAATAATAATAATAATAATAATAATAATAATAATAATAACAACAACAACAACAACAACAACAACAACAACAACAACAACAACAATAACAATAACAATAATAACAATAACAACAACAATAATAATAATACAAACTCTTATTATCGTTGTTGCTATGCATTAGATAGTTTCGAAAATAACTTCAACCTTATTGTTGCTCCTGGGGTGCAATTGAAGAAAAAAAAAAATAATGCAAAAATAGTCGATTACCTGACCGCCAACTCGTCCGGCATGGAGTCTGGGCAGATCAGTGAAGCAGGTGGGACACGCGGCGCGTCCCCAGCTAGGATCACTCGTGAGATTTTTCTCGAAGAAAAAGTCCGCCAATTTGTTGTTGAGCTTATTGTACAAGTTGAACGGTAGGTCGTTGTGGCTTTAACAATTTACGTACACGCACACTCATGTATAAGTATCGGTATATGTGTATACAAGGGGACGATTGTAATGTGACGACGGAGCTTTTAAAGGTCTGACGCGGAACTTTTCTGACCGAGAAAAATATGATATTTAATAGCTTTCCAAGCCCATTTTGATTCCTCTTTAAAAAAATGTTCAGACAGACGAAATTAAGCATTTTGGAAAAAGATCAAAATTTCACTTTGAGTTCAGCAAAGTGAAGATTATTCAATTCCGAATACGAAACATTCCTTTAAAAAAAGGTTTTTTTTAGGAATGTTTTTGAAATAGAAAAAAAAAGTTTTTGAGAAGTGTTTCGATTGTGGAATTCTATCATCTCCATTCTGCTGAACTGGAAATGAAATTTAGTTTTTTTTTTCAGAACACTCAATTTTATTCGGGAAAATATAAGTCGTCACAAAAATACGCTACTTTTTTGCCAGAGGACTTAAGGATGTTGAGTCCCAAATCGCAAATGATGATAAAATTCTGAAAATTTGGTATGTTTTTGTATGAAGTATTTCAGAGGTCGTGTAAAAATTTCACGACAATTAGGAAGCTCGTTATTGAACAATTAACATTCACAAATTAAATGTTGTTTTATGGAAACTGATGTAACTTTGCAATAAGTTGTTTTTTTGACCTCTCGATTTTATAATATCTACAATATACTGAAAGCAACGGAAACAAAACGAAGTTTATTGATACATTTTTTTTTTTATTTCTTTTAAAAATTGTTCTTAACAAAATGTTAATTTTTTAATAACGAGCTTCCTAATCGTCGTGAAATTTTAACACGACCTCTTAAATACTTCATACAAAAACATACCAAATTTTGAGAATTTTCTTATCATTTTTTATTTCAACCCTTAAGGAGGTTAAAGTAATGATGATAGAATTCTGAAAATTTGGTATGTTTTTGCATGAAGTATTCAGGAGGTCGTGTAAAAATTTCATGACGATTAAGAAGCTATTTATTGAACAGTTAATATTAACATGTTTCATAGGGACTCAACATCCTTAAAAAGCTATTGGGAATGATATTTTTCTCGGTCGCAAAATATTCGTGCAAGGCCCGGAAAAAATACGTAGCCACCTCATATAGTTATAGTTTTCACTATATATATATATATATATACAGACACACACGATAATTAATTAGATCATTGATCATCGCAGTCGCCAAAATAATTACCCGTCTATCAGTGGTGCATAATCGAGGGCGTGTCTGCCTCTAAAGGGATGATTGGTACTGACACCAATCGAAAGTCCCACTACGGTCGTCACGATGATCACGCAAACCCCTGTATTGACGTACACCATTCTGTTCGTGCAAAATTTCGACCTCGTGCTTGCTGGTTGAAATTGAAACAAACCAAAAATACCAATGAATTATAGTCGATTATCGAATGGCTTTTGAGTTATTTTCAATTATTGAAAAATTTAATGATTCCGATTGAGTGCATTATTTCACTTGGGTGATTTACTGTATTTATTACACATTAATCCGACTTTTACCATCCAATTTGCCTATGATAAATAAAATTAACCAATTTTAAACGCAAACGATTGGGCTCAGCGAGATTGTCTAGACAACGTTATCTATCGCTCGTGAGATTAACGTACTTCGATTATCGCAAGACGATTTGTTTTATTGACAGTCGTAGTCACGACGAAGATGATACGAAGACAAATAATAATAATAATAATAATAATAATAATAATAATAATAATAATAACAACAACAACAACAACAACAACAACAACAACAACAACAACAACAACAACAATAATAATAATAATAATAATAATAATAATAATAATAATAAGACAATTATTATCACTGATGTTTATGCCAATGATAATCGACACCAATGTCATCGTATATTCAAAATTAGCACGAAATCACATTTTTAAATTTCATTATAATTTTTTCAACCCGCAATTCATACATTGAGAAGTCGACGATGGCAAGAAAAAAAAATCACACGATACGAAAAAAATCATTGAAAAATTAATGAAATTTTGTAGTTTAAACGTTTTCATAATTTTGTAGAAGAAATGACATATCTGGTGCAATTAACGTACACACGCGTTTTAATGTTATTAGTATTGTCATCCATTTATCTACTGTTACAAAGAATTCTTCCATTTGAACATTTTGCCCGCTCACCATATTTATTAACGAGAAAATATTTTTCACCCATTTCGTTACGGCCATTTATGAAATCCATAATATTCACGGAGTGCCTGTAATCGCGTTCTAATGTACGCGAACGACTGAAATCTTTAGGTCTCACAGTTCTCTCTTAAAATTGTGGAAATTCGTCGGGTAATGTTTGTCAATATAATCTCGAGAAGACCTGGATCTGCATGTATACACGTACATATATGTACCCTATACACACTATAATTATTATTATTATCTATTTATTTCCAAGCTGATTTATAATTGATACTATTATACTATTATTATTATGTTATAATATTATATATATATATATATATATATATTGTATATACACTACTCACAAAAATTATGGGATATTAAAAAAATTCCAATTTTTTTGCTGATTTTCAACAAGGGATAACTCGGAGAAAAATGGTCGTACAGAAAATTAAAAAAAAAGCAAATTGTAGCTTCGATTGTCTAGTTTGAGATCTGGACTGTACATTTTTTTAGTATGGGCGGTTTTCACGTAATTATCCGAAAACCAACAAAAAATTTTTTTTACAAATTTTTGCTCGTCTTTAATTAAAATGGTCTGTGGACTTGAAAAAAAAATGATGTCTTTGAATGGAAAAGTTACGCATTATTGCTGAATAAAACCATTTTGAAGCTGAAAAAATTAATAAAAATCGAAAAATTGCTTGTTACGGTGATTTTTGACAGAAACGATAAATTTTAACCGTCGGGGCACTAAGAAAAAAAAATCGCAGCGCTTTGCAACTTTGAGGGTTTTTTGGGGACACTTCGAGGTTGAAAAATTACCGACGATATCCTTCGTTCATGCATTATATCCAAAGTTATACCAAATATTCCAAATATCCTTAAATTCGCAAGTTTTCAACTTTTTTTCAATCAACATCATCACTTCGAATTTTTTTTTTTATCAACAGCCACTAATTGTATGTCATAGAGAATGTTTCGCAGTTTCCAAAATCCTACTTTTATTCTCTGTACGATAATTAGTTCCCGAGTAATTAATTGTCAAAGTTAAAATGGACTTTTTTGCTTTGATCGACGATGACTCCGCGCCAAATCATCGTACGGAGCTCGTTAAAAGGTCAAATTAAAGCTGATTAAATTTCCTAAAAGAGTTTTATGGTGGCATGATAAAAAAAAAATTTGACGTCCACAGACCATTTTAAAGACGAGCAAAAATTTGTAAAAAAATTTTTTTGTTGGTTTTCACATGATTACTTGAAAACCGCCCACGCTACAAAATTTTACAGTCCAGATCTTAAAACTAGACACTTGAAGCTACGATTTCCTTTTTTTTTAAATCTTCTGTACGACAATTTTTTTCCGAGTTATCCCTTGTTGAAAATCACCGAAGAATTTCGAATTTTTTAAATATCCCTTAATTTTTGTGAGTAGTGTATATATACGCACTATGACGAAAAAAATCATTATCTATTTGTTTACGTGCTCCCTTAATAATTCTATTATGCTATTATTATTTTTATTATTGCCGCGATTAATATTATTATTATTACCATGTATATTTTTATAAAAAACTTATAAATCAAATTATGCAAATAAAACTCAATTATTATTATATATATACACACGCATACACGTATACGTATAATAATAATAATTATAACTGCTATCTAATTAATTACATGCTTCCTTATTACTAATATTATTATGTATTTTATATTGTTGCTGTTGCCATGATGATGGTGCCGATTATTTTTCCTATTTACTATAAGATTTTATTGCTCCGTGAAACGCACTCCCTTATTATTTGTATTATTATTATTATTATTTCCAATATTGATATTATAAATTATGACTAAAATTTCCATTTGCTATTATCATTATGATTATAGTCGTTATTTTTCTAATATAATTGTTACGCCGATTATTTTATGTATATATGTTCACATTCAACTTTTCTGGTTTTTCTACATTGATGAATAAACATTTAATATATATATATATACATATACAAGTAGAGCGTATTCCGTCTGTGGGACAAAGTAGGGGCCAGCTCCACGATTACATACACTATACGTTCTCGTAACGATAAAGTGACAATTGACGCTGAACCAGCTTCAATGGAATTCTCATCATCCTCACATTTCCTTTAATCGCCTATTATCGCGGTCACGAAAGGGGAGACTCATATGTCAAGCGATCGTGTTGCGACAAGTGCTGGGAATTTTATTTTTTTCCCGCTCGAAAAAATACACGATAATTGTAATTACGGAGTCAAGAGGAGTGAGTTTAAAAAAATGTTTTTTTTTTCGGAAATTGTATAAGTCGATGGAACGTAAATACTACATTGTATATATATATATATAAGTGTGTGTATTAAAGCCGCACCATATGATTAAAATTTATCCACCTGCACAATTTATACATTTATACACCATTATAAATATTTACACCATATAATTAAATAATTTGAAAAATTGTGGTATACTATTTTTCAAAAATTAGTAAAATATTGACGGGGCAAATACTTAAAATCGTTCATAAAAAATAGTGAAAATAACGGATTACCTTGTATTTATAGTGATTTCGAATGTCAGCTGAATTTATAAGTTGAGCGAAGCAAAGCGATTTGCGAATCTGATCACTGTCGAAAAATTCGTATCTTTTGCTGGCGCGCAATATGTAATCTGGACTTATGGCGTATTCGTAGAGCCGTTGGTCCACGAGTGCCCGCCGACTTCTGACGCACGAGATTTATGCACAATGGCATCCCCACGATCGCAAGTGTAATGTCACCTAGATCGCGCTTACAGTATCTTCTGTGGATAGATACGGGGACCCGACAGAAGAGTGAAAAAAAGAAAAATAGATCGAGCTAAGCGATGCTTGGAACATTGATTTTCAAGATGTAATTTTATGTATAACAATATTCATAAGGCCGAAAGCTTATTAATAAATTAGATCAGGATATGTCGAAATGAATATCTAAATATAAGGGGGAGGGGGAGATTTTTTTTTAGGGGAGATAATTTTTTTTACTTCAATGTGTCGGTTTTAATACTATTTTCGTTTTTATTATTTTTTAAGCTCGTTTGGGGTATGCGTGAATGTTTTTTTTTTACAAAATATGTAATACGCGAATTTGTTTTTACGGAATGGGTTTTTTCAAAAAATGTATTGGATGAATTAGTTCAGAGGAATTTTCAGTTCGAAATTTCCTTCCTTAAATTTTGAAGAACGCACGATACATCGAAAATATCCGACTAGTTCTCGTGGAGAAGTTGTTGAGAATTCAAAAAAACCATTAAGCCAACAGCTCAATTATACAGCCGAAGAGTGAAAACTGAAATTCGTTTTTTTAGATTAATCAGCCATGTAGAGTGGCCCGAAAGAAAAATCGCACTGTTGAGCATTAAATAAATTGCCTCTAAACGCTACCTTAAATATCTTAGATTCTGATTGAAATTAAAAAAATAGGTTCGAGGGCATCAGTCAATAAAGTTCGGATGTTAAAAACACTCCCAATTGCTTCTAAAAACTTCTAAGAGCACGGTGCATACACAAAAGAGAACAATTAATGAAAACCTACGCTATGAGAAAACTCGAAATAAAATTGAAAAATGCTTTTTTTGCCGAGAAGTAAAAAAGATCGTACAAGATAACTGCATACATTATTTATATATGAATATACCGAAATATTTAAATGTTTGAAATATTTACACACAAATATATCGAAATAATTGCATATTTAAAACACTCGATATGAATATATCGAAAACAGTTCCCGTAAAAAACATTTAGATACAAATATTACGAAATATTCACATATTTAAACCATTCGAATGTAAAAGTGAATGGATATTTCAGTGAAAATGTATCTCCCGTTGAAGCATCGTTCGAATTTGGCGCGCATCTGTGGCCGCTGACGCGGGCCAATGGGCGAGCGTTGAGTCGCCTCGCGGGTGTCGACCAATGAGCGATCGCCAGCTGGGATTCCGGGCTTTTGACAGAAGCCAACGTGTAGTTATAAAGCCGCGTTACGAGCGACGTGCTTGCCGCCGTGTACAAGACCAAAAAGCAAAGTGAGAAGTGAAGATAAAAAACGCCCGGCATTTCACACTTCCCGAAAGACGCGAGATAAAAGAAAGAAAGCGTCGATTTTTATTTTTATTTTTTTTCGCATCCAAGTGCTTCTGATTGTATCGCGTGAGGAGTCCGAGAATCCGCCGAGACGGAACGATTTCCATCGAACGAAAATCTCATACCAAAGGTACGTCCCCCTACGGTCTTCATAACCCTCCGTCGAAATTATACATCGGGCGTCTTGTTTTTTTTTTTATTTCAATCAAATCGCTTCGATCGATCAATTATCGTTGAACACTTCCCTACGAATTATAACCTTGTTTTATTCATTTTTCCCGCACGAAAAAAACCATCAAAATTTTCACGTAAATTCGTTACAAAAATTCGTTCTTCGTCCAGACATATTTCTCTTGTTTCTCTCTCAATACGATAATTAAGATAAATTGAACACGAAAACGACAATAAACCGCGTTAAACCCAAACCCCGTCAGGCTGGGAAAATTTCACCGAAGCTTTCCGAATCCGGCGATCTCCCCAGAAATCGTACGACAAAAGCAAACACAAACAAAGTCAGCTTGGAAAAATCCACTCAAATATTTCGAATTCGGCGATTTTCGCGGAAGCGAAAAAGCAAACGCGAACAAACCCAAACGAAGTCCGCCTGTGAAAAAAACTCCTAGATTTTCCGTATTGGACCCAAAAAACGGAAATGAGTCAATTTTAGCACGAAGATTAATTTCCCCTAAATTTTCGAACATTTCTGAAACTCAGCCGAAAAAGTAACCTCGACGTTAATAGAGAAAATAAAAAAATCTGAGGAGGCGTCTAACGGAACGACGTCCGTGTGTTCGCAGACTGTTAGCAACGTACGTTAGGGAAGATAGAAAAAATATGAAGCTCGACGTGTCGTATTTGTCGCTCCTGGTGGTCTTCGGAGTGGCATCCGCAGCCTCTGCGCTCAAGCCGGGCGACTGCGAAGGTAACTTACCATTATTATTATTTACTATTTTTGTCATCCGTGCCCTTTGTTCCTGGAAAAACGTGAAGCTCACCCCCTCATCCCCATGGGAGATTGTCAGAGTCCGATGCGTGTGCACTTTTGTGGTGTGATATACTAATTATTGTCAGTGTCGTCATCATTGTCGTTATTGTTATTGTTATTTATAAAGCTCATGTTGAATGGGTATTATTATTATCATTATTTATAAATCTCAAGTTGAATGGTTTGTATTATTATTCTTTATAAATCTTAAGTTGAGCGAATTTGTCTTTTAGATTAAATGATTAAAGAGTGGATTTTTTTTTAGATTAAAAAAAAATTCATGAACCGTCACGTGACTCAAAACGACCGCTCCAACCTCCTTAACTCCAACGCCTCATTGTGTTTTTTTTTTACAAATCCTAGACTCCCATTCCTTTTTCCCCTCTCTATCGTTACTTTCATTATCATTATAGCCATTTTTTCGTAGCAAATTATGATTATTTTCTTAAGTATTTTTATTCTCATTTTATACTTATCATTTCATAATTTTATATATAAATAATATAGATATTATTTATATGAAAATATTTTTTCACCTATGTAAGTAATTTCTATTCATTTTTTCACTTTTATTTTATTTATTTTTATATTTATTTAGCAATTTTATTCATTCCTTTTATTATATAAATAAATAACTTATATAATAAAAGTATTGCTTAATGAAATAATAAGTATTATAAGTAATACTTATTGTTTCATAAGTAATTTTATACTTATTTATGATTATTATTTTCATTATTATTATTATTATTACTATTTAGTATAATTATCCAAATTTAATGCTCCAGACAACACACTTTTTTAGTTTGCACTGCGAAAATTATTATTATTATTATCGATTGGATCGATCGTAAATAATTCCCGTGCAGATTTTTCCCTTTTCTCGCTTTTCTTACAATCGCGTAATCTGAAAAATCAACGATCGATACCGTCGTACGAAATTTCAGTCTGCATAGCAACGGTGACAAAGTTCGCGGACACTCTCAGCGAAACGGTGAAGAAGGATCCGAAAAAGATCGAGGACGCGTTCAGAGACTTTTGCGAAACTACGAAATCCAAGGAAAACAGATTCGTAAGTGAAAACGTTGTTACGAGCAGTTATTTTTCGCTTCGTTCGTCGGAGCGTTCTTTTTTACGGGCGATATATTTCGTTCGCAACTTTTCATCATAGTCACGAGTTACGATGATTTCGCTTCGCGAATGTTTCAGTGTTACTACATGGGCGGTCTTCAAGACTCGGCGACGGGGATCCTCGTCGAGCTCAGCAAACCGTTGTCGTGGTCGCTGCCAGCCGACAAAATATGCGAAAAGCTCAAGAAAAAGGACGCACAAATTTGTGACTTACGATTCGGTTAGTACCGCTGCACTTGCTTTGTCCTTATTTCACTTTTATATGAAGTTTTCAAATAATAGGAGCGAATTTTTTTTATCGCTACGATACCAATGCGTGATCGATTTCGATGATGAAAAATGATGATACCAGTATCATTATCGTCATTATCATTGTAATCATAATGGAAATTTGTTACTCAATTTTATTGTTTCCGACTAATTATTGTTTTTTATTGCTGCTTCGGGCAATGATAAGTTTTATTCCACCGTACAGTGTGCTGCACCTTTTGCATTTCCTTCTTACATCACTGCCTCAGTATTCGGGCAATTATTATTACTACCGGGAGTACGAATAAGTCGCAGACGTTTGACAAAAGACCATTCCTTCACAAAAACGCCAAATTTTTCATCAAAATGGCAGAGGCTTATTTGTGCTCCTAATATTATCATTGCTCCGGGCAATTATTATTATTCCTCCAGGACGTTGTCATTATTATTATTGCTCCACGCAATTGCCATTATGATTTTTATTATCATTATTGCTCTGGGCAATCATAATTATTATGATTTCTCCGAGGAGTCATTATTATTATTGTCGTTTTTCTGATTGTTGCTGTCACCGTCATTATCATCATTACTATTACTATAATTATAACAACTCACATTATTATTCAAATTACTCCTAGTACTACAATAATAATAATAACTTGTGTACGAGAAAGAAGTTTTGTTATTGTTCTTTTCCCGCAGAGAAACAAATAGATCTGGACACGGTTGACCTGAAGAAGCTGAAAGTGCGAGATCTTAAGAAGATACTGAACGACTGGGACGAGACGTGCGACGGTTGCATCGAGAAAAGCGACTTTATAAAGCGAATCGAGGAGCTCAAGCCGTCGAAGTATTCGGCGAGCCCGAAGACCGACCTCTGAGCGATCAACACGCAGCTCGATATAAAATAGGAAAAAGGGACGAGGATAAGACAGAAAAACCGAAAGGAAAAAAATCCCCCGAGCTGCGATTAGTTCGTTACGCTCTCTTCGCAATTGATACACGTTCTTCTCTTTTTTTTTCCTAGAAAATGAATTTGCCTCGGACTGTCGACGCTTTTCTCGTTTGAGCCATCGTTTTTGGATTTACCTCGTTTTTTTCTTGAGCGACGAAACAGGAGGTAGATTTTTGCCGTAGAATGTTTTTTTTTCGTCTGTAGAGAGCGAGAGAGAAATTAATATTCACGATTGGTGGCCTTTTTTCCACGTTCTTTCGTGACCCCGCCGCTCTCGTTCTCTCAACATCGAGCTCGAGGTGACGTCGATAGCGCGAACAGTGAGGAAGAAAGAGCAAAGATAAATTAACTTGTACAGCGTACCTGTGTATAGTGTATAAATGTTGTGTAACAAGGGCCTTTCCCCCCTCCCGCCAGCCGCCCCCGCTTCGCGTCCCCTCGACTACACGCACAAGTACTTAGTCCACGTGGTTGGAAAAAAAAAAAGTTTAACCGCGTCGACGTGTGCGAGATCCGTAGTCTTTTTTTTTTTTTCAATCTAGGTTCGCGTCGATCGGTCCTGGATTATCGTCGAGTAATGCAATAAGCAAAGAAGAGCAAATGGTGAATGAAGATTCGTGCGAAAATACCGGAAATGATCGCGCTTGATGAATTCTCGCATCCGTTATGTGTGTGCGCGCGTGGTTTCCACCGTCTGTTACGTTTAGATCAATCGACGCAATCGCGCACACCGAGAAATGTCATTTTTGTCCGTTCAACACACATATAGATATACATACATACACGCATACACGAGTGTACGAGAGACGTGCATAGACACTACAATCGTTTTTGTCGATGTCGATGAAACGAGGAATACGAGGGAAAAAAAGAACAATTGTTTGTAATAAAAACGTATTTCATTTATTCGTGGATTACGGAGGTTAATTTGCGCGAGGGGGCGGCTTTGGGGCCTAACAGGCGCGGCGACGACTAGGGGTTAGGCAACTGTGGAAATGACGACGGGGCGTCCGTCGCTTGAGGCCACTCAAATTGAAGAGGAAGGTCCAACATTCGGTGCAGAAATCGCAGATTGAAGGTAATCTTATAATTACAACGATGGAACTGCCAGTGAAAGTTTAAGGAGGTTGAACCGTTGGGCACAATCCCAGATTTAGAAGAAAACAAATGTACCATCTTGGCCAAAAGTATTAGGCACCCTGTCAATTTTCTATCCGGACAAACAATCGAATATCTTCGGCGAAAAAAAAATCGTTAACCTATTAACCAAACGGGGGTTTGAAGCGGACAAAACCAACTTCATTTGGGTTTTTAAGTTTAATTTTTGCGATATTTTTTTTGTACCTCGTATGTCCTTTTGAAAATGCCGGTTTTTCACGATTTTATCACTGCGAAACCGCGTGCTCGCCTCCGAAAAATAGTAATCTTATCATTTAGTGATAAGATATTTGAAAAGATTACCGTTAAATTTAGTTTCGTAAAAAAAAACAAATTGTGTCTTTTCGGAGTGTTATTAAGTTTTTTTGTTGAAAAAACGGCAGATTTTCGAAAAGCTGGCATCGTGCGGCTTAACTTGAATACTATGCGGTTTGGAAAACGCTAAGCATGTGCGTTTTTTTATCAGGTGTACAAATAATACGTCTCTGACGTTTTTTATTTAAAAAAATGGGAATTTATTGTGAAAGAACGGTACTTTATGTTTTATTCAGATTGAAATTGCTTGTTGAGCCACTTCTAATGTAAGTGCAAGTTCCTCCTGCGTTTGGCACGAATCTTCCTTAAATAATGCTTCCAATTCCGCGTCTTCGTACACGTTCGGCCGTTCGCTACGTTCTTCGACGTCAAACTCACCGTTCTTAAACGTTTGAAACCACTCGCGACAACTTTTCTCACTTGAAGCAGCCTCGCCATATGCTTCTGCATGCAATCAATGCGCCTCAGCTGCAGATTGCTTCAAATTAAAACGGAATAACCCCCCCCATCGCGGTCGGTATGGTCGAACAGAATTATGGATACCCAAAAATCTCTGAAACGGTTCTTCAGATCCCGTCGAAACTTTGCCAAACGACGTCAAATAGATAGACGAACGGCTGTCTACTCCTCAAATTTTATGAATTCGAGAAAAAAAAAGTAGATTGGCTTATCATGCGGAATTCGTGACCGAAGAGATGAAGAATCAGACGTTTGGCTAATGTCACGACTTGGCGATAGGCTGAGCCGGGTAGCCACATAAAAAACGAACAATTTGAGCTCTCGATCACTGCATTTCGTTGCATATCTTAGGAGAAAAGTGCTAATCTAGATTTATCGTGTAATTGTTGATAATTGCGAGCAAATGTCGCCCGAACTTCGACGTGCTCAGTTCATGAGAATTCCGCGCGCAGCGCTCGTCACGCGCAATTATCTCGTGAACTAAACGGCGAATCGAATTGAATTTTGGGCATCAGTCCATGAAGGTCATACCTACACCATACTTAGATTTCAGCCAATTCCTAAGATTGGACCAAAATTACAGAACTACCTTAACGAGCGAAATCGTCTTCACGCGATCGATCTCGACAGAGAGAGAAAATACTAAATCTGTAAAGACGCCGCGAAGTGAAAATTTTAGGAAGCTCTGCAATAACGTATCTATCTACATTTATATACATGTTGGGAAAAAGAGAGAAAATATAGTAAAATTAGAATAAATAAAAAAGGGAAAAGTATTTTTAATATTATCATTTCTGTTAGGGCCTCGTAAAAAAATGTATGAATGTCAATTATTTTTACGTTCTCGAATAACTTCTTTTAGGTCTTCGGAAGTCCGCGCCTCTTTAATACGAACCTACGAGGCACCAAATACCTGGAAAAAGGTCATCGAAATGCCAAAATCTATAACATGAAGAATGATGTGGGGCGTCGCGACGCCCAGTATGGGAATCTCTGGTCTAAACTACTGTTTTTTTCGCTTTCTTTTAATTTTCTTTCACCAAGAAACGCCAGAGGTTAATGTATGTAATTTTACGTGCGGTTAGATGAGCAAGAAGTTCACGCTGTGGGTGGTGTCATTTTCTTTTGATATTTAGCACCAAGGTAAACCATTTCCAACAACGGATTATTGCAAACTTAACCTTTGTTAACATTTAGAAGAAAAAATCCATCTAGTCCATCGTACACCATATATATTCAATATCGAACCATCAAGGATTGACAAAAGAGTACGAATCTTGACTGGCGAATGAAGAGAGCATTGCTGCCAATCTCAATACTCGCGAAGTTGCCTTATTTCGGCAACACTTAATATTAATTAGTGATAAATAATCTCGTGCCACAAAAATAAATAGACACGGTTATAAATGACTCATAATTTCATTCTGATTTGTATAATGCATACACGGATGCAGTTTTTTCATAATAATCATCGATAATGTTATACTTTTTCAAGTTCGTCTGACACAATAGCTTTTCTTATTTACGTTATAAAAATATAAAAATGGATAATTTTGCCCATTAATTATATATTCTACAACGAATTAGCATCTAGAGGATAAATCTATACCCCGCATACATTTTTTGAGGTTAATTGAAAAATTCGTAAACCGTCATTTGACTCAACTGGCCGGACCGCTCCGACCACGGTCTTACATACAGGCAGGGAGACTAGAGATAAAAAGTGGTTCCACAGTGCTTACGAAACGTCCGCAAAAACGCAGCAAATAAGGAGGCGCTGCCATCGTACGTGTCCGATCGATTAGCTTCACCTACTAGCCTCGTGCAGTATTGAATATTGAAAATAATTCTACCTTGGGCTTTGAAGAAAACAATTTCGTGAAGATTTTCTCAATATTACAAAACACAATAATATTAAAAATGAGCCTCCAAGCGGAGCACAAAGACACATCGAAATCTACTTCTTTTATTATTCGTGCGCATGCGTTAAGTTTGGACTATTATAATTATTTGAGACGTTATCGTCAGGAGAGCTGCTAGTGGCACGATCTGGAACTATTGCAAGTCAGATTTTTTAAGACACTGGAACTACGTATTGGTCTATGCTGTGTCCACTCCTTCTCTCTAGTCTCCCTGCATGCAGGTCTGGAAACTCGATGAAATTTCGGTGGTGGGGGTGACTCGGCTATTGGAACCGAATTTGTGGTGTCTCTAGTATCGTGGAGGGTTGTTTTGATCACGGGTTAGGCTATAACGCGAATGCGTGAGTATTGTTGTCTCTGTCTCACACAACACCCCTCGATTGCAGCACCTCTAGCGTCGAGCTTCGGCAACGGAACCATGTGAACTAACAGAGTTTCCAGACCTGTCTGTAAGACCGTGACTCGAACAAAACACGTAATATTGATTTTTTTCGCTCTCCTCGAGAGAAAATAATTTTTAAACGAGTATATCTCAGAAGTTATTAACTTTGACGATTCGGTCAATGCACAGACAGATTTGTCGACTAATTGGCTATTGGTTTTTTTTAACCATCGAATTACGACTATTTTACTCCGAGTTATGATTGAAAATTTGAATGGAGTCCCACAAACCCGACTGTGGCAAGTGTGTACTGAAAAAATAAGTGTGACGGGCTAGGGTTAACATATCACCGAGCTGGTATAACGTGGGCATCCAAAAACTGGCACGGCGCCTACAAAAATGCGTCCACCAAAATGGCGATTGAGCAGAAAAATAGATGGTGGTTTTTTAAAATTATTCTTTAAAACTAGCGAAGGTATGGCACGATCTTCTAAACGGCATTTTCAAAACCGGCGTGACGTATAGCTAAAAAACTAATCCACCGATTATTTCGTAACATTCGATGCTTTTGCTTTCAAGCGTACCATTTCATCGATTTTCAACATTTCTCACTTTTGCTTGGTTCATATTCTGCGTATGAGTGTTAATGAAAGAAAAATCTTCGTTGGTTTTCTTCACATTAATCGCGCCGACGCTACGTGTCACGCCGTCTGACGACATTCGACGTAGCCCGTTTAGAGGACCGCACCATACACGCGCCATTTTTCAAGATTCATTTTCAAAATACCATGTAACAGCCAAAATTAACAATAAAACCTACGCTAAATCTCAAAAATGATGAAAAAATCTTTCCTTAAAACAAAAAGTCAAGCAAAGCAGCAATTTTTTTCTCACCGGAAAGCACCTCTCTCCTTAGAATGATGTATCCATCATTAAAAACAAACGTTTCTTTGCATTTCGAAAAAAGATAGGTGACCTTACTTTGGGATTACCCGCGTACTTGTGGCTTCAGATTTTTTTTAAATAACTGACTCAAGTTGTGAAAGTAACCTAACGCTTTCAATGCTTCGAATTGCAGGTTGGTGGATCGCTCCACTTTCCGTCGCTCTTGCACGTTATCGAGCCCTTTTTTACTCCACCCGGGCACTTGTAGACCAATTGCTCTTGGTATAAGTACGATCTACCGTAGACCGTGACACCTGGCGGAATTTTTGGTTTGCCGCACGATATTTCTGAAAGTCACAAAAGCAGGTGACAAATCCGACTTCACCAATTAATAATTTCCAAAACGTTGTCCAAATGGCATCTGAATGGGTACGAAATGTCCGCCCGGAACACGGTCTTACACACAAGTATTGCAACTCGATAGAATTTCAATGGTGGAGCTGACTTGAGTATTGAAGGCGTTTTGGTGTCGCTAGTATCGAGGGATGTTCTTTTATATCGTGGCGGGTTGATCTGTGCTAATTTAAAATTCTTCCATCTTATACCCTACGTTATATTGTGTTTTGCGAAGCACGCCTCAAATTTGTACGTTTGATTTGATTATCGACGTCGTGGTAGCCACTCATAGCTTTCCTTTTCCATGCAAAGAACATGAACCGGATATTCTCTCCTTCACATTTATAATTAGCGAAAATAACAGTCGACGTATAGGTACACGTAGAAATAATTGCAAGCGGTAACCGCAATTATTCTTGCCATTTACAATTTATTAGAATGTGCTTTTTTTCTGCAGCTATATATGTATTTTTACAAATACCAGTGCACGGGAATTGAACCGAAAATTGCCAACTTTGCAACCAGGCATCAATCCATTCAGCTAGAATGTAATTTATACATAAGAGAACAAAATTCATCCTTATCAAACTCGCTTGGATTTCAATTGTAGGGTTGATGGACCATTTGCCAAGTAATTACTGGATATATTTGTCCGATTTATCCACGTCAGTTTATGAGTTTATGTATTTATAGTTGCATAGGAATATCATTAGTTGTAAAATAACGGGTAGAATATTTAGATTCTTAGGTTAGGTTAGGAAGAGAAAGCGTGGCTATTGTTGTCTCTGTCGCCCAGAACATCCCTCGATTACAGCGACTCTAGTGGATTCAAGATGAACTTCTGGCTTCGTCAAGAGTCATCGCCCACCACTAGGGTGGGGGATGACTAGAATTGCAAGACCTATATGTAAGACCATGGCCTAGAGGTTCCCTTTCAATTGACAACCACGGGAAAAGATATCTCTTGGGCACCCAATAACCTCCAAGCAACTTCTGAGCGGACATTTGGACTCAAGACGACTTCTGGACAACTTTTTAGAAATTGCTGCCTGTGTCGTTTTCGTAATTGCCAAAGAGTTAAGCGAAACAGGAGGGAATCTATCGGTAGTGGAGGGCTGGCGAGATCGCGTCGGAAGTGCGTCGTGCAAGTCATCTTGAGAGGGCGCTTTTTGTGACGTTTCTGAGCGCCACCTACGGCCACTTATTGAAGTCTGCCGATACATTCGCGGAAAGTGAAGCTGAAAAGATTGTATAAAAGAAGAAAAACCAACCACCATGGTGCATTTCTAGGCATGGGGAACACCACAAGCAGCTAAGAATTAGAATGTACCTCCGGTATTTCCGTCCTGCCGCAGGACCAAAAAAATATTCAAATGGCGCCGGTGAGCGGCCATCTTGAGAGGGCACGTTTTTATAACAACTTCCGTCTTATTCGCTTAACATTGTATTCTCCGTCCTGTTTCTCTTTGGTAATTCTAGCTTATACATTTTTCCTTCAAGCAACAAACTCGCGTAATCCCATGTATCAAAGTTCTGACTTAACCTGAACTTGGATACTTTTTTTCATAGCAAAAAAACGTACTCGAGCACTTTCCCTGGATTCTCGACCATTTCCCATTGGCTAGACACTTTGCGCTTGCCTGGCCGAATATCCGGTATCCCCGTGTGCACCTGTAATTTATCGAGTTTCCGAATACGTACTCGACAATCCGTGAGCCCGCATCGTCCAGAATCGCGTTCGACATTTTTGGAGGATTTTTGCACGATACGGCTGCGAAGGTGAAATTTTATTCAGTCTTGTCCTTTTTTTATTTTTCCGTTTTTTTTTACGGTGAGGTTAGGTGGAAAGATGCTCACGTCTGCAGGTAGGTAACGTTGACCAAGTTCCGGTTGGCGAACAGGTCACTAGATGGCTACCCTCGATGTCGAAACCACTGAGACAGCCGATTTCAATGGTCCCGTTAACCTTACGCGTTATTATTTTGTCGATTGCGTCGCTGGAATTGACTACGTAAGCGTTGGATGGAATCTGCTGAGGGAAAATGGGAAAGTGGTACGGTAAAGCTTTATTTTTCTTCGGAAATAAACAGCGTTGAAGTGCTGAAATGAGATCTAGCAGACGACGCACTTTCGCGACAGCCAATAGAAGCCTTATTGACGAGATAACGACCAATAGTCGCTTTCGTGGTCATCCCACTCGTGAATTAACCAATAGCATAGCGTCGGAGCGTGCATCGAAGACCAGTAGGAGCGTTGCTGACGTCAGCCGCGACGAATCGCAGCGCTGCTGGCGTCATCAACGACCAATGGCATTCTTCTTAGCCATTTTACTTGTGACTACACCAATAGCAGCGTTGCTGGTGCCATTAGCGGCCAATAGCAACGGTACTATCTCCAGCAATAATCAAGTATTACGTTTTTCGGGTAATCTTGAAAACGTACTAGAAATGCTAACCCAAAGGATAAAATTCCGCAACGCGGTAGTGCTTTTTATTGTATTCTATTGCAAATGTTATTTCTAATCGGTAAACAACAAACTCATTTTTCCTCAGATCCATGCAGGGCAGAAAAGATAATCAAGCAACTGGAACTGCTTACCTGCGTCATGACACAAGAAAGTGGCTGGCAGATGTCGGGCTCGCCCGTCAAGAGCGTGGTCAAGTTGGTCTCGTCGAGTGCCTCGTCGAGAAGGTACCATTTACCCTGCTCCTCGCATCGCCATGTTAGATTGCGAGTATTGTTTGTTCCCCCGATCGCTTCGAGATCCATCCGCGTGTCGTTTTCACAATCCAGCGCAAATTCGTCCATGTACTGGCTTCCTTCGTGTAAAATGGACATGTGCCCCAGTGTCCCACGTAAAATTGACGGACTTGGGCCAATTTTATTGGCATTTTCGTGAGAAAGGTGTGACTCGCTGCCGTTTATTTTCCTCAACAAAAAACCTATAACGGGATGATCCTTGCTAGGGCATTCACGTCTGGGGCACACGTCGAATTCGTAGGACGACCAATTTTCGCTTTCCAGGCAAGTCCTGGAAACGTTCTCCCCTGTCCCGTGTCCAGGATCGCAGTGGATAATTATTTTCGTACCGGGAACGTATTCAACTTGTTTTCCATCGCCCTTCGAGGTTTCCTCCCACTCCGAAAGTATTTTTTCAAAAAGGTCAATTTCTTCCGCGGATTGTTCCGATTGGTCGATGACTTCAGCGCTTGTCTCATTGGTCGAAACCTCGGGGATGCCCCGTTGTCTTCGCAACTCTGGCACTTCGACTCTAGTACTGTTCTCGAGGATGATAAATATTCGTCCATTTTGTACGGGACTCGGTGCCGGGCACCGGTATCTCACGCAATCGGGCACGTGACCCGTCCAAGTACCGTTCGTTGAGCATTCGACGCGAAACTCAACGATGACATTTCGATGTCCACGAAATGTGTAACCCTCGTGACAGGAAAATCCTGTCACGTCGCCGAACGAATAATAAATCGAAGATTCCGAAGGGGAAACGGCAGCCTCGTCGCTCGTCGAGGACTCGTTCAATTTTGAGGTTACGAACGTTAGGTTTGATCTCTCGTACATTATTGGCGTTTGCGCCCATTGTTTCGTCGAGATATATCCGTGCTGTATTCTGTGTGAAAGCAAATAGTCGAGTGCGAAGGCCTTGGAGATTATACTAAAGAAGTCCGAACTATGTACTACGGAAATGGTATGCGAATCCGTTGGAAAAACATAGTTCCCATTGCGGCCACTGTGGTGCCGGTGATAGCAGATGCTTCGGCGGTGGGGGTAAATCGCGAGACACTTCATTCCATTGAACAAAAATGGAAATGAACATAACCAAAAACTGAATACCCAAATGCCACATGCTCATGCGCACGCGAACCGGACGATAGTAATTACTGCTGATTGTTTATAACAATCAACAACCTCGTTTTGTGTCTCTCGCACGTGGCTACCTTCATTGCGCCATGCGTCATCAGCTGCTACCCAGCGCTGCTGGCGGCTCAATCCAGTACTACTTAAATCCAACAGATTCGCGTACCACTTTTCCCCTATACTCCCATTCATGGACGTATAAATATCTGGACGGAGCCTATCCTCGCGGCGGTGAAGCCTCAAGGGTGAGGGGAATGAAAGCCTGCTGTAACGGATGTGACTAATCAAGATGGCGGCGGTATCGATTTTCACGGTGCGATCTTAAAGTAATAGGGTGGTGGGGATAGATCAAGAAGCAGTGGAATTTTTGCAGTCTTTTGCATAACAATCCGGTATTATATAAAATAAAACATCACTTGGTTACATACAACACAATGATCGGACACACTATTTTGTTTATGCCCATCCAATAAATAAATAACCTTAATCGTAATAACGAGTCGAGCACGGAGTATCTTTGACCACGGTACAGTTTTGTTACATCGACGCCGCGCGCCGTGAAATTAGACGCGTCTTGACATATATCGGTTACATATATAGGTCTAAATCTGACTAATCAATATGGCTGACACGGGCTTCCTCCTCGCCCCTGTGGCTTCACCCCCGCATCCATAAAGGCACTTTAGGCTCCGTCCGGATATTTTGTACGTCCATGTTCCCATTAGAATATGGACTCCTTTAGTATAACGTCCTTGGCAAAGGCTATAATGACAGGTTGGCACGTATGATCCCCAAATTCACTCGTCTCTAAAAACTAACTCCCTAGATTTAACTTCCGCATTTCCTAGCAGCCAAAGAGCTGAAAGAAAGAGGTGGGAGCCTGGTGAAAAGTGCCGCCTTAAGATGGCCGCTCAATGGCGCTGAATTTGAATCATTTTTCAGCATTGCAGCATGACGGAAATATTGGAAGTACCTTCTAACTTTTAGCTGCTTTTTTGGTCTTCAGCTTCACTTTACTCATATTACTGTAGGCGATTGGCGTGTACGCTCACAAGTGTAATAAAAACATTTTTATTTATGAGCCGGCGCTCATAAATGTAACAGAAAGTGCCGCCGCAAGATGGCTCTTACGACGTACTTCCGTCGCGGTTTTGCCTAGCACCTGCTACCGATACCCTGCTGTTTCTTTCGACTCTTGGCTAGCAACTTCCTAGTTACTTTTTGGAGACGACATATTCAAAACCCAAGCTAGCCAACCTCGAGAATATCGGATAATCGATATCGACCTGAGTTGCTCGTTACGAAAACAAAGTTTAAAATACGTACACTTTGGGTGGGGGACATCCCGTAGGAACGCAAGTGGGACGTGCGTGATCCCACTTTCCGGTCTCGCGACAAGTCAAGTACCTCTCGCCGGACAGACGAAAGCCCTGCTCGCACTTGAATTCCAGCTGCTGACCAACCTGAAATTCACTCGAGTCCCTGTATTTCCTGCTATCTTCGTGCGTAACCAATTATCCAGATAATCCAGATCCGACCTGAATGCAGGCGCTTCTCAAATTGTTTGTATTGAATTGAACATCTGGACAACTGAACAATGAATCGAAAATTTATATAAAGGAGGCTACCAGTCTAGAGCTTGGAAAAAGGTGAATTTATACCATTTTTGACGGATTGACATTTTTTGGGTCTCCATACCAACATTCTACATTGAAATATCTAAAGGATTTTTTATACGTTGAAATCTTTTTCCGATAATTATATTTTTCCGTCTTTTTAGCGACGCAATTTTTTTTTAAACATCCACTATTTCTTCAAAGATCGATATTTTTCAACTTCCTTCCGCACTTCGAAGGTAAATCTTATCAAGAACGTAAACTATTTTGAATTTTCATTCCAGGTAAAAACAAATCGGAAAAGAACTCTTGCCAGCCGCAAGACACTGTCAGATAAAACTCCCTTGCTTTACCCAGCTTCAGCACCTTTATTTTCTTACAAAATTTTGTGAAAAAATTGTAATTATACTTGAAGATATGTAGAATAAAGGCACTAAGCGGAACTGTCATTCTATCAACTGGGTATGCATAAAAAGTTGTCAAAATTCACCTAGTGGACATTTATGAGAAATCCTGGTTTTCGACGGCTTCTCGAAATATAACAAATCAATAATATTCTCCAAAAATTTCAAGTTGATCTTCAAAATGTAGGGAGTCATGGGCATTTATAGGTAGGTTCCGCAAAGCGGCGAACTTAAAACGCGTTTTTTTGACAAAAAACTTTGTCAAAATCGAAAACGACGAGACTTTAAAAACCAGTGCACCAATCAACGTCAAATTTTACAAGCTTCTTTTACATATCAAAATGGAGGACTTGAACGAGGGAGTTTTTGTTTTAGTGCATAGTATTTTTTATCAACAAAAATAGAGCATTCCTCACTAAATATCGATACTGTCAAATTGGACGGTGGGCATTTTTCAAAATTCATATTCTATTAAATGCTTCATCCAAGAACCAGACAATTTCATGCGAAAACTAAATGCGTTTGACTTTTTTATTTCGAATGATTTGTTTCCGAGCAGTGGTCACCGCGAGAGACGTTTTTCAAACAGCGGTCTGCACAAACCATTGTATCTACCACATTGATAAATATTTTTCAATCCAAAAATTCTGAAAAATACTTAAGACGGAATGACACCCGACGCGGCCCCGGCTCCCGACCGGTAGGGCAGAACTCGATCGAGCTACTGCGCCCCACCGGTAGATGGAGACATTGCGTCTGGCCTTCCACGGGCCTCGACGCGTCCCGCAACGCATGCGCAGAACGTCGTCTTCAGAACACGTGACGAGCGCCGCGCGCGGAATTCTCGTGAACTGAGCACGTGACGAGCGCCGCGCGCGGAATTCTCGTGAACTTAGCACGTGACGAGCGCCGCGTGCGGAATTCTCGTGAACTGAGCACGTCGAAGTTCGGGCGACATTTGCTCGCAATTATCAACAATTACACGATAAATCTAGATTGCCACTTTTCTCCTAAGATATGCAACCAAATGCAGTGATTAAGGGCTCAAATTGTTCGTTTTTTATGTGGCTACCCGGCTCAGCCTATCTCCACGTCGTGACATTACCCAAACGTCTGATTTTTCATCTTTTCGGTCACGAGTTCCGCATGATAAGCCAATCTACTTTTTTTTTCTCAAATTCAGAAAATTCAGAATCCTTTACTATTCAGTTTTGCTAAAAACGTTTAGTAAAGACAGAATAATTCTCGGTAAGAAATATTTGTCCCCTATAATAAGAAGAAATATGACAACACCGCAGAACAGTATTAACCAATATTTCGAGAAAAACAAAAAGTTATCGTGTTCCTAAAGTGAAACACTGTGATCATAAAAAAATATTTGCGCTATAAATATAAATATTTTATATTGTTTATGTTATCTTCATTAACGAATAAAAGTGTTGGTTAGTTCATAACTGATTAAAAACTTTGTACGATTAAAAATTACTTCCAAATAAAAATTTGCGTTGCAGTATTATTTCAAAAGTGCCTGCTTTTAGGCAGCCATATTTGAAATAATATGCATACTTTTAAATAAATAAAAAAAATGTTTCACTTGCACACTTTTTCCCATAAAAAAATCTCGAAAATTTCTTCTTTTTTCCGGCCACAGGCAACGTGTAACCCGTTGAATAAATCGAGAATTACTGGACACGTGGTAAATTCTTATATAAATTGTTCAAACGTTTTTTGTAATTACCTGGAGGATCGATACGTCGTCCCTCTCGTGTTCCTCGATAATGTACTCGATGTCGCCGTTCTCAGGCGCCAGCAAATTTTTGCAGCTCATACCTGCACGAAATTCGTGTGCAATTTGAGAAGAACTGCACAGTTGTTATTCTTTGTTTTTTTTTTTCAACTAACCGATGCAAATCGGCTGTATTCCGCTCCAATTTCCATCGGCCTTGCAAACTCGATGCGGATTGCCGCGAAGTTCGTATCCCACTTCGCAATTGTAATGGATCTCGTCGCCGTACATGAACGATCTTCCGCGTATTCGTCCTCTCGGGAAAAATCCCGGATGTCCGCACTTCACTCCTGAAAAAAAAAAAAACGTCCGCGTGACGGTCCCGTATTATCGTGCCAAATATGAAAAGAGCATTTTTTGTTTTTTTGTTTGTTTTAATTTTCCCAACTATGGACGCACTCGTGCAGACGGGACTACGGTGACCCTCCCAATCGCCGTGCTTCAGGCATTTTCTCCTATACGTTGAGCCTAGCCGATTTCCAACCCTGACGGAATATCCGCTCTCGCACGTGTATCCTATCTCGGTGCCGTCTTCGCTGACGTTGATGTAACCCCTTGCGGGCCCCGGGGGCGGCACGCACCCCCGACAGAAAATACCCTCCTGAATCTGAAGGAAATTGGAAGGCTAAAATCATTTTTTTTCAACGTCCAAAAATTTGATAATTGAGTTGACGAAAAAAAATTGATCTTTCAAATTTAGAACTGATCTTTTGTGATAAAAAAAAAACAGAATGTCAAAAGGGTTTTTCTTGGAAATAATTCTGACGATAATTGTGAACTGTTTTATATCACGATAATTCAAACTGTAGATCTTGGCGCCAAAACGCCACGTTATCGACTTTGGCGCTTGTGACGTCACAGTTCAAAGGCGTCCGAATAGACGAATTCAATTTAAATTCAAAAATTCAAAACAAATTCAAACTGCATGATGGTCAAGTTTTTGCTATTTCTGGCAGTTCTCAAATCGTGACGCAACGCAAAACTCGACCCCCACCCCCACGTATGTAGACCGTAACGCCTGGCCGGACCCCCGGATGCTTTGTTCGTTTATATTCTTTGTTTATTTATAACAATATAAATGGCTCCATATAATGACTACACTAAATTACTAAATGATATATTTTACGTAAACTTGGAGCCTTCCAAGTCCGAAGAGAGATGAACCGTGTACTTTTAATCCCTCTTCGGACTCCTAGCGATTAAAAGTACTACTTTACTTTCCGTCTAGTCGCACCTAAAGCGAGGAAAACATGGTGGTGGTATTTGAAATACATTTTTGGCTTTTGAGACACTGTTGAAACTATATATTTCCTAGTTACCTTGCCTGATATCCCTTGGAATGTTTAAATGCGAACAAATAATATTTTCAAATTCGAAAAAATAAACTTTTTAAATTCGAAAAAATGAAATTTTTAAATTCGAAAAATTCAAATTTCCAACTTCGAAAAATTCAAATTTCCAAATTGTAAAAAAACAAAATTTCAATTTTGAAAATATCAAATTTTCAAATTCGAAAATATGAAATTTTCAAATTCGAAAAAATGAATTTTTCAAATTCGAAAAAATGAAATTTTCAAATTCGAAAAAATGAAATTTTCACATTCGAAAAAATAAAATTTTCGAATTTGAAAAAATCAAATTGTCAAATTCGAAAAAATCAAATTTCCAAATTCGAAAAAACCAAATTTCCAAATTCGAAAAAATCAAATTTCCAAATTCGAAAAAATCAAATTTCCAAATTTCGAAAAAATCAAATTTTTCAAATTCGAAAAAATTAAATTTCCAAGTTCGAAAGAATAAAATTTTTCAAATTCGAAAAGATCAAATTTTCAAATTCGAAAAGATCACGCAATTTTAGCACGCTTCATATTTTGTTTATTTTGAGAAGTTAACCCTAAATTCACCGTAAAATTTTGACGCCCCGGATATCGTACTCTTGCCTATAAGAAAAACGGGGTCATAGAAAAATGCGTTAAACAAATATAATTGACTCACCTCGATGTTGCCGCGTGTGTGTTGCCTCGTTTGGGCCCAGGCGACGATCGAGCCGTGATAATTATCGCAAGTCTCTCTCATCCTCCTTATCGTCTCGTTATCGAGGACTTTGTCCCAGATATCGAGGTAGCTGAGTTTTCCCAGGAATGCCTCCGACGCCGAGAACCCACCCCCTAGGCGATCCTGCTCCTGGCCGATCACGATCGTACCGTTGCCACTTATAACCGATTTATTTGCCAATTGAGTACCGTGGTCCTTTAAAACGCCGTCAACATAGGCGTTCCAGGAGCCCGCCTCGCTTGTCCAGTCGATGCACAAAAAATGCCAGTAACCGTCGTTCAACGTAATGTCGGTCACCACCTTTTCACCATTCACGTACAAAACGAATCTCAAGAAGGAAAAAAATAAAAATATTTAATAATTATTGAGAAATTAATTATTTAATATTTATCTATATTAATAATTTAGCATTCATTTATTATTGATGATCATCAAAATATTTAATAATTACTAAATATCAATCATCATCAAAATATTTAATAATTATTATTTAATAAAAATTTAAGAAATTAATTTAAGAGGTTTTCGAAAAAATATTTACAAAATGATTTAAGAAAAATTCGTTTGAAAATAATTTTTTAAACGTATTATACAATTTCTTTTTTATTATAAGAATTTTTTATTTGTTTTATTTTTTCAATAAATGTATGTTTATTTTATTATATAAAGAATAATGTTTTTTCGGGACTGGATTGGATTATTGCGAAGTAGCCTGGTAAAAAAAATCGATGGAAAAAAGCATTTATTTCGTTCAGGAGAAAATTTTGTGATTGCAGAATTATATGGAGTAAAATATTAATCAAATATTACAGCGAAAATGTTGGGAGTATACTGCCGAAAAACCGTATTAAAAAATATCAGGATCAAAAAAAAAATATTTCATAATTCTTAATGAATTTATTGGAAATTTATGGTAAAAAATATTTACAAAATGATTTAAGAAAAATTCGTTTGAAAATAATTTCCGAAACATATTTTAAAACGTATTATACAATTCTTTTTAATTATAATTTTTTTTACACGAATTTGTTTATTTTATCGTTGATAAAAACTTTAAGAATGCTGTAAACATTTATATTTATTGATATTCTTGACTAAAAATACTTTTTTTGGTCGGAAATGGATTGAACTATTTCGAAGTAACCTGGCGAAAAAAAATCGATAGAAAAACGAATTTATTTCGTTCGGGAGAAGATTTTGTGATTGCAGAATTATTTGGAGGAAAAATTACAACGAAGGTGTTGGGAGTGTGCTGCTAAAAAAACCGTATTAATAAAAAAAAAATAGTCAATCATTTGTTTCGTGATATTTCGTTGCGAAAAATATTATACGAAATAACGAATAATTTGGTGGGTAAACTATATTGATTTAATTACCCATTGTAGTCAGTGAGTGTGAGAGCATTGTCTTGATATTCCGTTGCGTATGACAATACAGTACCGTAATTGAACGTGTCCACGGATTGCAACCAAAGGCAAACGGTCAACTGGAACGTTGTAAGGAAAAAAATACGAAAATCCGGGACGAACTGAATAATCATGAAATAAAAATAAAAATAAAAAGTCTTCGTGAGAATCGTACCTCGGTGATATTTTTTTTCGGTCCCTCCATTATGACGTAGTGATTGGTCCCGACTTCCGAAAAGTTTAGAACGAAATCGGATGACAATTCTGCAATTGATAAATCGACTAGTCAAGTCAATCGATCGATCGATCAATTTTTGGCTGACTCTTGTTTCACTTGAATATTCACACTCGAACGAATATTTCGAACGATATCAAATTTTTGGCAAAATTCAATTCCCCTACCCGTTTCGCAATTTATTCCGCCTCGAGTGATCGGACACTCGCAGGTGTAATTCAGAAGCTTGTTCACGCACGTACCACCGTTCAGGCAGGGCGTATCGCCACAATGATTTATCCGGATTGCACAATCCTCACCTTCGTATCCGTCCGGACATGCGCATCTAATTTTCATGGCATTACGATCAATTGGAATTGAATTGAATTGAATTAGCGAATTTAAACTAAATAAGCTATTTAACCAAATATTGAATTAAATTTCACCAAATTTAATTTAATTCAATTTTAATTCAATTTAATTTAATTTGATTTAATTTATTTTAATTTAATTTAAGGCATCTCTAGGGGTAATGCTATATTACCCCTAGGCATCTCTAGGGGTAATGCTATATACCCCTAGGCATCACTAGGGGTAATGCTATATACCCCTAGGCATCACTAGGGGTAATGCTATATTATCCCTAGGCATCTCTAGGGGCAATGCTATATACCCCTAGGCAGCACTAGGGGTAATGCTATATTACCCCTAGGCATCTCTAGGGGTAATGCTATATTACCCCTAGGCATCTCTAGGGGTAATACAGCAGTTTCACACACAAGGGTTCCACCGATTTTTATGAAACAAAAGAAAATTCTTCTAATCCGAAGCAATGAAAAATCGACTATAGTGACATTGCAAAAAAAAATTAAGGGGTTAACCACCTTGAGGTGCCTTTTTTCGAGGGGTGGTTTCACCCCTTAAAACCGCTTTTCCGTCGATAAAAAAAAATACGTATCGCTTACTTTTCGGTGCTTTATAGCATATCCAAATTTCAGCAAAATCGAAGGGTGTCACGTGAGGTCCTTGTCAGTTCAAATTTCGAGTCAATCGGATAATTGCTCTTTGAGTTACAATGTTAGCAAATTTGAAAAATCTCATTTCGAGAAAAACGCGCTTGAAGATTTAACTGGGGCGTTTTATACCCACGTGCGGTTGCCCTTTAGAAGGCTGCCATTCGGGGAGTCATTAGAGATACGGCCTTGACATTTTTACAGGTTATTCGTGAAAGTATAAACTGTCGAAAAAGGCAAAAAAATCGATTTTTTTTAAGTGTCACACTGGTACAGCCCCTTAAAGGTCTGTCCCAAAAGGCCCTTAAATGTTGAACGAAAAAAGAAACGAAAAAAAAAAAATCGATCTACCTGTGACTGTTTCGCGTTGCGTTGACGTCTTGCAAATCGAGGCAGATGGCTTTGGGGTGACAGGGAATCCAATCGCAGGGCAGCAAGTTGCAACGGAGCCCAAGGAAACCCGGTTTGCAAAGACATTTCCAGGTGCCCTCGATCGTCACGCACGTCGAGCCTTCCTCGCACGTCCAAGGCTCGCAATGATTGACAACCGTCTCGCAAAAATTCCCTTAGGAGGAAAAAAGCATCACTGTTCCCTAAAAAAAATTTCCCCTTGCCCGCACCGGGTAAAAAAAGCCAAAAATTCCGATAAAAAAAATTTGGACTCTTTCTAAAGACATTAAAAAAAATTGTGCATTAAAAAAAAAAAGGCGCGTTTTTCTGCGCCGAAAAAGAGGAGAATTAAAGAAAAAACATTTTCAAATTTCAAAATCAATTGATTCCAAACAAAAAATAGGGGCGTTTTTTATTTTTGAAGAGTATAATCGAAGTAATGGCTACTGGAAAATCAGAATTTACCTTCGAAGCCGTCTTGACACAAGCAATTGAAGTCTTTTTCTGTACTGACGCAAGTTCCGCCGTTCTGGCACGGAGATAATTCGCACTCGTCGATGTAGATCTACGAAGGATTTATTAATTCGACATATATCCGGCTTCGTATTTGAAGAACCCAAAAAAGAGGAATTGTGAAAGAGAGAAACAAAAACAAAATTCCCAACACTTGTTCTTCTTTCGTAAGTAAATGGGACAGGACCTATTTTCATTTTTTTTAATCGTGTAAAAGTGCTTTTGCAAAGAGAAATGAAATTTGCTGAAAAAAATCGAAAGCAAATACTTATTTTCATCTCTTTCCCTCTCTTCGTACTTTTTAACAAAATAAGTGCAAATTTATTTTCATCACTTGACAATGACGTCCGGTGAATCCTGCTTTACAGTCGCATGTATACGAATTTTCGGGGCTGCTCGTGTTCGTGACTTTACAATCACCCTCGTTCAGACACGGCGAGGATTCACACGGTTCCTGTTGTCTTTCGCACATCGATCCTGACGTCAAAAAAAAAAGATCATAGCCAAAAAAAAGGTTGTAAAAATACCAGGTGCAATATTGCTTGGATAGTTAAAAAAAACATCAAATTGACCGAAAAACAAAGAAAAAAATTCATCTAAGAGTAATAAGCAAAAATGCCTGAAAATGGCAGCGGATATTTTTTTTTGTAATGAAAAAATAGTACTGAAAAATAATTATTGAATTGTTTTATCAAATATAGGGCGCCTTTATAATAAATCAAGAAAAAACGTTATCCTTAATCGTCAATTGAGACGGAATGACACCCGACGCGGCCCCAGCTCCCGACCGGTAGGGCAGAACTCGATCGAGCTACTGCGCCCCACCGGTAGATGGAGACATTGCGTCTCGCCTTCCACGGGCCTCGACCATATATGTAATACTCCTATATTGCCAGCGGCCTATGCTTCCCTATAAGTGGTGAGGACGGCGATGAAGTGAGACAGAGCGAGTTACTTTTGGTCGTGCTGCGCACGCGCGACTCATTGGCGCGCGTGCGCAGACTCCTATACAACTGTTGCGCACTCCCGCTTTTATTCGCGCTTGCGCACTGCAAGCAAAAGTGACGAGCCACGAGCGAGAGAGCGATATTGTCTGCACCGTAATGTTCTCGTCACGTTTCGGTGAGCGCTGGCAATATAGGAGTATTACATATATGGCCTCGACGCGTCCTGCAACGCATGTGCGCGGGCGTGTCGGTGCGCGTCTATTGCCAACGTGCCTATCGAGCTCGTGCAGATCGATGCGCGTCGTCTGCAGAACACGTGACGAGCGCCGCGCGCGGAATTCTCGTGAACTGAGCACGTGACGAGCGCCGCGCGCGGAATTCTCGTGAACTGAGCACGTGACGAGCGCCGCGCGCGGAATCCTCGTGAACTGAGCACGTGACGAGCGCCGCGCGCGGAATTCTCGTGAACTGAGCACGTCGAAGTTCCGGCGACATTTGCTCGCAATTATCAACAATTACACGATAAATCTAGATGACCACTTTTCTCCTAAGATATGCGACGAAATGCAGTGATTGAGAGCTCAAATTGTTCGTTTTTTATGTGGCTACCCGGCCCAGCCTATCTCCAAGTCGTGACATTAGCCAAACGTCTGATTTTTCATCTTTTCAAAATTTCAAAATTTGAGGAGTCGACAGCCGTTCGTCTATCTATTTGACGTCGTTTGGCAAAGTTTCGACGGGATCTGAACAGCCGTTTCAGAGATTTTTAGGTATCTATAATTCTGTTTTACCATACGGACCGCGATGAGGTGTCATTCCGTCTTAATGAATGTACTGACTTCATTTCTGAACAAATATTGGAAGATACTTAATAAATGCGTCACGTGAATATTTTTGAAACATTGTCAATTCAGGCTGTACCTCGGGGGTACCAAAAAAATATTTTTGAGCGCTTTTTTTCCGTGGGATTGAAATAATTTTGAAAAATAGATATTCTCAGTTGTATGAGGGATGGAAATATTCTTTGTACTCACCCACGAAAGACGGAGGACAATCGCAGCTGAAACTTCCGTTCTCGGAGGTGCAGTTTCCGGCGTTCAAGCAGGGCGCTGTCCCGCAGGGGTCCTCGATAATCAGCCGATCGAAGCAATCGTCCAAGCTCGCGGATCCTCGATCGCTCGTTGTTTTATTGTCGGGGCACACGTGGCAAAATGTTTTTCCGTAATCGGGCTGATAAGAACCGATATCGCAGCTCGTGCAGGGCTCGAGCCCGGCGAACGATACTTGGTGAATTTTGCGACGCGAAAAATAACCGGGCTTGCACACATCTATAAGAGAAAATGAAAACGGACAATTTTTTTTTTCCATATTTCGAAGAAAAACTTTTTTTATTACTAAAAACGATATTTATTAATTGATTTTAAAGAAAAACATTATCCTATTTTGTTTTTAAGAACAAAAGTCTGCTGTTTCAGTGCTAAAATTTAAAAAAAAAATCTATTTTTTCCCCCCAAAACAAAATTAAATTGCGGATTCCCAAAAAAAATACTATTTGGTTGTTACCAAAAACACAATTTTTTGTTCATTTTCAGAAGTAAAATCTTTTTTTCATGAATCAAAAAGAACATGCGTTTTTCACGAAAATTATCTTGAGCGAGGATGTTTTTAGTTTGTCAAATAAAACTGACAATAAAGCGACTCACGCAGGCAGTCCGTAATTTTTTTCGAACGCATTTTTCGCGTGTACGAGTGCAGTGGACACTTTATGCAATTAATCGTTGCTGTCGAGTTTTGGTACTCCCCGAAAGGACAAACCTGACATTGGTCTCTCGTGGTATTGTGAAATGTTCCCATTGGACATTTAGCTGCAAATTCAATTTCATGGCACATTACACGATATTGTAGAAGGTCATAGAAACGTAACGGAAATTCACTTATATTTACGCCCATAAAAAAGTGAAGTGTTCGTCAATTTTTTCGGTTCGGTAAATTTGCTGAAACGTTTACCGAAATCCGATTGAGAAATATTCGTGTATGAAATAATAATTATTGTTATTATTTTTGCGATTTTCCATTCATTATTTTGGACTGTTGCATGTTTGTTCATTAAAAATGTGGAGCTTACTGCAATTGTGTTTTTTCAGGATGCGACCAACTTCACAAATTTCACGAGCCTCCTTGAAGACCGTTTTCAAATTAAGCGCCAACTTGGCGATCTCCTGATTCGTCCTGTTGTTCAGCAAATTCAATTGTCCGGACTTCGTCATCGCATCTATTTTTTCGCGCAATTTTTTTATCCCGAGCTTCGGATTGTGACGATTCTCGGCGATTATTTTTCCTGGCAAATATCCAATTTTGTTATTCGAAGCAAAAAAAAAGTCAATTTTCGTTCACGCAACAAATAAAAAGTAGATTGTAAACACCAATAACTATTGCAAGGCATTTATTAGTCGATTTTTTTAGAAAGAATTAATGATTAATTACAAAATTTACTTTAAAAAATAGTTACCTATAAATCGAAACTTAATCTCGATTTTTGCTTTTTTCCGCTTCGATCGGGATTTGTTTTTCGGGTTGTTGTTTGTTTTCGACGCCATTTTGTGAGCATCGACACCATTTAGCGTGCGCTTACGGCGACCAAGAGCGTTCGAGGCGACCTCTTCGATTTCCTCCTCGCATTTCGGATCGTACTTCACGAGATTGCAGTCAATCTCGTTGCCGCAGATGTCGATCATATTTGAGGTTAAGTCGCCAGTGATTTTGTCCGTCAACTGCACAAACCGGAAATCAAATTCAACATTTTGTTCTACCATTCATTCAGTTCATGCTAGCTTATTTATACTCAAATATTCAATTGGAGGTTAGACAATTTCGTTACTAATCACTATATTCTAACGTTAGTTAAGGTCCGTTTCATGAACTTTTCTTCAAATTCTCACATTACCTGACGTATTATAGTGGAATTATCGCAGACGCTAGAATGGCCCTGCAGAATTACGCTGAGGTCGCGACCTATGGAATTTGGTACTTCCGTCGCTATAAAAATTTGTTTACAATAAAAAAAAGAGAAGAATTATTCAAGTTTAAATAAATGTGTGATTTTTGTATTAATTGTTCGATCCTTATTAGCTTAAAACTACTTCAAATGATTTAACTTTGAGGTTTCTATTATTTTCGCTAACCTCAATTGAATTGAAATGATTTGCGACCAGGTAAATGTTAGCCATTTTTCTTTGGACACACACCGTGCTCATTGCAATATTGCAGTGTGGCGAAATGACTGTTATATCCGACGCAATGTTTTAATTCAAACACAGGTTGCTTGTGCGCAAGTTCACTTTGGTATCGGATCTTCTGCGCCTGCGCAAACGTGCATGGCATGAAAGCGCGCGAAAGACAACGAACTTCGAAAAGAAAAAAGCTTACCAGAACATTCGGGGAAGAACGTGCCGTTCCAGGCACTCAGGTTTGTACCGCAAGTAAGAATTATGCTGTCCTCAGGATCCGAAGAATCGGTACGATCAACTGCGAATCCGTAGCCGTCCTCGCATGTCAACACGCATTTCACGCTATCGTTCCCGATCTTTTCGCATTTCGTTCGACCGTTCAGCGGCACGGGCGGATGCTGACAAGCATCTTGAATCAATATAATAATTAACTCCGAAAAATAAAAATAAAATAAAACTCAAGATGAATCGACTTCGTTCGTCAACGAAGATTTTGGTCACCTTCGACAGTGACGTTTATCACGCATCTCGCCGAATTGTCAAATCGATCAGTGGCATCGTAAACAATCTGTGTTTCACCGACAGGGCAATCGCATTCGGGGATTGAGTGACTCTTTACGATTTTTACGAAATCACCCGAATTGTCGTGAAATATTGGCTCCGTCCAGGTGACGTTCTCCCCGAACGGTTTGCCCACCGTTAGGAAAATTGACGGATCCACGCAGTTCTCCACCGTCGGTGGTTCCTTGTCTATATATGGAGAAACCCCATTTGTTATAAAATTAAGGAGAACTTCAAAACCAGAATTAAAAATCTAGAATCTACCATCTATCAATCTACCAATAAAATCTAAATTCTGGAACTTGACATAAAAATTCTAGAATATAGAATTCAAAATCTGAAAGCTACATTCAAGAATCTGAGGTCTACAATCTAAAATCCGACATCTAGAATTCACCATCAGCGGATTAAATGATTTATAGAAAGATCTCAAATGGACCAATAACACGATTCTAAAATCTAAAATCTAAAAGCTAAATTGACAAATCTAAAATCTACAATCCGAAATTTAACATCTAGAATCCAACATCAGCAGATTAAATGATTTATGGAAAGATCTTAAACGTACCAATGACACGAAACTAGAATCTGAAATCTAAGAAACGAAGTTCAGGTACCTAACATAAAAAATCTTGAATATAGCATCTAAAATCTAAAAGCTCAATTGAGGAATCTAAAACCTACAATCTAAAATCTAACATCAGCGGATTAAATAATTTATCGAAAGATCTTAAACGTGCCAATAACGCGAATCTAGGATCTAAAATCTAAAAAATAAATTCAGGAATCTAAAATCCAAAGTCTACAATCTAAAATCTAACATCTAGAATCCAACATCAACGCATTAAATTATTTATAGAAATATCTTGAACGTATCTAAAATCTAAAATCTAAAATCTAAAATCTAAGATCTAAAATCTAAAATCTAAAATCTAAAATCTAAAATCTAAAATCTAAAATCTAAAATCTAAAATCCAAAATCCAAAATCTAACATCTAAAATCTGTGTATCAACTGGTTTATAGAAAGATCTAAAACGTACCAATAACACGAACGGTGAATTTGCATTTGGCTTTATTGCCGCTGGAATCCTGAGCGACGTAAACCACTTTGTACAAACCAATTTCCACTTTCCACGGCAATTTAACGTGCGGCTTGCTCCAAACGTTCGGGGTATTTGCGGAATTGTCCGAGGCCACCGGTACACTCCAATTTACCATGGCGTAATTCTTGCCCGCCAGAGTTTCCCACGTGGAATTCATCGGGCACGTTATAATCGGGGGCGTTTTGTCTTTTAATTAAGAAAAAGTCGTGCCTTAGTCATTTACATTTGAACTTTACGGGCAATTGGTGGCGGTTGCAAAATAATTAATGGCCGTCAGTGTTCATTTAGAATTCGTTACGTAAATGATGGTTGTAACTCATTGAATTTGCGTATTAATTATTTTATTTGAAAAAATGAGAACGACAAAGGAAATGTTTGTTGCAAGAAATTTGATTAGGTCGTTTTAGTTGACGGAATCGTTGAGAGGCTGCTCGTCGTGATATTTTCAGGCTACAAAAACGATGCACTAACCGACGCATTGCGTGACGGTGTGCCGCTGCGACCAGGCGCCGTTCTTGCCAGAGCAGTGTCGAATTTTCGGTCCAACAAGAGCGAAGCCGTCCTGACAGGAAAACGTGCAATTCGTCGCGAACGAAAGCTTTTTGGGTTCGGTACATATCTCAGGTGTGACATTCCCGTTTACGAGTCGTCGCAACGGTTCGCACTTAATTTCTGACAGAAGAATAACGATCAGCGGAAAATGGGAAAAATACCGAAAATATTATTAAACATTTACTATAACTATATTCAACGTTTATAATTATATACTAAATTATTGAATTATAGCAAAGAATTTTTAAAAAATAAATTAAATATTGAATTGAATTAAATTAACATTAAATTAAATCTTAAACGTTTGCTAAAGTTTATTGAACATTAGCTATTCAATGATAAATATGGTAAGCTCATTATTGAACGTCCTTCATGCTTTTTATTTATGGCGAACCTTTTTTTCAATTATCCTATTTGTTGTTCAATATTTTTTACATCCTTCCACGTAATTGCCAACGCAATAAAATCATAGTGAATAATTATCACATTTACGGCTGATTCGTTTTTTTTTTAATTGACGGTATACTGTAATTGTCGTTTTTTTTGGCAACTCACGTTTGCAAGTGACCTTGAGACCGTCCCACCTCGAAAGTGGCAAGCAATTTCTTATTTTGCTACCGCGCAATTGGAAGCCAGCGTCGCACTTGAATCGACAGCGCGTGTCGATCGGGTAAGCGGTCAAATTCGCGACTTTTTTCACCTTTCTTTCGTTCTCCTCGTGCTCGCAACGTATACGGCCGTGGATCGGGGCCCTTAAAGCTGCGCAGGTTTTCACTTGAAAAGATAAATGCTCCTCTTTAAGTTCGCCATTCGCGAAAAGTGCCGAAACTATCGAGATTCGATTAATTCCAGACTTCTCATTTCACTTCCATATTTTTGCTTTCAATCCTCCATTTTTGTATAAATTACAATCGTTTAATTCATTTTCTCGATTTTTCCAAAGTGCTTCTTATTTTCTATAGCTTTGCCGATCCATTCTTCATTTTTCGAACGTTTCTTTTAAATGCACATTTTTTTCATATTTCTTCTAAATTTCCATATTTATTTCGCCATTTTTTTCTCGACTAAAACGTTCGGTTTTCTCTCTTTGCCACATTTTTTTTTTTTCATTATCGTCTTGTTAAATTATTCATAGTACAAACGCGTTTTCCACGAGACATGTACATACGTAAGCATTGGGGCTCAGTGCCGGACCATATCCCATTCTTACGGCAGAGTCTTATACTGTCGCCAATCAGATTGAAGCCAATCCTACAGCGGAGACCGCAGGCTGCATTTACAACGTTACTGCAAGCGCTGGCTTTTACGAAGTAACCGTTTTCCGGAACTTTCAACTTCGGACACCTTATCGCTTTAGGTGAAGAATTAAATTGATTTAATGAGAATAATAATGACCATTATGATTGTTATTTGTTTGTAATTCTAACACCAATAATAATAATAATAAAAACATATTGTTGACAATTTTAATTATTATTATAAATATATTATAAATAATCGTATATAAATATTTTATTATAAATAATCGTAATAATATAAGATATAAAATTTCCTATTATTTATATTATTATTATTATTATAGTTAGATTAATAATAATAATGATTACGATGATGATGATAACGATAATGCCAATGATAACCCTGATAAAAAATAATAATTACAGTATAGATAATAATGCTGCAAAGTAAACGACAATAGCATTACTTCCGGTCAAGATGACGAATCTCTTCGTCAATCCCAAAGTGCTACATATCTTCTTTTAAAAAATCGAGCTCGTTTGGGTGGAAGCCTTTCGATAATCTGACAAACATGATATATTCTCGATAGTGTGTCAAATTCACGCTGGTAAAACATAACCTAATTTGAAAGGTCAAGGGAACGTGGTGAGCTGAATATTTTTTTTCAGCGAAAATGGAAAAGAAGGACAGCAAAGCGTTCGATCACGTTGCGCACATGAAATATTTGGACGAAGTATCGAGGAGAAGTAAAAACGTTGAGTTTAAATGGCTGAGAGAGTACGAGTGGCTCTGCGACGAATACAAGTATGTAATTGGACCGAATCAATGTTCAAAGATTGTTGGGTGAAAAGAATGCTGACTGTTTGGTAGTGGTTTTGGTATTTCGAATTTATACCTTTACGGACGTAGGAACGTTCACGAAGAAATGAAAAAATTGTGCGAGGAGAAAAGAGCTGCCGAGGCGGAGGACGGTTTGAAAAAAGACGACAGATCCGCTATGCCTTTTCCAAAAACCACCAATGGATTGGTAAGTGAAAATAATCAGCCTTAGTCTTTTTTTATAGTAGACGTAGAATCACGATTTACGATTTATTTTATCTTTTGATACCTAGAAAAAAACCATCTGGATTTTTTAAAGAATTTGTAAGAATTTTGACAGATTTTTCAAACTATTTTGGATTTTTTTGTAGATTTCGATAACTTTATAGGTTTAAAAATATATTTATAGATCTCAAATTGTAACGTTATTATTACGTTTCGAATATGTAGACATATTATTTATTCGTTTTTTCCCTTTCTGTCAAAAAAAAAAGAGGGAAAGAATTAATTTTTATAAAAGACAACACATTTGAATCGCTCAATAAAATGATGACCTTTTCAGTACGGCTGGCTCGCTGCTAAACGCGATTTTCGACTGGAACTGCCCGGTTCTTACATCGTCAAGTATCCGAATCCTCTGGACGATGTTACTTTACTTCCTGGCGACATACCGACTCTCGCTGCCGGCAAGGGCCTCATTTAACCCAAAACGATATTTATTCTAATTTTTTGACTGTCGTTATGCAAGAAAAAGATCAATACGAACTGATATGGATCAAAAAGCAGTATTTACATCTTTTTTAGATTTTTGTAATTGCAAGATAAGTGTATCAAAATTCTCGAGCTGCGAGATAGAATATCGAAACTCACGAGCTGCGAGATAAATATATCGAAATTCTCGAATGCATCTCGAATTGCGAGATGAATGTATCGAAATATCCGAAACTCTCCACCCAGCGATGTTTTTACAAGTTCCTGATTGGCCACCGGTAAGATGCGCGTATTTCAAACGAGCTTGACCACAGACTGACACTCACGTACCTAACCTACAAAAAGATCGCGAGCGAGAGGGCGCAGGGGGTGCGCGTATTCGTTCCTAACCTCAAAAATGACTGTAAAATAAGGGGCATCGAAATTCTCGAGCTGCGAGCTAGAATATCGAAGCTCTCGAGCTGCGAGGTAGAATATCGAAACTCTCGAGCTGCGAGATAAATATATCGAAATTCTCGAATATATATCGAATTGCGAGATGAATGTATCGAAATATCCGAAACTCTCCAACCAGCGGTGTTTTTCTAAGTTCCTGATTGGCCACCGTTAAGACGCGCGTATTTCAAACGAGCTTGACCACAGACTGACACACACGTACTTAACCTACAAGAAGAACGAGAGCGAGAGGGCGCGGGGGGTGCGCGTCTTCGTTCCTAACCTCAACAATGATTGTAAAATAAGGGGCATCGAAATTCTCGAGCTGCGAGCTAGAATATCGAAGCTCTCGAGCTGCGAGGTAGAATATCGAAACTCTCGAGCTGCGAGATAAATATATCGAAATTCTCGAATATATATCGAATTGCGAGATGAATGTATCGAAATATCCGAAACTCTCCGACCAGCGGTGTTTTTCTAAGTTCCTGATTGGCCACCGTTAAGACGCGCGTATTTCAAACGAGCTTGACCACAGACTGACACACACGTACCTAACCTACAAGAAGAACGAGTCCGAGAGGGCGCAGGAGGTGCGCGTCTTCGTGCCTAACCTCAAAAATGACTGTAAAATACCCAGGGTGAGTAAGGTAAGAGGCATCGTACTGGTAAAACTGGGCAAATGAAAAGATACAATACGATTGGAGATAAATCGAACGAACCTTCGCAGTTTTGACCGTCGGTGATAAATCCCGAAGCACAGACGCAATCGTCCGGTGACGTAGCGGGTATCTTTGCAGTCACGTGATTCACGTTCGTGCAGGGAGTGCATTGGCTTTCGGAATCAATGGGTCTGTCTCCTGGATCGAACGTCCCGCTTGGGCAAGCTGAAAAAAATCAACAGCTATAAATTCTCAAAAGTCAGATTATTGGGGGGACCTTAACGTGGCGGTCTATTGCGTTTCAGCATTTTTGTTTCGTGAAAATGTATCAATGTTAAATAATACGTATACAACGTGTTAAAACGATGCAAAAATAAAATGAATATAAACATAAAATAGTGTTATGAAGATACGAAAATAAAAATAGGGAGATAATTTTGAAAATGGGTCTAACGTTGACAAAATCCTTTGAGCCCGGAACCAAAGTAACCTCTGGGACAGAGACAGGCGTAGTGTCCCGTAGCCGTCCCACACGCGCAAGTCGCCAATTCGTCGCAACATTCCTGCATTTCTTCACTCCCATATTTCGACTGGCACAGCCGATTGCAATCGCTCGAAACTCTCACGGGCACGTAACGCCCAGCTTTGAGATCTACAATGATATTTCGTATTAAAAACGTCGAAATTACGGTATGTTACCTGTACCCAGTAAATTTCGCAGTTTCTTCCTTCTCCGCGATTTCTTCTTTTGTTTTATAGCCCCATCTTTTTTTATATTTTCCCTCAGGCGAACTTTTTCGCCCAGAATGAATAGAAAATTAAGAAATTAGGCAGCGAGCGGACGAAAAAAGTGGAAACAATCCTGAAAAGGTGGAAGAAGAAGTAAACAGAAATAGAGGTAAATTGAGTCGAGGAAGCCATTTTCTGATTACTCTTTTTTGTCGCAATGGGTTAGGTGTTTGTGAGTACTCTGATTATGCATTTTTTTTGTGTGGCCTCTTACGGAAAAATATTTTTCAAAAATGTTCACACAACGTAACGGAAGTGCTGAAAATATTGAAAAACAGTTGGTGACATGAAACAGTAAATTCGTAATCTCGATAGGTAAATTCGGTTATGTCTATTTAAGGGGGTAAACCCGTTTCCTTCCTTTCACTATGTCACCTATAAAAATGCTCCATATTTACAATAGCTTCTTTGAGTTTTCGTTATTTCTTCCTTTTTTGACGTTTGTACCGTGTGTGATTTGCCCTTATGGTTTATTATTGTCTCTTTTCTTCTGTGTTTCTTCTTTCTTATAATAATTTCCTGTTCCTTATATCTTCCCTTTCCCGATCGCTTCCGGTACGTTATTTCTTACTTTTTATTGTGACTTTTCGCCTTGGTTGTCACGATTTCTTCCCCTTACGAGCCTGCGACTTACCTCGGTGCAAAGCCCGCCGGGCGAGTGCCTCAAACTCGGGAAACGAATCGAGAAGATAGCTATGAGTGTAGCCGGGCTCGCTCGCGATATCGTGGAGTTCCTCGATATTTCCGGTACGAATGCCAAACGTGAAAATTGTCGCGCCAATGTTTTTCAAAAGCTTCGCGGCCGGACGAGGGTCACCACTGTTACTAAAGCCATCCGTTATTAAGAAGACTACTTTTTCAGAACCTTCTCGACTGTTCTGTAAAATCGCCTAGTTAGAGGAAGATAAATTTGAAAAAAAAAACACAATTTAATACAAAGCTCGAAAGCTCAAGAAATTTAATACTAAAAAGTAGTATTTATATTCGGTAAAAAGGAATATTTCAATTTTTCGTCTATATTCGGAAAAAAAGAATATTTTAAATTTTTATTTATACTTGAAGAATAGGATAAACTCGTTTTTCAATGGTGATTTGAATAAAATTACTATTTCAATTTCTTGCTTATATTCATAAAAAATGGATAATTCATTTTCTTGTCTAAATTCGGAAAATTGAATGTTTCAAAATTTTTTTTATATTCAGAAGAAATGTCTATTTAGTTTTATTTTGTTGATATTCAGAAGAAAACTATATTTATGTTTTTCGCTAATGCCCGGAGAAAAATAATATCTCTATTTTTTATTTACATGCCGAAAAAATTAATATTTCACTTTTTGTTTGTATGCGAAAAGAAAATTATTTCGAGTTGTTTTTTATATTTGGACGAAAATGAATACTTTAATCTTTTATTTATGTTTCGAGAAAATTATTTTTCAATTTAAAAATTTTTAATTATTGTTTAAATAAAATGACTATTTCAATTTCTTGTTTATATTCACAAAAAATGGATAATTTATTTTCGTGTCTAAATTCGGAAAAATTAATGTTTCAAATTTTTGTTTATATTCAAAAGAAATGTCTATTTAGTTTTTTTTGTCGATATTCCGAAGAAAATTATTTTAATTTTTTTTTGCTAATACCCGGAAAAAAATAATATCTCTATTTTTTATTTCCATGCCGAAAAAATCAATATTTCACTTTTTGTTTATACGCGAAAAGAAAATGATTTCGAGTTGTTTTTTATATTTGGAAAACAATGAATACTTTAATCTTTTATTTATGTTTGGGGAAAATGATAATCTCAATTTTTTATTGTTGTTTGAATAAAATGACTATTTCAATTTCTTGTTTATATTCAGAAAGTATGAATATTCAATCTTCTTGTTGAAATTTGGGAAAGTAGTAAATATATTTAGATTTTTCGTTTATATTCGGAAAAAAATTAATATTTATTTTTTTTGTTTATATGCCGAAAAATTCTTGTTCCAATTTTTTGTTTATATTCGGAAAAAAATATATGTTAACTTCGTTTCTTTTTCACCTACAAGGGCTTCCAACAATGCACCCCGCGTGTAAGTCCCTCCGCCGGTGTAAGAAACATCGCTCAATTGTTTATTGAGCAACTGGCACTTCTGATCGTTGCCGTCGCTCCGCGAAATTTGATCGATGTGCCTGGCTATGTGTCGCCTGCCGGCGAACGTGACGACGGCAACCCGCGTCGCGTTCGGCTCCACGGTAAAGTCCGACAACAATTTTCTCACGAAATTTAATTCGTTGCGAAAATTTTCGACGCCGACCGAGGCCGATGCGTCGACCAAGAATACCAGCTCGACCTTTGCGAAGATCAACATTGCGGAAAATTAACGATTAATTGCCGGGGAAACAAATTTACGCGATCGCAAAAAACGGGGAGGATGCTTTTTTTTTGCAAAATAATTTTTTGTGCCAAATAAATTTGGCCGGGTCGAAAAAATGAAAAAAAAAAAAATTAGCTATGAAATACCATCGGAACATTATTGGGAGTATTTTTTTGAAAAGTATTGACAAGAAACGAGGAATAAATAAATGTTTGGAAAAAACAATCAAATTATACGGATCTTTGGTTACCCAAAATGTGCCGGATAAAAAAATTATTGTCACTTATTATAATATTATGATATTATAATATCATATCGTAATTTTACGATGAATTTCATATAAATCATTTCAAATACTTCTTTCATCCATTTACTCACCCAATGATTAATGACCATTTTCAATAAACAACTTATTCAAACTAATGGGATAAAAATAATAAAGCATAAATTCGCAAAAATAAAATTGTTTGAAGAAAATGTTTAAACCCCCTTAAAGCTATACAACGAATTAAATAAACCAAACCGACTTAAAACTAAACAGTATGGAACAAAAAATTTACTCAGCGTTAAATTAAACAAAATTGAATAAACGATCACAAACAAGAATTTTTAATCCCATCGTCAATAAATATTTCCTATTAATGATCAATATTTTATAATCGGTATAAATTAAATTAATCGATATTTCCAATAATTTCCATCAACGCCGCTAATTCTCATCCAATAATTCAATTCATAAAAAAAAACGTAAATCCGCCATCGAGTCTTCAATGCTTAAGGATGTTGAGTCCCTATGAAACATGTTAATGTTAATTGTTCAATAAATAGCTTCTTAATCGTCATGAAATTTTTACACGACCTCCTGAATACTTCATGTAAAAACATACCAAATTTTCAGAATTCTATCATCATTACTTCAACCTCCTTAAGGGTTGAAATAAAAAATGATAAGAAAATTCTGAAAATTTGGTATGTTTTTGTATGAAGTATTTAAGAGGTCGTGTTAAAATTTCACGACGATTAGGAAGCTCGTTATTAAAAAATTAACATTTTGTTAAGAACAATTTTTAAAAGAAATTTAAAAAAATGTATCAATAAACTTCGTTTTGTTTCCGTTGCTTTCAGTATATTGAAGATATTATAAAATTGAGAGGTCAAAAAAAAAACTTATTGCAAAGTTACATCAGTTTCCATAAAACAACATTTAATTTGTGAATGTTAATTGTTCAATAACGAGCTTCCGAATTGTCGTGAAATTTTTACACGACCTCTGAAATACTTTATACAAAAACATACCAAATTTTCAGAATTTTATCATCATTTGCGATTTGGGACTCAACATCCTTAAATTCCATTTCTTCCTCGCTCGAATTCCCTACCTGGTCGGTTATATCGCGAATGCGATCGACATGAATCTTCAGAAGACGCGCCAGCACGTTGACCTTGCTGTGGAGTATTCTTTCCGGATTTTCGAGATAATGAAGATGACTAGAAAATCCACCGAAATCTGCGCCAGCCTTTTCGTAATTCGAAAAATCGAGTGTGCCGTTTTTCCCGTAACTTAGCGACGAATTTGTCTCATCGGGCTTATCGTCGAACGATTTTGTCGTCACGAAATTATTGTCGAAATGTTCCGAGCTGTGGACGTCAGATAAGTACACGGCGGCGAACACGACAGTCGATATAACACAAATTTTCAAAAACATCGCGTTTCACACTTTTTTCGTTACTTTTATTCTGCAACGCTATAAAAATAGTAATAATAGTGATTAAACAATTTTACAATTTTACGATGATAATAATAATAATGATATAATTTTTATAGTTTATTTTTTTTGTAAAAATAGAAATGACAAGAGTTAAATAATAACATTGATAGTGGAACTTTTAATAGTTTTTTTGTGATAATCTTAGAGATGGAATACATTATTATTAATCATGACAATGATAGTTAAAAAATGGACAATAGAAAATAGGACTATTTTAAAAATTGACGTTTCGAACGATTCGGCCGTGACGGGGCATTGGTTGCTACTGGTGTGTCGAATTTGTACGAGCCTAGGGCTACATGGAGAAGTCTTTCTCACGTTTGGGGGTCGACATACCCAAGATCGGCCTATAGCGCGTGTGTTCAGAATCGAGAACAAGGGAGCCTTTGTTCCATTTATAAATGCAAACCGTCTCACTGGTGTATTGTAGAAAATATCCCAGTGCGGATTATTGTCATTATTTATTTATCCGTTTCTCGAGCTCGATATTTCGTCGTCGCAAAAAAAAACGCAGCAAAGAAAAAAGTTCGCGAAGTTATTCTCGAATTTGAAAAAAAAATGGTTACTTGACGAATACAATATGGAATTGAGCTTGCATTTACGAAGAAAATATAATATTCGTCACAAACCGATTGTTGCATCGAGGCAGATTTTTTTTTTTCGCTGATCTTTTTTTTCAACCCGGATTATCGATTGTGTCGATAATTTTGGTTAGTGGCTAGATAATGAATATCGGTAAATTATGCAATATTACGGGAACGTCGCTAATGTCATTGCGCAGCGATGTATTTGCTTATTTCGTCAATGTATCAGCTTCGTTTATTTGTCCGCGCAAGAATAGTTTGCAATGAATAAAACATTATTTACGAGGCAATGTTTCATCCATCTAGTGTAAAATTTTACATTAATTTATTATTAAAATTAAATTGAATTTTATTAAACTAAATTGATATTAAAGTTATTATTGCATTTCATTCGTTTGTTTACGTTGCCATCTGTACTTTATTCCAATGTTCGTTTCGCAGTGAAAACAATAATAATAACAACCATCATCATCAACAACGTAATACCAGTAATAATAAAAATCATCATCATCATCAACAACAACAACAACAACAGCGCAATAAAAATAATAATCATAATGATAAGAATCATCGGCATCATCGTTATCAACAATAACAACAACAATAATAATCATCATCATCATCATAATAATCTCATTGGGCCCAAACCGACCCAAACCCTCACTCGTTCGAGAAACAATTTTGAAACTCTGCGAATCGGCGAAAAATACAAATTTCAGTTTCAAATCCAAACGAACGTAAATCTTGATCGATTAAAAAAATCATTCGCGATTTTCTTTGTCAAAGAAATAGAAATTGCTTTTCGTTTGAGTAAATTAGTCGAATAACGAGTTGTTTCCAGTACATCGCACACATTCTATTCAGTATAAAAATGTATTTTCTATTGAGTTATTACAGCATTTATTTATTATATATTTATTCAGTTATTACAGTATTTATCTATTCAGTATGAATATATATATATATACATACAGATACAGGATGAGTCACGAGGGACTGAATATTTCTGTTGAATTTGAAAATACGATATATGTACATATCGGAATTGGAATGGTTTGGAAGGACGTACATGTCTATTATAATATTTTTTTTATTTTCATTTTTTTTGGACTTTTCAAGGTCATCGACGTTTGAAAAAATTCAATGGCATATTCTTTCCCCTTGTACGTTGTAGCCGGCATCCAAACAAATTCATCCATGTAATATAGTATGACCTTCAAATGACCTTTAACCTCGAAATATCAAATAAATAATAAATCAAGGTGTATGATTTTTTTTCTTTACTTCTGTTACGCTAAATGATTCCCGTGAGCTGAGTTACTCTTTGTGTTGTTATTTATTCAATGTTTTTTAATTGAAGGTCATTTAGTGGCCATACTATGTTCCATGGTTGAAGACGTTTCGACGCCGACTACAATGTGCAAAGCGAAAAAAGATGCCATTTCATTTAAAAAAAAACTTTGATGACGTTGAAAAAAGAAAAAAAAATGAAATTAAGAAATAAATATATAACGTTGAAAAAACCGAAAAAAAATTAAATTCAAAAATAAATATATGGCGTTGAAGAAACCGAAAAAAATGAAATTAAAAAATAAATATATGACGCGGAAGAAACCGAAAAAAAATGAAATAAAAAAATAAATATATGACGTTGAAAAAACAAAAAAATATATGGCGTTGAAAAAACCGAAAAAAAATTAAATTAAAAAATAAATATATGACGTTGAAAAAACCGAAAAAAATTAAATTAAAAAATTAATATTATGATTCGCATGTGTGTCGTTCCAAACCATTCAAATTACGATATGCACATACTGCGTATCTTCAAATCCAACAGAGATATTCTGATGTTCTGTTTCTCGTGACTCACCCTCTGTGTATATATAAACTAATTTATTCCAATTAGAATATATCAATGTCTATATTTTCAAAATCAACAATATAGGAATTAATACTAAAAGTATAGGAAATTTTCATATATATATATTTTTTATATAGAATTTACATCTATTATTTAAAAAATTAAATATATAGGGGTTAAAAAAGAATTAATTATATTAATAAAAATTCCTATATTTCATTAATAAATCGTAAATATACAACCCTGGAAATAAAGAAAATTGGAATGTTGGTTAAGTAAATCGATTTTTTCTACAATTAAATTGTATTAACGAATTATTGTAAAAAATGTATTTTCGGTAGGTAATTAATCTTTAGAATTACGTATGTCCGAATTTCTCGGTACATTGCATCCTTTTTATAGAATATTCGATATAGGATATTACTTCGCGTGCCATATATATATAATAGAGAGAGGGTCTCATGTTCACGCTGGACGTTGAAAAGCGTGGGAGTGATGCTGCGGTCGCAGCTATATGGCCGGGCCGAGCATCGTCGTCGTCGTCGGTCCATACAGTGTCCGTCGTCTTCGTGTGCCACCGCATGACCGCACAGAAAAACATCGTAAGCGTATACAGTTTCCGTGTGACCCGCATCCTTGACACGTCGCGACCGAATCTATCTTTGATACGAAGAAGACCAAAAAAACGAAAAGAAAAAGAAGAAACGAAACAAAAATATTTTCGAAAAGTAAATACCTCGAAGTTAAAAATAATGGTTGGGCGTAAACAATATCCAGGCATTACAAAATATTGTATAGTATATACATACATGTACACGTGAAATGAAAAAACATTTCCAAATTTTGTCCCGTGATAATTGTTGCATGATTATTTTTAATTGTATTTCTACGATGTTTTATTAATATTGAGTCAATCGAAATGAAAAAAACATTTTTTGATTTTTTTCCCGTGATAATTGCTGCATGATTATTGTTATTGTATTTATACGATATTTTATTAATACCGAGTCAATCGAAATTAATTAAAATTTGATGCTTTGTTTACTTACGTGAATAGTTTTTATTCTTGGCTATGCATATATATATTTATTTATCTACCGATTTATTTATTTATCTGTTTATTTTATATTTTTTACTTACTCACGCGTTGATTTATATTAGTTTTTTTTCAGAGTTCATACGAATTCGAACAACGTGAAGGGAGGCGCGAGCAAAACGCGAAGGCCCAACTATGAGGATAGTGGATATTTTTATTTTGCTCATTGGTACGTCGATACCATTGTCAAAGGTTGGTGGCAAGCCAGCCGGGAATAACGGAGGGATCTCTCCGCCCGGCGAGCTCGCCAGGGTGAGAAAACGTAAGGACTCGGCTAGTTATTTGGAACAGTGCGGTGGGGTCGAGTTCCCGGACGCCCGACGAGGCCTCGTCAACGTTCTCGCCTTTCTGGACTCGTCCTGGCCCTACAGTCACAGACAGGCGATAATGTGAGTGCTCGTTCGAATTCAATATATTCGTCGATTTTTTTCTTCGCCCGCAATAATTCGCGTCCAAATTTTTCGGCCCGTGATTTTAAATTGATTATCGATCGTTCGAACGATAATTAAATTTATCCGTCGCAGTTTGAAGAGTTTTTCACGTCTTTTTACGCTGCCTATTCGCAGTCGGCAAATTTTACGAATTATAACGGGAGGAATAGTCACTGGGTGAAATTCAAACGTTGTTTTCATTTTAGCATAAGCTTTCCGCCCAAATAAAGGTTGATTTCGAATATTTTTTTCTGATGAGAGTATTGGGATGAGGAGGTCAGAAATTTACACGCAATTAATGCATAGTCTTGCTAAGTTTCTTTTATTTTATTGAAAAATATTGATAAACAATGCAGTTATCATCGTTTAAGCCAAGCATTGGCTGCATGGTCAACCGGATGGTTCCGGCAACTAGGGTCATCTGAAACAAAAAATCAAACAACGTACTTTTGGTATAAAAATAAAACTTTCGCATGAACGGTCACTTTTTTCAAATTTTGCAGGCTACGAAAATGGCTAGCTTTAGAAAAAACGTTCGGTTTGGACGATGAGAAGAACTTTAATCGATCTTCACGAAAAAATGGATGAACTTATAAGAAAAATCATCCAGTCGTACGTCAGAAAATATTAGAATCTGTGTTCCGCTCAAATTTGAAGTGAATCAGACGAACAGATTTCGAGATACGACATCGTTTCGAAAACCATAATTTCGAAACATAGATTTACTATAAAACATAGTAAATCGCAGCAGGGGCACCCAGCACTGTGGGCGATCTGACCCTTCAAAAAATCTTCATAACTCGGTCAATTTTTGGAATCTTCACAAAGTCTTTGTTGCAAATTGAGGTTAAGACCCTACGCTATAAATCCATGCAATGAAATAAATCGTGTTATCTCTAATTTCAAGCTTATGCAGACCAGTCAAAATTATTGTACATAAATTATTGACATACGTAGAATACGAAAACAAAACGCCCGATAAAGACTTTCTACTTTCATATTTTATATATTTTGAACATTGATCAAGCAGTATTTTAGAGCAGCTGCGGACCATTGCTATATGCAGGGTTAGGGATTTAGAGTGTTACGGAGCAATAGTGCCATTATGTGGGAGCAGGCGGCATCTAAACAAGAATTGAAAATACGTGTAACCATACAGAGCGATGGGAACTTTTGTACTGATTCCAACGGTACCAAAAACGCATCTTCGATTTTTTTGTTGATTCCTAGAAAACTATTGGTGATTTCTAGAATAGTTTCAGACGAAAGTTGAAGTACTCTAAAAGAACCGCATACAGGACTCTCGGAATTGTTTACTCGGTGGTTGCGCCAAAGCTACGTCAAGGTCAATTCAACTTTTTTAAATCAAACCGTGTATTCTTTTTCTCATGACATCATTACTGACGTTGGGACGAGTATAGCGACATGCAGCACAAGGTTATTCCAGTCACGCAAAGTATGAAAATAGTCGAAAAAACAAATGAAATCGGAATAATCACATTTGATAGATTTACAAACCTTCGTTTGGGTCAATCTAAAGAAGATACTCGAAATGATGACCTTCGGACTTGTGATCACGTGTTTCTTCTCTGATGAAAAGATCGTCGAATTTCAGATAATAGTGTGTGGTGTAATTTGGGCACATACTGTGAATCCTCGGTGGATGAGAACTGTACCCTTTCAACATCCGACGTCTATTAAAAGGGAAGATATATTTAGGCGAGGAAAAAATGTATCTGTAAATGGTAGCACCTACCGCGCCTGACTATATGAAAGAAAGAATACGCCGAGCGGGTGTCAAAATTTCACCACAAATATTGGCTGACCTTGGGCGATCTTTTCATCAGAGAAGAAACAAGTGCTCACAAATTAAAGGTGCTCGTCACCTTAAACATTTTCTGTAGGCTGACCCAAACCAACGTTTGTAAATCGTTTAAAAGTGATTATTCCGATTTCATTCGATATTTTGACTATTTTCATATTGGGTCTATCGAGAGTCGGTGACGAAATTCCGACAGATGTCGTTTAAAATTGGTTCTCCACCCGCACATGCGTCATCCATATGAACCCATGAAAAAATGGACATATCTAAACATATATAATTATTTATACTTATATATAACATGACATACAACTATATATGCCTTAACATGACATCATGAATGATCATATATGTAGATATATTACCATGTGTAGTATTTATTGTTTCTAGGTGTCGACCATATATGCCCATGCATGATCATCTATGTTCAAAAGTTGGTACTCTGAACTCGTATATGAACATATGGTTCTATATATGAACTCATATATAATACATGTACTATATATTATCATATATAATTATATGTGTACTCGTAATTATCCGCAACAGCCAAATTTGAACGTATATCATAACGAAAACATATATGATCATGGACATTATTCTATATATAATATCACAATTATTGATGAAAGATTACACGAAGAATCTTTTGCTTAATATATATACATATTGAATTTGCGATACACATGACAATATAATTTTTATGAAAATACAAAATCTGTTTTCTCGTAATTTCTTATTTATGCGTATGCATGCAAATCAATGTATGACTGAACATGGTTACATATCGTTATGTGCAATAGTATATGAGTATATATAATCATGTATGATTACATGTGATCATATATGGTTATGTATTACTATAGATGATTATATAGAGACAAATTTCGTTCATGATTATTTATGACAAGATCATATAAGATTATTTATGTTTATATATGTCCATTTTTTCCCGGGAAGTGTCGTATATTAGGTGGAAGGTGAAATTTGTGGCCACATAAAAAAAGATACCCATTGAGATCTGTGACTTATAGGAAGTTTAATTATATTTTGAACATGGAAGGACAAAACGTGTATTCTCGATGCAATGCGCTTTTTCATTTCCGAAAAGGCAAAAATGCGTTGCAAGCTTACAAAAAAGATATGCGCCGTGTACGGGGAGAATGCCGTAAACGAAAGTGTGTGCCAGAAGTGGTTCGCGAACTTTCGTTGTGGAGATTTTGATGTTCAAGTTGCTCCTCTCTCCGGTCGACCAGTCTCTACTGATGTCGATAAAATCAAGGCTTTTATCGCCTCCGACCGGCATTTGATCACTACAGAGATTAGACATAACCTCAACATTGACCAAGCAACTGTATCAAGACATTTATGGAAGCTTCAGATGGTAAACAAACTTGATGTTTGGGTGTCACACACCCTCAGGTGACACCCTTCGATTTTGTTGAAATTTGGATATGTTATAAAGTACCGAAAAGTAAGCGATACGTATTTTTTTTTATCGGCGGAAAAACGGTTTTAAGAGGTGAAACGCACTCTAAAAAATGGGGATGTTTTTCGGTTTTCGTCGATAACGTTTCAACGGTACGAGATATGAAAAAATTTCAAATTGCAACAATGTTTATTTTTTCGTGTACTATACATTGGATATGAGAACGATAACGTTATCGAGGAAAAACGAAAAACACCCCTATTTTGGAGGGGTGGTTTCACCACTCGACCTAAATCAATTCGAACTTCGCGCTCTAATTCGGCAACCTCGGGAGTCCCATTCAAATCTCCCTCCGGGATGTAATAGTTTAATGTACAGTGAAACTGGTGGCAGCGGTGGGATGTAACACGGCAACCCTTTAAATGCCCTACCCAGTATATGTGTATATTTATTGAAAACCATAATGGTAATATTTCATTTTGGCTTCAAGGTTGAACATACTGAACCATCGTTTGCAAAATTCGGGACTGCGGGACACTCTGTTCTTCGTGGTAAATGTCGATCCGTATTATCGACATAGAATTAATGACACGTCATCGGAAGACGACATAGAGAGGGAAGCATGGCTGGGAGTCTCACCCGAGGAAATCGAGGGATTCGCCGAGATCGATAAAACGTTTGACTCACTGGCGAAGAGCATGAATGCTGCTGCTGCTCCTGCTCGCATAAATGTTATCCAGGACAACGAGGACCTTGGTGTATGGAGGACGTTGGGAGGTTCAAGGGATCAGGTACTCGTGATCGATCGGTAAGTTATATGACTGACGATAATAATAATAATCATGACAATAATTATTAATATAATTATCCGACACTACCTCGGTCGCCACGCAGTCAAGAAGACGCGGCAAAAATGAAATATCGCTCAGCGATAGCCGCTCCCTCAAACCAGAGGGTGAACGGCTACCGCGGTCCACAATCGTGCTTCTTAAGTAAACGGAGAGATCCAAGTATGAACGCCTTCTATATCCGACCTGCTAGCCATCGAAAACTGGGTTTGCAAACCGGTATGCCGGCGAGGCCTGACACAAAATACTCCTTCGTCCCCTTAAGCCGATGACAAGTACAACGAGAGTCGCCCTGAACTCCGGTGCAGATGACGCAGCTTGACTAAGAGAGGTTGATACTTGAGCTGTTTCTCCTCTTGCTTTCACGGCACGTTTTGCTCCACCGGGGCCGATAACTCAATGACGTTTATCGTCTTGTTGTCGAAATCAAAAATGAGGCTTACGCTTTAAGGAAGCTTTCCAGTGTGACAGCCCGAAAAATCGCTGTTTTTCGCGTTTTTTTTTTCTTAAGAAAAAATAATCTAATCGGTCTGGTTTTTTTTGTATATTAATTGGGTATTGAAGAATACAAAACAATTTTTTAAAGATCGATTTATTTATTAATTAATATCTATAAAAATGATGAAACAATTGTTGCAGAAAATGCACTTGGATGTGGTGTCCACGTTGGGGGTCACAATTTTGATCTGAAACAAAAAACACAAAAAGATTATTGATCGGTATATAATTGGCTTTTGTGCTATGGAGGCTTTTTTTTTTTTTTTTTGCAAAAATGGCTCCGGTTTGAACAAAAAGTATCGATTTTAGCATTTTTTTTGGCAGTTTTTTTACAAAAAAATAGGAAGATGTCAAAAAAAAAAAAAGCTTCCATAGCACGATAAACAATGACGTTAAGAATATTGTGTAAAAAATTCAACTCGATAGCTTTAAAACTCTGCCCTCCAAGTTGGACATCGTTTTGAAAAATGCTGTTTCGAGAAAAACGCGTTCAAAGTTTCGCTGTAGCTGTAGCGCTCCGTTGCCTTCTTCCAAGAAATGCTGTACAGTAACCGAAATAATCTGAATTTCGGCATGAAAATTTCAGGGAATATTCGGAAGAGTGTATACTATTCGATAAAGCAAAAAAAAATCGATTTTTTGAAAATTTCACACTGGAAAGCTCCCTTAAGCGGCCTGATGGTCGCGAACGAAAAGTTCCAATAAATCTTGCAACGGACTCAATATCTCCTGGTAAATAAAGCGGCACGGACTCCGGACCTATCCCACAAGAGTGCCGTATATGGGCCGCGTTATAGCGATGGATATAGCTGGAGACTGCATAGATCGGACAGGCCAACTGTAGATGCATTGGTGTCTCCAGTGATTGTTTGCATAAACGACACAAAATGATCGCCAAAGGCTGACCCACATCGCGACTGCGATAAATCTTGCTCTTTGATTTTTGGAAAAACACACTGTGCATCGGTCTGAAGACTTGCTTAATACATTCCACTATGTAAGGACTCACCGAAAGGCATTCGAGTATGTGGATGATCAGTCTACAACTGACAGTGTCTAACCGTTTACGGACACCCGCCTTACGGTAGTCTGTCCAACCGACTGAGAGGTTACGCTTGTGCTGGATCGCATCTAGCATGATGCAGTGGTCCGCCAGCAGGTTCTCCTTACTTCTCCGCCCAGCCCCCTCTCGTATCGTGTATCTCCCGCCATGCGGGTTCCATCTCGCGCGGAACACGCTCATAAAGTATCTTTGTGAAGATCTTGCAGAGCGCATTTAGACACGTTATCGGGCGATAGTTCTCCGGACGAGGCAAATCTCTTTTTTTGGGGAGTAACACCGTCCTTTCGACTGACAGCCACGCAGGGATTGGCACCGTCTCATTGATGAATAACGAGAAAATGCGGGCCAGATGGGTATGGGTGCACGTGAATTTCTACCACCAGAAGATGTTAATTTCCTCCAGCCCAGGAGCGGCGTGCTTACTCATGCTACTCAGCGCCCTCTCCACCGCACCTCGTGTGACTGGAAGACAATCGCCACACTGATTCGGTTGTTACCATCAAAACGCGTCGTACCGCCCCAGAGCTGGAGTGCTATCATCAAAATGACCCTCCTTACTGTACAGTTTTCCCTAAAACCGCTCCTTCTGGACAGCTGGTAATGCTCCGTCCGAGACAGGTGCAGGTGGTTGGAACCAGCGGCTTGGGTCAGAACAGAAGAGAGCGTTGTCTAATGCCCGACCCAGGCGTCTCTCTAAGGATTGCTTAGCAACCTCTAAGAAAAGGTTTTACACCTTTTCCACGTAGCGTCCCTAAGGATAGCTTTGTTCAATGTGCGGTAACAGCATTTCAGTTCCGAGCTGATTTTTTGAATTCATAGGGTGAACGTTCTCCCCGACGTAATGAAGTCTATCGCACACTGAACACGGCATGCACGCTTCCGCACTCCATTCATCTTTTGCTGGAGCTGCGCGACGCACCGCCGAGTCTTGACCACGAACGCCGCTTTGTCATTGCATATCCGGGGTATCGCCTCAACAGCCGCGTGATACACAGCCCAGTTCAAGCTGAGAAGATCAGCAGTCTCAGGAATTAATGCTGCGAGGGACTCATCCACCGCCTCTAGACAACCAGGCTGAAGAGAATTCCCCAGTGATTATTTTCCTCCTTGTTCCCCAATCCTGTCAAAAATTGCCGCGCCAATGGGGCGGGGTTCTCACTGCCCGGCGGGGGGGAGGTATGCACTGAACACGCGGAAGAGCGCCTGCCAGACAGCCCTGATGATAGTAACAAGAGATCCTAGCCTTGTCGCCGCAAGCGGGAGAGCCTGGTTTCACAGACGTTGTTGCGAGAGGTGTGCAAGCTCTGGGTGCACTTGGCTCAACAGGGCCTGCAACCTCGCCATGTATCCTCGCCGCGAAGGTACGCTGTTCATCTAGCAGCGGATGATATCCTTCTTGAGTTCCCCCGTCCACTTGAAGCGCCGATTTCGAGCGGTGTTCGTTGCCGTGGTCCCATCCGGGTGCCCCACCCAACTGATCCTTGCTCTCCATTTGAGGAGGGCCGGTTGTGGGGGGCCCGACTAGGTATCTTCGGAACCTAGCTTTCAGCGTGCTAGGTGGTTGGCCTGGCACGCCAGTGATTATTGCGTTGATTATGCAACTTCCCTACACCAATTATGATTATTAGTGTTATTGTTATTACCATTATGTTCGTTATTATTATTATCAACAGTATAACAGTATAATAACCCCAACAATAAACAATAATGATTATAGTCATAAGAATGAAGAACTCAATACTGAGTGCTCACTGTAACGAAGATATCTTTAATCCAAAGGTCAGCCATTTCGAATTGCATTCACAGTGAAATACTACCTGCAAGTAAATAAAAATAAATACATTCAGTCTAATAAATAAGAAGATAGACAAGAGCAGAACGATATTTCCAACGATATTATTTGCTATTATCGACGAAGTTTCCTCTTGTTTCTATACTATGATGCAGCTGTGGTAAACTAACTTACCAAGTGATCGTGCCATGGAGCATACTCCATTTTCCGTACGTGAAAGCGGCCATTTTGTCGACTTACAATGACGAGCCGTGCGGCCCTTGCGATCTCCGCCACAACGAGAATCGTCACACTGGAGATCTTGATGACCCCGTAGAGGCCTCATCGCAGACGATAGAGCAGACGTTTAGAACCGTCGAGGACGCTGCGACGTTGGACGCTACGGCAACGGGGTCCGAAGACCTTGAAATAAGCGTCGAATACCTTTGGGGAACGAGTACCCTGAAGGTTATCGAAGACACCACAAAAATGGACGATATCACCGCTGATCCTGTAACGGAATCCGAAGATCCAATCGCTAATGAGACCGAAACAATGGGAAACACTAGTGGGGAAAGTGTGGACTATCGAACAGAAACAGTTTTAGGAGTTGAAGGAACAACGCTGGACGGGAAAAATCTTCGGAATGGAGAGCATACCGATGGAACAAGGTCCAATCATTTTCTCGAGGTTCATCATTATTTTGTAATTATCCTATTTCGGAAACTGCAGTTAAATTTTCGGTCCACTTAATCCAAAGAAGCCAAAAAACGCTTGAAATGGTCGTAATTAGAAAAATTGCCTGATCAGGGATCGATAAGTGAAGACGCGTCATTGACTTCCGGTTTTGGGTCTACGATCGTGGATGTCAACGTGATGGACACCACCAGAATTACGGTGACCGACGAAGCGCCGGAGCCATCGACAACAGAAGGTACGTTCTCATTTGCCGCATGATGCAACGGCAATTTTATCTTGTTGGTGGAAAATTCCGTGCCTAGATGCAGTGCGATACTAATTTACAGGATCCGAAACGTCGAAGGCCGTACCAACCGATTTTATTCATTCGGAATCGAACGATGCTACAACGAATATTTACGATGCTGCGACTCCCGATGAGATTGATATTAATGGCGTCGATAAGACGCCGGAAGTGATGTCGCGTCTCGTCACGACCGAAATCGGCCATTTCGAGGACGACCCTGCCGCTGCTAGAATAGTGGATGCCGCACGTCAATCGGTAACAGTAGACTCGGTGAATTTTGAGGTTAAGAACTCGAATTGTGGCATAACGGCAACTTCCGAAGCTACGACTCGAAACCCAGTGGAAAATGTCATCGACGAATCACCGGAAATAGTTTCCGACGTCACGACTGACGTCAGCCGCCATTTTGTAGACGCACGCGGAACTCCCAAAATGGTGGATGAAAATACACCACGGGAAGTGGATGCGGTGACGTCTTACGTGCCGATACGTATAATAATGCACGCACCCCATTTTCACGTGGACACGGATTCTACTAGGATGCATGAATATCTTGTCCTGAAGACCGGAAGTCCGAATACTCACGGACATTTGGCGTCCCACGACGCCACCAGGCTCTACCGTGGACCGCAGGATTACCAGGAACAAAAGACGAACTTGACATCGGAAGATATCGAGGACAAGAAATGGCCGATGAAAAGTCTCATTTTCAACAAAGACGAGAGTACCGGTTTGTTCGGTGAGGTTGCCGATTATTGGCGAGATCTGGCGAACCCGGAAAACTACGAAGACGATGCGGATGAGACCGAGCGACCTACCGACGAGCGCGTTTACCAGGAGGTTCGCAAAAGTTTGCTCAATTCCTCCTTCGAATTAGGGAGAACCTAACCTACAAAATCTCATCTGAAAATTCAAGATAACGTAATCTGTAGTACTCAAATAGAGGAGACCTAACCAGTCGAATTTACATAGGAGGAACGTAAACAGGAAAATCTAACCTGTCAAATTCAAATGAAAAGAATCTATACGGCGTTCAACAAGAGAACGGCACAGCTCTAAGGGGTGTGAGGGGGTAGTGGAGCTAACTGCCCGGTGCCGTATTGGTTCCTGCACCTATGTAGAGAGGGTAAAGAGGACGGCGCATTAGGCGAAATCTGACGCACCAGACGAATTGAGGTTGGGAAGCATATCATTCTCTCGTCGTATGCAGTATAGGTACGGAAGCGTGTCGTTTTCTCGTTGAACGCAGTATAAATAGAAAAACTTAACCTGTCAAATCTAAAACGGAATACCTAGTCTGGAAAACCTAAATAGAAAAACCTCGCCTCTACCATATAAATAGGGAAAGCTGAATCTGGACAATCCAATTAGAGATAACCTAATCTGGAAAATCTAACAAAAAAGTAAATAGATAAATCCTGATCTCGCCAATATAAGTAGGAAAAATAGAATCCGGATATTTTAAGTAGGAAGACTCTGGAAAGTCTAAATGAGAACAATCTAAGCTAAGAACATTGAACAGGAAAAAAGCTAACCTCGACTTTGTAAATATGGAGAAACTAAGTAGAGAATACCAAACTTGGAGTACTCCAATGGGCAAAACCTAGACAGGACCATTTGAATAGTGAAGACCTAAATAGTAAAAATCTAACCTGGAACATATAACCTGAACAACGTAAATAGGCAAATCTAACTTGGGCAATCCAAATAGAGAAAACCTAACCTCGAAAATATGGACAGCAAAAATCAATCTGGACCATTTAAACTGAAACAACCTGATCTGAAAAACTAAATGAGGAAAATCTTACCTAGAACACCTAAATAGGAAAAAAACTAACCTGGTCAAGTTAAATACCGAATACCGAAATTGGACGACTCGAATGGACAAAACCTATACGACGTAGACTAAAACATTTGAACAGAGATAACCTAAATAGAAAACATCCAATCTGGACGATCGATCTTAAAAACCCTGAATAGGTAAATCTAACTTGGGCCATTGAAATAGAGAAAGCCTAACCTGTACAATATTAATAGGAAAAAAATCATTCTCAACAATCTAAATAGAGATAAACAAAGCTGGAAAACTAAAAAGAGAAATCTAACCTGGACAATTTAAATCTAGAATACACAACCTGGACAACCCAAGAGAAAACGTAGACCGGAAAATTTAGAGACGGGCCATCCTGTAGAACCTTAACAGGAGAAACGTAATCTATAAAACTTAATTAAACAGGGGAACCCTAACTAGGAAGGCCTGAATAGGGAAAACCTAACCTGAAAAACTCACATAGGGAAAACACACGAGATTGCGGTAGCAGCACCATGGAGACTAGAGTAAAGGAGCCCGAACGCAATGTTGGCGAAATGGTTGTGAAAGTGATGAACGATCCGCGGATTGTACCCGCCTGGCGACGCTACCACTGCGGGCTCCGTCCGCGCGGTGATTTTGAATCGTCGATCCGCCATATGTCGTATATTTGTTTCTTATTAGCGCAGCTTGTAATACTGAAGAGTAATATTAATATGCTTTTGTTTAAATTATGAAATGATAATATTTCAGTAATTTTTTGACTTGGAGGTGATCTATACTGTAAATGTTTTATTTTTATACGGTGACATGTACGATTAAACAGCCATAATGTGAATATTGCATACTGGATTTCCAAGAAAAATATTTTTTTAAATCGTACATTATAACGAAATGGGAGCGAGGGGTATTTATATTAAAGGATTCGGATATTTAACCTAAAAAACGTTTTTTTGTCCAAGCATCATGCATTACACTTTTGCTCTATATCAAAGAAATCTCTAACAGCATTAAAATTAATGGCAATTATAATTAAATTCGGTGACGATAGCATGCAATAAAAAAAAATACAAACGCTTTGACAAAATGAATCAACACGTGGTTGTACTTGCCGATGTCAATATGTGTCAATATTTTCGCTAATTCGAGAATTAATTGCATAAACATTAAGGTTCAGTTCTTACCTTTATTGGATGGTTTTTTTCTGTTTTGCTTTTATAAATACTTTTAATATCGAAATATCACTCAACGATGCGTAACAGCGTAAACAGCGTAAAGTATATGTAACTGACATATATGTAATACTCACATATATAGTAACTGACAGTAATACGTCACTGTATGTATGTCACAAACACTGTTAAGCCGGTCCTCACGTACCTATCCTATCCGCCACTTATCCTATTCCGTACCAGGCGCTGGTATCGCTTGCGGATATTTTTCGCACTACAAGATCTTTCATCACTTTCACGATCCACTTTTCGACGATTCCGCCATATGCGTTTGGGCTCCTTTACTTTAGTCTCCACGAGCAGCACATTGATCGCGAGTCGTCCACTACTGTCGGTGGTCTCCATAAATGTCAATAACCTCAAAAATCACGAACGTTACCATGGTCATTCTATTTTTCCGCAGGGAGCCGCGGGCGAAAACTTCTGGGAGCAAACATCATCGCAGACGCACAACGAAAACTCGGATTCGACGGAAACCACAAAAACGACTGATGCCCATGCAGCTGAAGCCGCGACGAGTCAGATGGCCACGGAAATACCACCGACAACGGGTACAGAAGAATTCAATTCTGACGAAGAAGACACCAGACACAAGCTAATCGCTCACTACAGCAAACTCTTGCCCTGGATTTACTACGTACTGGACGAATAAATTTATTGAACGATCCGATAGTTATTGATTATTTGACGGTGCATGAAAGCGACGCGCTAACACCATACCATGCCTATTTCGAGAACGAGAGATGCCTCTATCGAAGTGTCCTTCGCTCTCGAAAGTCGCCGTGCGCCGTCGTTTCCCGATCTTGAAACTTCCTTCGAGAAAGGAGGCACATGCTAGGGATTTTTAGTGAGCTGCGGTGGCGGAACCTTAAGGGACTGATTACAGGCGGATTAATCAGAACGAACAAAGTTGCTCTCAGCATACATTTCAGAATAAAAAGCTGCAACGGCGGAGAAATAGGTAGACGACGTTTGTTGAATTTTGTTAAAGGAGATTTAACTAATGATAATAGAATGTCAATCGCAGCACTTTTACTAAAGCTGCACCATCTTTAACAGTAAAGATTCTCGGCGTAGAATTCAATGGGGATTGCCAAATCACGGATGTACCGTTTCACCAGTCGACCACCACGAATGTGCGTGGTACCAGCCATTTTGAGGCGACACTTTTCATGACGTCCAAGAGCGCCGCCTATACCCACTTGTTGCAGTCTGCAGATATGCACGTCAAGCGCCTCCCAAAGAATATAAGCGAAACCAATAAAACTGTAAAAAAAGATTTTTTTACATCACGGTGTATTTGGAGACTCGTGGAGTAACCAAAGCAGCTGAATATTAGAAGCTGTTTCCGGTCTCAATGTCACGCCGAAAAGTGATTCAAATTGAGCGCCGGTGCAGTTGTATTTTCAAGAAAAATAACTTATAAATAATGCTCCATTTTGTGCTTATTACTCCAGGGAGAATAAAGCGTAAAGCTTATGTTCCTCATGAACTGAACTACATGCACGAAAAAAGAAACTGAAGGCTAGCCCTAATGACGATTGATTGGGAGCAATATTGAAAATAATTCTACCTTGGGCTTTGAAGAAAACAATTTCGTGAAGATTTTCTCAATATTACAAAACACAATAATATTAAAAATGAGCCTCAAAGCGGAGCACAAAGCACATCGAAATCAAATTCTATTATTTGTGCGCATGCGTTAAGTTTGGACTATTATATTTGAGACGTTATCGTCAGGAGAGCTGCTAGTGGCGCGATATGGAACTATTGCAAGTCGGATTTTTTAAGACGCTGGAACTACGTATTCGTCTATGCTGTGTCCACTCCTCTCTAGTCTCCCAGACTGGATTTCCGTCCAATTCGTTTAGCATTGTATGCTCCCTCCTGTTTAGCTTGGCACTTTGCGCACGTGTTCATTAGCGTAGAAAAGAGACCGGACGCCGTCGATTTGCGAAACTTTTTTGGCACAACCCAAGAGATTACACGATTCCGTAATGACCCTTATCGTGAAATCACGCTAATCGAATTGACAATTAATTTACGTTTCGAGTTTACGGATGAGCTAGCGACCATCGCCGCAACGCCCACCAATATTAACACAATTGCTCGTGATCGGAATTCCGTTTCTCCTTCTTCGATAAAAAAAAATGGCCGTGATGCCTTCACGCCGAACCAGAGTCGCTGAAATCGTCCGAATCGAGTTTTTCACTTTTGCCGCTAGTGGCGCTTGTGCTGCAGCTCGACGAGGAAGTGCTCGTGGCGCTACTGCTCGACGAGGAAGAACTGCCGCTGCTGCTACTGCTCGCCAAAGAACTGCTGCTGTCCGTTTCGCTGTCCGATTCGGAGCCCGACTTTACGTTCGCGGCGTGCGCTATGCTCCATGACCTGTGAATCGATAAATCACAATTGTCCAATGGGTACCAGCGGTGTCTGTTGGCCACAGAACGGAGATGACTCACTTGGTTTGAGCGTCGTCGAGCGTGGTCTGTCCCATCTTATCGACCACTTGATCGATCCCGTTCTCGATAACGAGGCCCTCGTCCTCCTGGACCGACCACGCAGCGACCTCCAGCTCCTCAAGGTCGAATCCCATGTCGCCCTTCTTCGGAGTTATCTGCTCTCGCCATCCGGTCGCCATACATAAGTCTCGCGATCAAATTTCACAATAGGAACGTGTTTATTCTCACTTACCGCCTCCAAAGTCGGTACGATCGATTCGACGAGTGTGGCGGGGACTTTTTGCAGCCAGATGAGGTAATCCTTGATGTACAACTGATTGAGCACATACCGCGGCTCGCAAGAGTCGTTGAACATTTCGTGAATCTCGCAGAAAAGCTTGAGGATGTATTTTTTGCCTGTTTTTTGAAAAATTTTCGTAGATGAAAAGCAGGGCGAAGGAGAAGGAGAAGAGCGGGTGGAGGAGACTCGCCTAGCTTCAGGGCGTTTCGAACATCCTCCAGGGTCTTCATCGACAGGGTCCAATGCCTGCAGAAAGGATAGCAGAGAGATCGCCTGACGCATGCTCTCACGACGTCCTCCATGCTTGAAAAGGTCTGAAACGAAGGATACTCGTAATTGGCCCGCGTCGAGAGATCGAATAGGGTTGTTTGGATTTGTTTGGCTTCGTTCGGGCAACGAACCTCGAACCACGAGAGCGTGGAGCTCAATTTATTGACGTCCCAGCTACTTTCCGGTGTGTTCTCCCCAAGCGTGACGCGTTTGTTGTAGCAAGCACCGAAGAGTATGTCGACCATGCCGCACAGCGCGATTTTCGTCTCCTCCGCGTCCAGCAGGTACTCCTTGTTCGGCAGCTCCTTCAGCAAATCCTTTTCCCCGTCGGTCATGACGACCTCGTCCGGTTTTAGGGTCTCGCACTCGGGTACGAAGCTCGCGTACGGCTTCACGCACTCCTCGTCGACGAGGTCCGCCATGTAGTGGTCCTCGCTGAACGCCGCTGACTCTTCGGCCTCGCGCAGCTTTCTTCGATCTTCGATTGGCACGCGGTCCGGCGCTGGGAGATCGATTATTTCCCGAAGCCAAGCTCCCTGTTCATAATCAAATTTTTTTTTTTTCAACGGCTTGTCATCTTGGCAATTTCCAAAAATTCAATAAACTATCCGATTGTACGAAAGTTTTATTACGACCGTAAAACACTTTTTGATTTTTCACTTCACGTGACTCTATTTGCCACAACCACCTTTACCGATTGGCCATGCAGCAGTGGCGTCGCTTTTGTTAAAATAATGACTTCGCTGTTCATCGATACTTTTTGTTCACCAAGAACGTAAGTTTAGAAAGGCTATGTATTAATTGCGTGCGATATCTTTAATCATTAAAGTCGAGAGTGGAAAATCGAATATATTTGAAACTAGCTGATATTGTCGATTAAATTAAATATTCAAACGACAAACTAAGACGATGAAATTGCATTGAAATAAAGCAATGGATACGTTTATTGTGAAGAACATTGGAAATAAGTTTAAAAATCAATATTGCAAACGAAGGTAAGCTCACGTCGAAAGATGCAAGGGCTCCGGAGAGTCTGTTAGCGAAGCCGTACTTCGGAGGATTCGAGAGTAGATCGGGCACGGTGTTGTTCGCCGGTGCGGTCTGAGGATAGAACCAGTCTGCACTTTTCTCGGCTTGGTCCTTCTCGTCTGTGCGATCTCCGTTCGAAGCTTCTTCATCGTCATCGTTCGCCGCTGGATTACCTGGAGAAATAAAATTACGGGATTCCTTAAGCTTGGACGTCGAAAGCCATTGAGAAATTCCACAATGAAAAAACTGGCGAATTAGGTACAAAACGTTTGTCTTCTTGTCGAATAAATTTAGTGAAAATTAATGTAAAAGTATCAATGTTTCGAGAGAAAAAAAATCGTTAAAATATATGTTATATAAAAGAACTTTTGTTTCCTTTTCTAAATTACGTACTGATAACTTGAACCTTGGGTGCCAAAAAGTTCTTGTTTTCCTTTGGCGGTGCCAGCAGCGTAGTTATCATGTCCAAATTATCAAAATGTTCGCCCTCATTGACCTTGGAGAATTTGAGATGAAATTCACCCTTGTCGCAATCGTAGGACCCGGATGACTCGTCATTTTCCACTATTTCCCCGGGAAGTTTCAATCTGTGCCGTCCGAAAGAGCAAAAAACATTGGGAGTCGTCAAAAGTAGAGGTGGAGATGGTCAGAGGTACTTTGGATTTGAGTGCCGTCAATAAGGTTTGCTTGCAAAATCTCCCTGTGGATACTCAACGCCATGGAGCTTTGACGTTCGCGAAGATACCTGAGATAATATGGTGTCGAGTAGAATCTGAAGTCCGTGCCTTCGACGTAGACCTCCGTGTCTTTTATATTGGCGTACGGAGCGTGAACGGTGACGCTCACTTCAGTGTCCGTTTGTGCAAGATCAAAGCGCGGTGTCAACATGTTCCCTAGGTTGTCAAACTTTGTAAAAATGATCCGTCAAACTGGAAACAATCAGCAAGGGTCATCACGTCGATGAGAGTTCATTCTGTTCATGAGCAGAGGGAAAATATACTTTTTATAGGCAGCCGTCAACCTTTGAGCAGTCCGTCAAAAGATAGAATGTGCTAGTACCGTCATAGCAAGTTTGTTCTCTTTATCAATGGAGCTAAGAAACATATGACGATAGGCGTTAAGGTTTGGGCCATCAAGCCTTGACAGGATGTACCGTCAAAGTAGGAAACATGCAAGTGCCATTGTACGAGTTGAAGTTTGCCATCACGTAATTATGTACAAACTTTGTTCATCTAAAAAAAGTAGAACATCCATCTTCCAGTAATGGCCTGTCAACATGTGTCAAAACTTCTTGTCCCAGTGGAGAACGTTTGCAAGCGTTGTCAAATTATAAAAAGAATATATCTTTCATCCACTTATATAGTTTTTGAAAAAGAAGCATTTTTTCTGCTAAAACAACGATTATTGGCACATTTATTGACACTTTCTCGCCATACAAAACGAAAATCGTTCATTTTCTCGCGCTGCTGATTTGTCAATTCCGTTGACAAGTATCGTCGAGTCGGTTGTTCGTTTCGACTGTTATTGTCGCGGTTAGTTAATTTTACACTCTTGGAGATTATGTGGACGTTGCTCATTTCCATGCGGCGATTAGTTGCCGAAAACGCGGTTGACGAAACATCGACTATCGTCGTGGCCCGATTTGTGAATTATTCAAGACTACGATTTTTGATGTTACGTTCGACGATTGTGAATCGTCTCTCACGAGCTGCCTCCTTGAGCTAATGTGCTCAGTGATTCGATACCGTGAATTTCACTGTAGGATATGTGCTCCACACGATTTGTCAATGAACTGCACAAGAATATTTACCAAAAAAACTCTTGAACGCAACAATTGCCGTATCTGACGATCCTGTTCCGCGTGACTCACGCTCGCCTCATAACGAAAACGACTCCGAACGAAACTTCGAAGACGGAAGAAAACATTGAAATCTATAGATTGATCATCGCTCGTTTTCGTGCCAAGCGCGAAAAAACGTCAAAGAAAGTCGCGCGAACGCAGTAGGCGAAGTGAAGATTGTGGGAATGCATGAATTGCTCGAACGCGTTGCCCCAGACGCGATCACGTGACGCGGCGCGTGTATCCCTAACCTCAAAATCGCGGCGCTTCGTGCGTTTCGTCCTCCCGGGTACTTTAACCTCGCGACGTTTTATCATTTGCAAACGGTCCTTTCGAAGTTCGCGAACTCGCCGGCGGTCTCGGAGAGCCATGCGAAAGTGAAACTATCCAGGGTAGCGAATAGCGGCATCTATTTGCGAGATTGAAATGAGATCGAACCACGTGCTCGACGCACCAGGACGACGATAACAATAAACAAGGGAGAAAATGCTTCGTTCGAAGTTGGCCAGCAAGCCGAACGTCGCAAAGCACTTGGACCCGAAGAGTCTCGTGTTTTCCGTGTTCACGGCCGACGACATAAGGAACTTGAGCGTCCTGAAGATATGCACGCCGTTGTCCTTCAATATTTTGGGATATCCGCTCAAGGGCGGCCTATACGATCCTGCGTTAGGTTCGTAAAAGCGACAAACTTCGTTTCTCCTTTTTTTTTTCCTACGATGACGTTTCTTCGTCTACGCAGGTCCCGTCAATGACGAATCGGATCCATGCGGCACGTGCGGCGAGAAAATATTGCAATGCACCGGGCACTTTGGCCACATAGATCTGCCGGTGCCGGTGGTGAATCCTCTCTTTCACAAAGTGCTGAGTACGCTTGTTAAGCTCACTTGTCTGAAATGCTACACGCTCCAAATACCGCCGCACGTGAAGCTCCTGCTGCGCGCCAAGCTGCGTCTCATCCAGGAGGGTTTCTCCAGCGAGCTGGAGGGCCTTGAACAGGAAGTAGGCTCCGCGGTGGCTAATATGAATCAAATAGGCGAAGGAGAACTAGAATTCATCAGCGACATCATCGAGACTTACTTGGAGACGCTGCGCAACAAAAGACTGTACGAGCGTTCGGCGAGACGCGACGAGGACCAGGACTTTACCTTCAATGCTAGAAACTTAAATGCCGAGTGGCACAATTACATCGAGGCAACGTTGAAACGCTTCAGCGCTGGAAAGTTGTGCATCAATTGTCGCGAAGTTGTCCCCAAAATCACGATCCTCAGGAACAAGATAATGACGAGCAAAGCCGCGAACAACCAGACGTGAGTCGCGATTTTTATCCGGTGAATATCTTCGATTCGTGAAGGATTTTCAAATCTTTTACCGACCGAGTTGGGAAGCATGCGGGTTATTTACCGATCGAGTGGATGGCTACAGTATCCTCACCGACCGAGTCACCAAACGTTACGCTGTTTCTCACCGTCCGAGTCAGAAATTGTTACCGAACACTTATCGATTGAGTCGTAATCATATTTTTAATAACCACGACGTGAATATTACATTTTTTACCGACTGAGTCTTGAAGAATGGGATTTCTTACCGATCGAGTTCTAAAAAATTTGATTTCTTACCGACTGATTCGTGAACCGAGCGAGTAATGAGTATTTGTAGAATTTTCACCTAATAATTCTTCAGTATTTGCGGATCTCTAACCGACCGAGTGAATTACTACTGCCTTCTTACCGATCGAGCGTCGCCAAATTATGCCATTTTTACCAACCGAGTAAAAGACGTCGAAATTCTGACCGACCGAGTCGTTAATTATTTCGGGATATTTTCATGACCGAACCGTCAATAATATCCATTCTTACCGACCGGATCACGAGTGAATTAGCGCGGTCTTACCGACTGACCCTTGAACAATTTCCGACCCGATTCACAGATTCGCTACCGACGGAGTTATTCACAAATTGGAAACGGTCTTCATAATGCCCGATCAATCGAAAAAGTATCTTCGTCTATTATGGGAACAAGAAGCCGAGATACTACGCGTTATGATACCCTGTCTCGGTTACACTGATCTCGAATATCCGACCGACATATTTTTCTTCGACATCGTTCCTGTTCTTCCGCCCATAGTGAGGCCCGTGAACATGCTCAAGGGTCAGGTGATCGAGCACCCGCAATCTCAAGTCTACAAATCCATTATCCAGGATTGCCTCGTGCTCAGGAACATCATACAGACGATCCAAGATGGCGACACCGCGCTACTTCCGGAAGAAGGAAGGGTAAGTGCAACAGACCAATGGGAAGCCCAACTGCGACTTTCTCCCGCTAGAGGGCATATTGTATTATAACGTAAACGGAACATGACGTTCAGTGACATTCTTTGGACCTTATTTACTTCTCAAAGTATATCGTAAAGCAGTCAATCATCGTAGCCTAATAATTTCTATTTGAAATATTTGCATTTTTTAACCTTCTGGTATTATTTGATTACACGATACTTACCTGCATTTCGTAGGGAAGTACGTACGGAATTTCTGATTAACCGAAAAAGCAGTTATAACGAAATTTTTCACCGAAAATTCATTTCTTAAGTTCAAATACCTGCAACTCTTGAATAAAACAATATTCTTTAACTTCCGTACGTACTTCTCTAGGTAATCTAATGTAGATTGACGAGAATTTTCGTTTTTCGTTCTACGTAAATATTGCGGATACCGAATGTCACGCCGCGGAGCGTCTGAAAAAAAGATAAAAGAAAATATTAGTAGCCGGCCATTTTGTACATCGAAAAAAAAACCTATATTTTCCAACAGCTTGATATTCACACTAAATAGATGTGTAATTAATTTTATGTGTGAATAACTTCGTCATACGAAAAAAAATGGTTAAATTTGCCCACGATTTTGTACGCGTTACTGTGGCCTGAGGCTTACGATAAGGAGGTTACGAAAGTTGCTTTTTTCGTTAGTTCGATGTAAGCGGCAGACATCCTAAAAAGATTGTCAACATTCGGAAGATCAATTTATAGACTTTCTTCCTTTCTTCGCCTCCCTATCCGTGACGGTGGCACGTTAGTGGAGGGATGTTTCGGTGGGGGATCGACAAACCTCGATCATACGTTACAATTCGGTTTCAGGCGGTGTTCGATCAGATCAGAGGTGCGAGCGCGGTCGAGAAGCTTCACAACGCGTGGCAGACGTTGCAGGCGAACGTGGACCACCTGATGGATCGGGAGCTGAGTAAGACGGTCGAATCGGCCAACTGTCAGGGTCTGAAGCAGGTGATCGAGAAGAAGGAGGGTATAATCCGCATGCACATGATGGGCAAGAGGGTAAACTTTGCGGCGCGTTCGGTGATAACGCCCGACCCTAACTTGAACATCGACGAGATCGGTATACCGGAAGTGTTCGCGCGCAAGCTTACGTATCCGGTCGCGGTGACACCGTGGAACGTTACGGAGCTCCGTAAGTTGATAATGAACGGTCCGGACGTGCATCCGGGCGCGGTGATGATCGAGAACGAGGACGGTATCGGGAAGCGTCTCGACGCCAAAGATCCCACCCAATTGGAGGCGATAGCCAAGCGTCTCTTGACGTCGAGCGACAAGAGGACCTTCAACGGTGTCAAGGTCGTTCATCGTCATTTGCAGAACGGCGACGTTTTGCTCCTCAATCGCCAGCCGACGCTCCACAAGCCGAGCATAATGGCGCACAAAGCTCGTATCCTGAAAGGCGAAAAAACGTTGCGTCTGCATTACGCTAATTGCAAAGCGTACAACGCGGATTTCGACGGTGACGAGATGAACGCCCACTTTCCGCAAAACGAGCTAGCGCGCAGCGAGGCTTACCACATCGCCAATGTGTCGAATCAGTACCTGGTGCCGAAGGACGGCACCCCGTTGGGCGGTCTTATACAGGACCACGTGATATCCGGCGTGCGTTTGACGCAACGTGGCAATTTCTTCAATCGCGAGGATTACATGCAGCTGGTGTATTCGGCGATAGCGGACACGAGCGGCGAGCTGATCCTCCTGCCGCCCGCTATACTCAAGCCCGTATGCCTCTGGTCGGGCAAACAGATCGTCTCGACGGTCGTGATAAACGTCACGCCGCGCGGCCGGGCGAGGATAAATCTCGAGGCCTCGGCGAAGATCAGCGCGAAGGAGTGGCAAACGACGCGAGCGAGGAAATGGAAGTGCGGACGTGCGTTCGCCGATCCGCGAACGATGAGCGAGGCGGAAGTTGTGATCAGGCAGGGGGAGCTGCTGTGCGGAGTGCTTGACAAGACTCACTACGGGGCGACTCCTTACGGGCTCATCCATTGTCTGTTCGAGCTCTACGGTGGAGCCTGCTCGAGTCGCGTCCTCAGCGCGTTTGGCAAGCTCTTCCAGTCGTATCTTCGGATACGCGGCTTCACCCTGGGCATCGAGGATATCCTCGTGGTTGCCGAGAGCGACCGGAGGCGTCGCGAGATCGTGCGGGAATGCCGAACGATCGGGGATCACGTGCAACGTTCGGCGGTCGAACTTGCGGAAAACGCGGAGAGCGAGGCGGTCAAGAAGAAGATCGAAGAGTCGTACGCCGGTGATCCGAAGTTTCGGGCGCAGATGGACAGGCGATACAAAACGGCGTTGGACGTGTACACGAACGACATCAACAAGACTTGCCTGCCGGCGGGATTGCTGAAGAAGTTTCCCGATAATAATCTCCAGCTGATGGTCCAATCGGGCGCGAAAGGATCGACCGTCAACACGATGCAGATATCTTGCCTTCTCGGGCAAATCGAGCTCGAGGGCAAACGGCCACCTCTCATGATAAGCGGCAAGAGCCTGCCGAGCTTTCCCGCCTACGATCCGAGTCCCCGTTCGGGCGGCTTCATCGACGGCCGCTTCATGACCGGCATACAGCCCCAGGAGTTCTTCTTCCATTGCATGGCCGGTCGCGAGGGCCTCATCGACACCGCCGTCAAGACATCGCGCTCCGGTTATCTCCAGCGGTGCCTCATCAAACACCTCGAGGGCCTCACCGTGAACTACGACTCGACCGTTCGCGACTCGGACGGCAGCCTCGTTCAAATGTCCTACGGCGAGGACGGCCTCGACATACCAAACTCGCGATTCCTCAGGAGCGAGGAGCTACGTTTCCTCGTCGAGAATCGCCGGGCTATCGTCGATCCCGAACTTCTCGCCCATCTAAAGGACGAGAACGTCGAGAAAATTCGCAAGATCGGCAGGAAGATACGAAGATGGCGCTCGCGACACGGCGATCCACTCGCCAAAAGGAGAACCAGCGAGTTCGCGAGATTCTCCGCGGCGCACGGGAATCCGGCGAGCTCGAAGAATCGACGCGTCGATTCCAACACCGGACGCACCAAGGCGTCACTCTCCCTCATGAAGAAGTGGATCAAGAGCGACGAGGAGACCAAGAAGCGGTACAGGGACGAGTGCACCAGGTGCCCGGATCCGGCGACCTCTCGGTATCGGCAGGTAAACACGATTCTCCGGTTTGCCACGAACCGCCGCCATTAGGTGGTTAACCGCATAGGTTGCTGCGATCACATCGTATTAGGTTGATAAAAAAGTTTCGTCGCTATAATTTCAATATAATTTATTTATATATCTTATACAAAACATTTCTAATCAACGATATATTCGCCATCGGTTCCTATGACACTCGACCATCTAGTCGGCAGCGCATTTATTCCCTTTGCCCAAAACTGCGGCGGCTGGGACTCAAAGAAATTTGAAACATCCCTTCTGAGATCGTCGACGTTTTTGAAAGTTTTGTTCCTCAAATATGCCTTGAAATGTCTGAACAAATGGTAGTCAGATGGCGCGATGTCGGGAGAGTATGGTGGATGAGGAACGGTATTCCAGTGAAGCTCAGTGATTGTTTTGTGGGTTTCCTTTGCGACATGGGGTCTCGCGTTGTCGTGGAGAAGGTGCACAGTCGCGCGTCTTGGCCGTCTTTCTCTTATAGCTTTTGCCAATTCCTGGAGATTCTCGATGTATCGTGTAGAGGAGATCGTCTTGCCTACAGGGAGAAAATTGTGAAACAGCATTCCCTTTGCGTCCCAGAAACGGCACAACAAAATCTTTTGTGAGTGACGATCAGGTTTTGGTTGGTGCGGTGGTTTTTCTCCGATAGGAAGCCAGTAGGCTAGACGCGTTCTGTTATCATACAAGACCCAGCTTTCACCTCCCGTCACAAGATCTTCTAAAAACTCCTTGCGATGATGGCGAAGCCGGAGAGACTGGCAGATGGTCACGCGGCGGTTCTTATTGGCGTCGGTGAGACGGTGCGGTATCCATTGAGCTAGAACCTTCCTGTATCCCAAGTTGTGTAAGTGATTTACTATTGACTGTTGGGTGCAGCCAAGTTCTCTCGCTAGCTCGCGCGTACTTGCTTCCGGTTTTTCTTTGATGCAGCGGAGTAATGCGTCTTCATCGATGGTCGACGGTCGTTCGGAACGTTCCTTATCTTCAAGGCTTTTGTCTCCAGATATAAAACGATTGAACCAACGCTGGACTGTTCGATGAGAAACTACGTTCTCGCTGAATGCATCCTGAATATTTTTAGCAGTTGTGATTGCGTTCGTGTCGCGCCGCCACTCGTAAAATATGATCGCTCGAAGTTGCTCCTGCGAGATCGAAGCCATTTCTGTCCACTAGAACGCGCGCTCGTCCTTTTATACCCTGTCACGCGGAAGAGTAGAAAACATTCTAGAATATTCTCGACATAGCTCGATGTCATATTGCGTCAATACGTAAAAAAACATTTTTAAAATTTTTGCGACAACACTTTTTTATCAACCTAATATTTCACACGACCGCTGGCGGTTCGCATTCTGAACGATCTCTCGTGTATATACCGACCGAATTAAGCGGCCTATGCAGGAACGCAGTAGCGATGATAACGACGAAATGATAACAACAATGTAAGAATTCTTAATTATCCGTACCAACGAGGCTGTCATGTGCACAGATAAACAGAGAATAACATTGTTATTGCGTATCGGGAGTTGAGGACACATGTATACCAGCCACGTCTTATTGCGTCGTCGAAGTGGGGTTATTGTGGCGGTTAACTAACAATAAGAGCGATTCCTTATTACCGTACAGACAGCGGCCCAAGCGGCCTATACAGGAACTACGACCGCAAGCGGCCTATGCGGGAACTACTCAGTTCTTATCGCCCTACAGACAACGGCCCACGCAGTCTATACAGGGCATGGACGTATAAATATCGGAACGGAGCCTATTGAATTTTTCGAAATTTCGGACTGGTCCCTCAATAGATTTTTTGAAATTTTCAAAGTGTACTGGCCCCATAACAGAAATATTACTCGGGCGCTAGGAAATGTTACGGGAGTGCTAGAAAATGTAACTAGGTTACTCCGATGAAGATGTTACTAGGATGCTAGAAAACTTTGCTAGAATACTCCAACGAAAAGGGTGCTAGAAACACGATAAAATGTTACTAGAAACTCAAGATAATGTTACTGGGATATCCCAGTGGAAATGTTACTAGAATACTATTGTAAAAATGTTACTATGATGGTAAAAAAGGTTACTGGAATACTATGATGAACATATTAGTAGAGTGCGAGAAAACGTCACTAGGATACTCCAGCAGAAATGTTACTAGGATACTTCAATGGAACTGTTAGTCGAATGGTAGAAAATGTTACTAGAATGCTCTGATGGCAGTGTTACTAGGACGCTAGAAAATGTTACTAGGATTATCCAATGCAACTGTTACTCCAGTGAACATGTTACCAGGATGCTCGACAATGTTTCTGAGATGCACCGATGGAAATATTACCAGGACAGCCTAATGGAAATGTTACTAGGATACTCCAATGAACATATTACTAGGATAGCCTAATGGAAATATTACTAGAACAGCCTAATGGAAATTTACGGATATTCAATCCAAATGTTACTAGGATGCTCGAAAACATTACTAGAACACTGCAGTGAAAATGTTAGTCAGATACCCCACTGCAAATATGACTAGGATACTCAATGGAAATATTACCAGAATGCTAGAAAATGTTATTAAGATACTCGAATGGGAGTATTTCCAGGATGCTGGAAAATGTTACTAGGATACTCTAATTGGAGTATACCAGGATGCTGGAAAATGTTACTAGGACGCTCGAATGGTAGTATTACCAGGATGCTGGTAAATGTTACTAGGGTCCTCCATATGGAAAACTCCGTAATAGTCGCGGTATCGTTGAAATTCTGTCGGCAGGATCTCCAGTTCGGCGTTCTCACGGAGAAGATCGAGGCTCTGGTGGAGGATTATTGCGCGAGGGCTGGCCAACGAACTCGGGGCATGCCCGGCGCGGTCGATAAGGAAGAGGTGCGGGATTTAATGTGCACGAAGGTAATGAAGAGCCTCTGTCCGCCTGGTGAGCCGGTGGGCTTGCTCGCGGCTCAATCCATCGGCGAGCCCTCGACCCAAATGACACTCAACACTTTCCACTTCGCTGGTCGGGGTGAGATGAACGTTACCCTGGGAATTCCTCGTTTGCGCGAGATCCTCATGATGGCCTCGAAGAACATAAAGACGCCGAGTATGGAGATACCGTTTAGGCGCGATCTCGAGGACGTTGCGAAACGCGCGAGCAAGCTCCAGCTAAGGCTGACAAGGTGCGTACTCGCGAACGTACTCAAGAGCATGAGGATCGAGAGAAGACTCGAGAACTGCCCGGAGCGACAACTCGTGTACGAGTTGAGGATCGACTGTCTACCCCACAAGTGTTACAGAAACGAATTTTGCGTAAAGCCGCGCAACATCCTCGAGCAAATCGAGCGTTATTTTTTCAAGCAACTCTTTCGCGAGATAAAGAAATTCGGCAAGGTCACGGGTACGCTGTTGCACATAGAGGACGAGAAGAAGCGCGATCGGGAGGACGACGCCATTTTGGACGAGGGCGAAACGGAGGACGAGCCTCGAGGCGGCGCCAAAAACGCCGATATCGGCGAAGCCCACGAATCCTCGGACGAGGAACAACCCGCCGAGGACGCGGACGCCACGGCCTCGCGCTCGGTCGCGCGACATCGCGAAAACCAGGAGTACGAGGATCCCGAGGACGAGGACGAAACGCCCGATGACAAGGAGGAACGCGACGACGAGAACGAAACTACCAAGGAACAGAACATCGACGATGACGACTACGACGGCGACGATGCGAGCGACAGGGTCGCATCCGACGCCGATCGTTTCGTCACCGAACAGAGGAAAAGGGACGTCCTCGCCATGTACACCCACGCGCTCGATTACGACTACGACGACAACAAGTTTCTCTGGTGCAAACTCAAGTTTTGGGTGAGCAGCGTTTCCTTTTTTTTTCTTCGTTCGAAGCATGTTTTCCTCTTCGCGTACATGTTCTCCAGAAGTAAATACTCGTTTCGATCTTGTCTTTTTTTGCTTCGCTTAGTTGCCGCTGAAAATGACGAGACTGGATTTGCCGTCGATACTGAGAGCGGTCGCGAACAAGGTCGTACTGTGGGAAACGCCTGCTATAAAACGAGCGTTCACTTTTCAGAATTCGGACGGCGAAACGATACTGAAGACCGACGGCTTGAACATAATAGTACGTTCGAACTTTTCTTGTTATTAATCATTATTATTCATTTGTTTTGACTATTTCATTATTTGAGAAGGTCAAAAAACGGGGTCAAAAGAGTCTAAATTCGTTTTACCCACAGCTGCTCCGATTGATGTTTACTTATGTTCATTATTCGTATTAACGATTATAGTGTGGCGAATGATGAATTTGTTGCACGTGAACAAACAAATAGTGATAAATTAGATTTTCAACGACTCGGTAGTAATCTTGGTAATAATATTAAGACGGAATGACACCGGACGCGAAACGCGGACGCGGCCCCGGCTCCCGACCGGTAGGGCAGAACTCGATCGAGCTACTGCGCCCCACCGGTAGATGGAGACATTGCGTCTCGCCTTCCACGGGCCTCGAAGCGTCCCGCAACGCATGCGCGCGTGCGCGTCGGTGCGCGTCCATTGCCAACGTGCGTATCGAGCTCGTGCACACACTGCGAAAAAAATCCAACAATAATTAAGGGGAGTTTTCACGAAAATTACGATGCTGCACGAAAAACGTGGGACCAATCGCTTGCGTAGAAATTATTTATATGTGGCGACTAAATTTTCAACGAAGTAGGGTTAAAAACTAACAGATGGCGCCGCATGAAGTCTTTCGCATTTACACCGGGAATTAATGTGTTAAGCACAGTAAAATATGAGCCGCCGAAATATCAATTTTAAATTTCTTGCTTATCAATGACGACTTGATGCAAGCTTAAAATGCATAGAAAAAAGAAAGCATCTTTTTGTATATGAAAATCTATTATTACGACTAATTACAGTAATTATTCTCGAGGATACTGTATCAAGAATGAAAACGACATATATTGAAAATTATCCAAGTTCATTTATGATTTTCAGCAAAGAAACACAAGATGCAAGAATATAAAGAATTAATGAAAAAACAATGAAGCAAAAAAGAACGAATCAAACTTCCATCGAGGGCCCTTGAATGTTCATCTTACATTTTGAGGTTATAATTCCTTTTGCACAAACCATAGAAATACCATACATTTATAAGTCATTCGAATAGTGAAAATACAATACATAAAATACTTACAGTCCTTCCAATCTGTCTTCGGTTTAATTTCACCAATATTCACTATTAATAATCGAATAATATAAACATCCGCACCAAAGAAATAACTTTTGCCGGCAACGAAAAAATAGGTTAAACGCAATGGGATGCAAATGGACGCTCGGACCGCTCGGACCGCTCAGCTTGTTTTCTGATTGGTGCAATAAACGATGGCTAGGAAAAACTTGTTACCAATCAGCATTTCGGATTTGTGTTGAATAGCACAGTAAAATTGAGAGCACCTATCGTAATTGCCGCTGCTTACACCGCACATATCAAATAAGTCATATCACATTTTAATATATTTACGGAGTATAAGTTGATAAGCCAAAGAAATTACAGTGCTGCACATCACTTATTGCAAAGAATTCTTCATAAATTATTTAGTTTGTTTTGCAATTTTTGAAAGCCGTCTTCTAAAATTCTTCGAACATCGATTGGGTCCCTCGTTTATTGTGAAGTCACAGTAATTTTTGGTGGAAATTTTTCGGAGTGCATCGATGCGCGTCGTCTGCAGAACACGTGACGAGCGTCGCGCGCGGAATTCTCGCGAACTGAGCACGTCGAAGTTCGGGCGATATTTGCTCGCAATTGTCAACAATTACACGATAAATCTGGATTACCACTTTTCTCCTAAGATATGCAACGAAATGCAGCGATTGAGAGCTCAAATTGTTCGTTTTTTATGTGGCTACGCGGCTCCGCCTAAAAAAACTTCCATCCTCAATTCGTCGTTTTGTAGTGAATTATATCTTATTTGTGCTCTCCAACGGTTCGTTGCGATGTTTCTCCGTTATGTTTGCGAACGGGTTGAGAAAAAAAAACGAAAAATTCACAGGAAATGTTCAAGTACGCCGAGATTCTGGATCTTCACAGGCTGTACTCGAACGACATTTACGGGGTGTCGCAGACTTACGGTATCGAGGCCGCAAATAGAGTAATACTAAAGGAAGTTAAGGACGTTTTCAAGATGTACGGGATCACGGTTGACACGAGGCATCTCTCGTTGATCGCCGATTATATGACGTTCGACGGGACTTTCCAGCCGCTGAGCCGACGGGGCATGGAAGATTCGGCCTCGCCTCTCCAGCAAATGAGCTTCGAGAGCTCCCTCATTTTCCTCAAAAACGCGACACTCCAAGGTAGCCATCATTAATGATTAAATATTTAATACTTCGATAATTATCCCGGCATCAGTATATATCTCATAATTATCTTATAGTTAATAATCCGTTGCTAATCGTTATACTGCATTTGGTAATCCTTTATTAATCTGCTTATTTTTAATAATCGTTCAATGATTATCCTGTTGTTCTTTTCTCACAGGCAAACAGGACGATTTGACGTCACCCTCGAGCCGTTTGATGATCGGCAGGCCTTGCAAAACTGGCACCGGTATGTTCAACGTGCTCTACAGGACTCACGACACACTCGCAACTTAGCGAATTGTCACGTCGATCGTGCATCTTACGGTTGTACGCCCAAACGGAAAAATGCTTAACAAAAATATATCAATTACTTTTTAACGTTGATTATTATTGTTCTTAGGAATTATTTGTTTCTTATTGTTGATTTATTATTATTATGTATAAATTTCATTAATCCGGCAAACGCACTTTCTCAACTTGCACGTATCGTTGGGAGCTAGGCCCGATCTTAATCCAGACCGGACCAATAATACTGCGCGACACCCACGAGGGCTCTGACAGCACCGCTGGTGTCATCCAGTGGAATAAGCGATAAAGAACCATGCTGGTGGACGATTTCCGAGAGTAGGTCCAAACTCGTTATTACATCGCTTACTATTCCAAGGACAATGCGGTCGTGGAACTTCGCTGGATGTTCATTATCTTGCGTGTGACGATGTCTACTCGCAGGCTTATTCTTGCTCTTTAAAATACCCCAAGTTGCGATGGTGACTTTTATTTTTCCAACCAGAAGGGTTCATGTTTATTTTGTTCGGTTTGAAATTTCATTCCTATTGTTTCATGTCAATTTAAACATATTGGTTTTGCTTTAAAGTTTGGGTTTAGAGTTAACGTCACTTTAGGATTCCGTACAGTCCGGGATTATTGGTATTGTCATTCAATTTTGTTTAAGTCTCGTTTCCGTTTGAGCGTTTTCTCGGGTTTGGGTTTATTATTGCTATTGCAAATTTTTCGATTTTTATTCTTCTTTTTTACACGACATTTCACAATTCTTTTTCTTAGGAAAACTGAGGAGTAGAAGTTTATAATTTTTTCTTTGTTATCAACTAAAAAAGGGAAATAGAATGGATTGCCGAGGAAACGGGTGTGCCTCGTTAAGTTTTCGATGGAAATAAACCGAGTCTGTGCGGTGGCGAGTACGAGGCCGAGAAAAAAACGTTCGGACGTTGTCTGAGCTGTCTCGATTTATTTCGTTCCTTCGGATATTTCCTTCATGCTGAAATATGTATATATAGAGGTATATGCGTACATCGATGTTCAATTATTACGCGAATTCGAATCTTTCGAACAAAAATCGAGAGTAATAAAGGCAAAGCACGCTCCGAATGAAATTCCTCGACATTGGTGACGCTCCAACCGCACGCGGTCAACTTTTCCATAACATCCAATTGTATATTTCACAAGCCGAATCGTTTCATTCACTCTTTTTTCGTCCTTTCTCCTTACTCGCATCTCTTCGTTCGGTGTCTCTGCGCCAAGAATAAACAACAACAAAACGAGTAAAAAGTGTACTGCACAGTGGAGCCAGAAACTACGGGGAAAAAAGCATCAGCAACGACGATACGAGCATGGACGTTCGGCGTCGTTCGAGCGGAAAGAGTGAAACGTCGCGACAGCTGGCCACATCATTGCAATCTTGATTATCTTTTCATCTTTTAACAAAACATTGTACACCAGCGCCCCAACTAAACCACGTACTCGAACGTATACGCTTCTCGATCCATTTACCCCCTCCCCTAGTTGTTTTACGTTTTCTTACTTTGTACGTATACGCGAAGGCTGGACATTTTAAAAAATAATTATATATTTTTACAGTCAATTATTCAGGCGATTTTTGCGACGAGGTGGCCGTTTGCTTGTCCTTTCTTTCTCTCCCTCATTTGTGTTTTTCGATCATCTCCTTCAGTTTGTCGAGACTTGCGCCGGAGAAGGCGTCCAGCTGTAATTTTATATTGGTCATTATTACTGTTGTATAACACGCGTACACACACATATAACATTTCAATATAACATGCAACATTTCAATCTTCATATAGTACTTTCAATCGACATTGGTTATTGAGCACTCGGTTGAACATTATCGACTTTACTAGTGAGTTCATGTTTCGAGCAGTTGGCAACGCTACATAACCTCACTTTAGAAGAATTCAAACATAACCTCTCAACTACTCGACAAATGCCAAAACATGGCGCAACTACGTGTAAGCGGTCGTTTCGCGAAAATCTCGCATTGAGCAAAAACATATTTGTATACGTAATAATCAATGTTAAAAAGTTAAGATCTACGATCAACATATTTTTATAAATGTTTCATCCTTCGGTTTATGACTACTTTCAATATATTCTTATTGTATTCAGCGTGATCTGCATCGTAGACATTCGGCGTGAATTGCCGTTTAGGAATTTCCCCTAGCAATCGCAGCTGACGCTTCGATCGTCGTTTAGGGAGAGACAGACGGGCGCATAGCAAAATTCAATAAATTATCGTGAACACATTACACGGTGGATCAGCTACAATTTTTGCGGGTGAATTCCGTATTGATCGACGATTCGAACGAGAAGTTTCGTTTTTTTTTGGGTCAAACGACTAAATTTTACGTAAAGTTATCGTTAGCGGTAAACTTTTCGGAGGTTAAGGGAGCTTTCCAGTGTGAAATTTTCAAAAAATCGATTTTTTCTTTTTGCTTTATCGAATAGTATACACTCTTCCGAATATTCCCTGAAATTTTCATGCCGAAATTCAGATTATTTCGGTTACTGTACAGCATTTCTTGGAAGAAGGCAACGGAGCGCTACAGCTACAGCGAAACTTTGAACGCGTTTTTCTCGAAACAGCATTTTTCAAAACGGTGTCCAACTTGGAGGGCAGAGTTTTAAAGCTATCGAGTTGAATTTTTTACACAATATTCTTAACGTCATTGTTTATCGTGCTATGGAAGCTTTTTTTTTTTTTGACATCTTCCTATTTTTTTGTAAAAAAAACTGCCAAAAAAAATGCTAAAATCGATACTTTTTGTTCAAACCGGCGCCATTTTTGCAAAAAAAAAAAAAAAAAGCCTCCATAGCACGAAAGCCAATTATATACCGATCAATAATCTTTTTGTGTTTTTTGTTTCAGATCAAAATTGTGACTCCCAACGTGGACACCACATCCAAGTGCATTTTCTGCAACAATTGTTTCATCATTTTTATAGATATTAATTAATAAATAAATCGATCTTTAAAAAGTTGTTTTGTATTCTTCAATACCCAATTAATATACAAAAAAAAACCAGACCGATTAGATTATTTTTTCTTTAAAAAAAAAAATCGCGAAAAACAGCGATTTTTCGGGCTGTCACACTGGAAAGCTTCCTTACCCCCTTCGTTGGCATTGACGCGATAGTGCGTCAAATAATTCCGTGCCCTGTGTGGCATTGGCGCAAAAGTGCGCGAACCTTTATTTCCCCATTTGACTTGCTGTGATTTGAAATTGGAGCCTCGCTCGGGGCTTTTGGGCTCGCCGAATCCGAATATGAAGTAAAAATTTGTAAATTCAAAATGGCGGCGCCAATATGGCGGACAAAAATAAAAAACTTTACTCGATTTAGATGAAAATTATATATCGAAATGCTTACATTATTGTACGATATGTAAGCATTTCGATATATAATTTGAAAAATGTCAAATATTGTGGTTATTTCGATCTTATTATTAATACTATTCTTATTAGTTTTTATTAATTGCTAATAATAATGACTATCAATTAATAACGGTCATTATTAATTAACCAATAATTTTTCGGCCATCTATTAATATTACTTAACACTCAAATTGTCAATTATAATTAATAATCAATTAACTGTCGTTTATTTATTAACAATCAATCAACTGGCATTTATTAATTAATAATCAATTAAGTGCTAATCATAAACTGATAATCAATTAACTGTCGTTTATTAATTAATAATCAAATTGTCAGTTATAATTAATTATAATTATAATTAATTAGCTTATAATTTATAATTAATTAGCTGTTATAATTACAGTTATAATTAATTAGCTGTTAATCATAAACTCAAAATCAATTAACCGTTGTTTATTTATTAATAATCAATTAACTGGCATTTATTAATTAATAATCAATTAAGTGTCGTTTATTCATTATCAATCAATTTATCGTCAATTATCAATTAATAATTGACCATTATTATCATCGTTACGGTTATTAATATCGATATTTATACCTTCTGTCCGTTCTTGATGAAAACAAAAGTGGGCATACTGGCGATTTCATACTCAGCGGCAAGATCCTCGTTCTCGTCGACGTCGACCTTGAGGAAAACGATGTTCGTGCTCTCCTGATATTATTCATAAAAAATCAATGTAAAAAAAAGGTCTCGTTTTTCGTTGTATATTTTTCAATTACAAAACATTGTGGCTAAATTTGTTTTTCTTCATTATTTCTTTGAATATGCTTATTACTCTGTGAAATTCTTAGCGAAACGAGAAATGCGAAATCCAACCTGAGAGAGCAGCTCGAGTTGCGGGGCAATCATTTTGCACGGGCCGCACCATGTCGCGAAGAAATCCACTACGACGAGCTTGTCGCCGGCCTCGGCGAGCTTCGCCTTCATGTCTTCCTGAAATTGGAACGTTTCGCAATATTAACGGTCGATTGAGTCAATCTGATTGTGCGCTGACAGAGAGCGAGAGAAGCGTGTTTGGCCAGTCACCGATTTAGGTTAATTCGACTCCTTGTCACATACATGCACGTACGCAATTTTGGATGAACGCAAGAGAGCGGGAAGCGCGGACGTCTGTTTGTCCGCGTAAAAAAAAAAGCGATCGCAATTCACTCGGCAGATGAGCGATGATAATTGATACGCGGTTCACGTGTATAGAACGTAAGCATCGTTCGTCACAAGCACAAAATGAGAAGACCCTCCCCCTCTTCTCGTGAAATGAGAAGATATATATATATGTGTGTGTATGCCAGGTGTAGAAGTATGAAACCGGAATTTCCCTATAGATGGTGCTAGCCATCAGTTTAGGGACCGTAAGACCGCTTCTGCAGCGCCATCTCCCTCTACATATATATATGTATATATATATATCATTATCTACATATATAATTACTACATATATTGTACTACATATATATATATCATTAAATTAGCCATATAAATGAAGAGAGAGAGAGACCCTTAATAAATACACTTTCGAAACACATTTAAAAAAAAATTATTTACTTCAGTCACTATTTATAGACGAAAATGGTAGTTAAAAAATGTCTTGAAAAAATTGTAGGTCTGCACTGTGATGGAATCTCGAAAAATAACAAAATGGCGAACATTTTTCGAAAAAACATTTTTTCACCGTTTTTGGCAAAAAAATTAGTAAATCCAGGAATTTAAAAAATTCTTGATATGCGCTGTAGATATAGTTATAAATATGTGGTTAAAATTTCATAAGGTTCAGTAGTTTCGAAGATTTGATCAACACGCCGTCGAAAAACGTTGTTTCGAGAAAAACGCGTTTAAAGTTTGTTTGGATTACATAAGTACACAAAAAAAACTTTTTGGGTGTATTTCGGAAGAGTATTTATGAAGTGTAACAACTTTTAAATCGATATTTATAATATAAGCCTACCAAAAAAATTAATGAAAATAGCCTTTTTTGGCGTCTAAAGTGAGAACACCCCTTAAGGGAGACTTCCGGTCGAAAGCTGGGAAAAAGGTGAATTTCGACCATTTTGAATGGATACGCGTTGATAGAATGGAAATTCTGTCCAGAGGTCTTTATTCTGCATATCTTTAAGTACTTCTACAAATTTTTTCACAACTGGCTTCTTTCTATCTCCCTGCGTACTTCGAAGGCAAATCTATCTAGAACTTTACTTGAGGCTCAAATCCTATTGAATTTTCGGTCGAGGTAAGATTGGAGAACTCTAGCCGACCGCGGGACATTATCATACAAAGGTGGCTCACTTCATTCAGCTTCGGCGCCGCCATCTTTCGACAAAACTTGTAAAGATACTCGAAAATATGTAGAATAAAAACCACTAAACGGAATTTCCATTCCATCAACTGGGTATCGATAAAAAATTGTCGAAAATCACGTTTTTTTTCGGGATCTAGAAGCGTTCTGATAACAAAAATCGATAATGGAACAGCGATCAAATTACCAAGATATCGTGATTGAAACGGAAAAAATCGGAAAAATCGGAAACGGAAAAAATCGGAAAAAAACATTTACGAGATACGCCTCTTCTATACTATATTGATATTGGTGCACGTATAAAATAAATTGGAAGATCGAAGTTCGCGGCGCTGCGCAGAACGCGAGCATGTATATATATATATATATATAATCGACGAATCGCTGTAGCTAAGGAAACCCCTCGTTTAGTCGCCGATCGCGACAAGTAGGGCGAAATAAGGCGTGAACGGTTGATCGTCCGATAGCCGAGGTTACGATGATTAATATTTCGAACGAATTCGTACTCGATTGCGTTCGTAAGACGCGCGCTAATTGGATGCCATTCCAGGCTCATCGGGACTGTGGCGGGCGCGGCGAGCGCGTAGCCATGGTGGAATATATACATCATAACCTAGAAGTATCGCGTACTTTTCGCTTCGTCGCGCGGAAAGAATGGAATCGAGTTTCAACGGAGCAAAAAAAAAAACATCACACCAGTTTTCATCGAGAACCACTTTTTGCACAGGGGCGTTGCGAGTGCGGACGCGCGAGTCAGCGATTAGGAATTTGGGCCACGTACGTGCGCGATGCCGGCGGCAAAGGGAATCTTCCGGATTCGGCGGAATTTCGTATTTTATATACTTTTAGAATATGTAAATAAAAGTAAATAAGAGTAAATAAAAAACTTGATTTGTTAATTGCAATGGTGAGGCGTACGGTCTTTTCTTTTCACTTTGAAGGCCAGCGCCGCTCTACTGTTCATTTATCATTCATTTCCGCGTTCGCGCAGGCAGGTACTCAGGGTCATCAAAAACGCGTTTTACTCTTTCCCCATATATATAGTACGCACGCACACACACATATATATATATATATATATACACACAATTTACACCAAAGCATGACGAACGCGTAAAACAGCAAATACGTGTGACTTACGGAGGATTGAACTTGGTAGACCATCTTTCAAATTATCTCGTCCTAGATTATTATTCTTTTTTCTAACCGGTACAAAACCTTTCGAAGGTTTTCGTTGTTTTTTTTCTCACAAACTCGTCAGATGTCTAACTGGCGAAGAACGCTCTGGTACTGACTGGAATACGGCGGCGTCGCGACGCGTCGTAATCGCACGCGCGGCTTTGGTTAGGGACGTGCCGGGGGGGGGGGGGGGTCTCGGGTTCGATCATATATCGCACACACGGAAGACCGTTCGGTGCGGCACGGGCGACCGTCGTCGCGCATTACTCGGGGCGACGCGTCACGAGGATTCACGAAGTGTGCCGAACGGTCCGTCGTGGTTGTCCGGCGACTACCTCGATCGCGAGTGAATTTTCTACCGCGTTATATCGTCCATAGTCGAGCATATGCATCTTTAGTTGCGATAATAATACTACACATTTCCCGTTTGTGGGAATGCTCGAACGCGGAGCCGGAAGTCTCGCACAATGTGACGGATCGTCGATATTTTTTTAGCAATGCATACGCAATATACGTCATCCGTATGTTGAATGTTGCGGGACTGAAATCGAAAAATAAATTCGTGTATCTGTATTTACGATTATTCGGGATTTGAAATTACCGAACAATTTTTCAGCTCGATTTAGAACGAAACCGTGAAGAATTTTTTCGAAACTATTTGTTTCCCCTTAGTTACAGCATGCATAAAAAAGCATCGGCAACGCGATGGTATATGTCGGGTCAATCGCAGTTGTTATTAATGATGCAATTCTGACGTTATTACTCATCTTTACGTTATTATTTATTTTCATTTCCCGAGTTGGAACGTATGTCCAACTCTTATAACAATAACAACAACAACAACAACAACAACAACAACAACAACAACAATAATAATAATAATAATAATAAGAGAACTTATTTATTTATATCTTTTTTAATTACTAATATTTTTTATGAAATTTGCTACTCAACTTTGTTGACGTACATGCAAATAAATGTCTAAACGATTTTTCCATCATTTTACTTGTTTCTTTAATGTAAGATCAACTTTGCGAAACAGTCCTCATTTTCGGGTCGTCACCTCAGCCTAGGCCCTCAATATTTTTTTTCCCATACAATGTTTTGAATAAAACGAAAAAAAAAAACATTCATACTAATGGATGATAATTTTTTTTCGGACGAATCGTGAGCAAATCAAAGCGCACTTACGAAACTCGACAATGATATCATATGGTGACGGCATTCGCGCGAAAGCTTGCGTTAAAAATTGGCTATGCGTGTGTACGTTATGTACGGCGTGAGGGGGGCAAAGGAAGCACACACACACTTGCGTTATGTCCATACGCTGCGATGCGATGATACACACATTGCTCAGATGCACATACATAGGTGTGTGTATTATATATATATATGATACAGCGTACCGATGAGAAGTCGACATCCTCACTATTCACATCAATTAGCGTGGTGAATTCACCTCGATAAAATTGAATCATACGAGAATATATTGATGTCATATCTCATGTAACTATATATACAAGATACAACGTCAGATACGAAGATTATAAAGACGACGAGTTCGTAACAATCATTGTGTAATAACAATAATGATAATGACCGATTGGATGCGTATAGGAAAAGAAGATTCGATTGAACGTGGCGCCAAAAGGCCACGCAAGCTGCCCAATAGTCAAAAGAAATCCGTAAGGATGCATAGAATACGGCGTCATTGCGATAATAACGAGAATCCATGCACGAGAAAGAACACGAGCTCACGTGCAGCCTTGGAAGTTGGGTAGCGAAACGAGGCGATAAAACTATTCGCGTACTAGATTTATTCTGATCGATAATAGTCATATCGATCGAAAAATAAGCTGCAGTGAGGTTATGTTCGCGTTTTCTGGGTTGCAAAAATGTCAACGCCAAGGGTAAACATAGTCAATAAATATAAGCGATATTCGTGATCTCGTCAATAATTACTGATGTCTAAATACGTCAGCAACTATCTTGACACGTGTATTGAGACGAATATGGCGATATTCACTGACTGTGTAACCCTTACCAATAGCACGTAAAGGGGCGACATAACCTCACAAATTTTCGACATAACCTCGTTTTCCATGAATCTTAACGTAACCGCACAAAAACAAAGCATCAGGCTGTGCAGAATTCACTGACGCAGAGCTTGACGTTCTTCTTTTGTCCTGAATGTTATACATGTCTGAGAAAACGCTGTTCTAAAATTTCAACTACTCTCGGGCACTCGTGTCACGTGGTACAGCTTGCACTTTGTTTAAAGGGATCATCAGGGTAAAATTTTCGAAAAATCGATTTGTTTCTGCATTATCCGATAGTATAGACGGTTATAAACGTGCCGTTCAACTTTTCGGGCGAAATTCGAATTATGTTGCTACAGCGCTTTTCACAAAAAAAGGGATTCGACCAGCTGCGCGAGAGCTGGCGCGGAGGGACGCGTTTTTATCGAAATGTCGTTTTTTAAAACGGGGTTCACTCTCAAAGGAAGAATTTTCAGGCTATCCGTTTCAAATCTTGACACAACATTCTTCACGCCATTCTTCGTCTTGCTATGGGAGCTTTTTTCAAATATTTTTTTTTCAACGGAGAACTGTCGAAAAGATAGGCTAAATTCGATCCTTTTTTTTTTAAACCGCCGCCACTGATCATTTTTTTTTTTTTAAACCTCCATAGGAACATCGTGTTTATTGCTGATTAATAATATTCTTACAAATTTTGCTTCAGATAATATTAAAGATATTGGATATTAATATTAGATAAATTAAAGTAAACGTTTGAAAATTTATTTGCTGTTCTTCATAAGTGCTTTGATTTGACGTAAAACTATCCGACTAATTGACGTATTTTGACCATCGAAAAAAAATCGCGAAAATTAGCTACTTTTTCGACCCGTTACACTTGTTAGACGATTCTTTAAAGCAGACTGCCAGTCTGGAGCTTTGAGGAAAAGGCGATTTTTCGGCTATTTATTACGGATACCAAGTCGATAGAATTAAAATTCCGGTTAGTGGTCTTTGCTTTGCGTATCTTTACAAATTTAGACCCGAAATTCTTTTTTTAACCTCAAAGCAACGTTTCACATCGAAGTACGTAGAGTATTTTTGATATGTTGAACAGTTTATCTGGAAAAAGATTCTTTTCGACAATTTTTTCTTATCGAAAACCATTTTTTTCAAACGTGCATTCTTTTCTCAGAAACCGACATTTTTCGATTTTTTTTTATACTTCGAAGGGACATCTTATCCAAAACGCAAATTATTTTGAAGTTTCGTTGCAGATAAAAAGTTAGAGTACTCTGGCCAGGTGCAGAATGCTATTGGACGAAGCGGACGCGCTTCATCCAGCCTTGGCGCCGCCATTTTGTTATAGATTCTATGGAAAATGTTGTAAAGATACTTAAAGATATGTAGAATAAAGGCCATTAAACGGAATATTCATTGTATCAACTGGGTGTCACGAAAAGTTGTCGAAATATGCCGTTTTTCCGGGCTCTGTACTGATAGTCTCCCTTATTTCCGCGGGCGTTTGGAGGTTATGTACGGATTCGTTATCGAACTCCACTTCCGTATTCTCTGGTTCTTAATGCTCTGAGGTTTAATACCGCGTTTTCGAACCAGTTTTTCCTCCTTGCGATCTCGAAAATCAGCGAGTTAATTGAATGTTGAAAATCCTAAAGTGTAATTACCGTGTATGTTTTGTCTTCCAACATGTCGAGGCGTTTTGTCAGCCCGATAGCTGCATTTATTTTTGGATGCAAGCCCGTAAGAGAATATTTGGGGTTCCGCGTAGTAGCTTTTATCGTGCGATACCTGAAGCAAGTGTCGTTTCCGGTCTCATTATCGTACACTTCCGGCACTCTATTTGCGGGATTGATTTTTTTATCGGTTTCCGTCAATAACGAGACATAACCTCTGGCGCAGTTGTCATTTACACATTGGCTCTCACTCGACAACGTTGCCACGCTAAGCATGAAAAAGTGTTAAAAATAAAAAGGAAATATGATTACATAAGGCGAGCTGGCGGTTCGTTCAATAAGGAAGCGTAGTCGCCACGCGCTTGGTGTGCCATAAAAATGTATGTATACTCAGTGCACATATTGGCGCAGCGAGTCATGTAGATCGCTACGATATCGTTCGTGCTGTATTGTACGAGGCCGGCCTGTGCTGCTGCGTCACATAAAAAGCGAACGTGCTGCACGCGAACCAAAATGGAAAGTGATACAAGCTTTGAGAGAAGTTCGAGTATCGACTAAAGTGCCGAGGGCAATGATAATTACATAAACGTCGCATGACCATACTCCCGCAATTTTCTATTCAGAGACCGTTTTCCTTTTACGTTGGACTTATCGTCGACCAGATCGTAATTGCGTGTCATAAAAATGTAGCATTCCATTAAAATACTAAACGTGACCTCGACTTGACCTTCACGCCACTACCGGCAAAATTAAGAATATGACCACTGTATTCGCTACTCGAAAGACTACAACTTTGGCTCAAGCGTTTTTTCGATCGAAGGTACCGTTCTCGAGATATTCCGCATTTCGTTTTAAAAAAAGACCGTGTGTAGTTTCGTTAGCCCCCGCTTCGTTGAGCGCTGCACCCCGCCCCGAGGACTGCGATTGGCTCGCGCCTCTCTCGCTCTTGCTGTCCTATCGGACGATGACCCGCGGTTGGTGCGCGCGCGATTGGTGGAGGGGATCTTGTATGTTTCAGCAAAGGTTGCGTTGTCGAAATTTTGACTGTATTTTACGATTCTCACGCAAAACGAGAATAATAATGACGCGTCGGAAATGTACTGGACATTGAGGAGGCACGTATTCTCTCTCTTGGGAAATCTCAGACATTTACGAAGTAACTTGGCGCCCTCGGGGGAGTGGACGGTCGATCGATGCACTCAAGGACAATAACTCGATTGGTAATTTAACTATGGCGAAACAGGCCGTTAACATAATAATGTTAACTATATTAACTACTACAATATTACGCTATTAATGTGATGAACTTATTGATTATTTTAGTTAAAAATATCTAGTAATATATGTATTAACGATAATGAATTTGATCGATTAGTGTCGTTATATGCAATAGTTAACTATTATCGGAATATTCTACAACTATTGCAACAATTATACCTATCATTCTAAACGGTTACATTTAATTGTACCGTAATATTAAAATTGCAAAAGAAACAGATGTACAAGAAAATAAATCAAAAGACGTTGTTACGTTCTTCGGCTTAAAAAAAAAACAAAAAATCCGATTTTAAGGTTCAAAGAAAGTAGCTAGTTTACAAAGAGCTCTGCCGAGCATCGTCTCCATGACGACGTGACGGTAACTTTCATCGTGCGAAACAGCGTACTTATAGCATGGCTAGGATTAGAGCGATCGAGGCGACGCCAACGGCAATATTTAACACTATCGCACATACTAATCCATGAACACGTAGACTGTACAGCGTTCAACGAGAGAACAATACAGCACCGCGCAGCTTTGAGCGGCCTGTAGAATGGGTGGGGATAGCGGGGCTTGCTGCTCAGTACCGTATTGAGTCCTGCACCCACGTGGCAATGTGGAAGGGGTAAAGAGGATAGCGCATTAGGCGGGATCGGATCGTAGTGAACGAATTTAGGTTCGGACGCGTGTCGTTCCTTCATTGAACGCGGAAGAAATACCGGAATCCAAACTCAGCATTTGATCTCGTCCCCAAAATTGTGAATATTAAGGGTGGCGGTGTAGGCTTTCGAAGGTCATATGCTATATATATTTTGTATGTATATAAAATATTAGCTCAGATTGTAAGACAGATTCTAAAACAAATGTCTAACATATCTAACCTTAATTAAGTGTCACTGTTATAAAGAAACTTAAGATTAAGTGTTACACTGATTGGTACGAATGCAGTATTGACGAAGTAGTGTAATTTTGGAGTGACTCCACGCAGATGCGTAGTTTTTTATTGAAAAATAGATGTTTTTTTGTTATCGTCCGTAATTTATCGGAGTACAAAAACAAGTATGTATTACAAATTTGAGCCTGCAAATATGATTAATTTTTTCAAGAGGCTCCCTTTGTTGCTTTTGACATAATTTTTCGTTCAAAATTCTCACGTGGACATCTTGAAAACAACGAATAAAATTGTTCAAAGTAGGGTAATTTCATACAGGTCTGTTGTAAGGTTAGAACCTCGTTCTATGACTCCCGTCTCGACCGCTATATTACTACAGGTATATATAAACGGTCTATTCCTATCGACGCGCCATCCCTATCAGTCGGATTTTCGGGTACACGCTATTCACTGTCTCCCCATTGGAGTTTGGTCTCCTGTGTCTAGACTTCATGCTTCTGCGATTCGGTACTCGTGCCCTAACCTACAAAAGGTGTATCATTCAAAATGAACCAAACGGAGATATTCGGTCCACAGTAGCGGCCAAAATGCGTTTTGCGCACGGTCTTACATACAGGTCTTGAAGCGACGGTAGTGGAGAACTTAACGTCCAGTTTTTGTTTCAATTTTCGGCCGCATGGTGCGCATAGTAAAGGGGGTATCGTGTGCGAAGAAGACAGCAATATCGTATGTCTCTGTCTTACATACGGCGCAAGCACTGTAGATTGTAATGTCTCGGTATACGGGTTCTTGTTTCGTTTATGTAAGAAATATCCATTACACGGAAGGTAAACAAATAGGTAAGCATATGGATGCTAAGTTGAACGAATCGATACATACATGTTTGAAAATGTAACCAAACGTATATTAACTGGGTGCGACATCAATCAACGATGATAAAAATGATTGATATATTATGTTCTTTGTATTGCGATGGTAGCTGAATTGTTACGCTGCGCACTTGGAACCCGGAAGTTCTGAATTATCACTAAATTAAATTGTCGATAGTAGATCTTTAATGATATCCATCTTTTTTTAATACGCGTACCGATTTTCAAATGTTATGCGCACATACGGCTATACGACGAAACATTGTACAATCGGTTTAGGTTAGTCTCATAACACCCCTCGATCACAACGACACACGGTGGCGACGGTAAGGAAAAAAAGCTTGTCGTTTCAATACTTATTTGTACAACCGTGGGTTTACGACTTCGATCTTTCCGTTTTATAATATGGCGCCGACAGCCAATGACACCATGTGTCACATGGGTTGTCATGAAGAAAAAATAAAGCGAAGGGTTGAAAGTCTCGAGGCTTTTTTTCGTCTCAGAGGTCACGTGCAGGTGTCGTGCGTAGCCGCGTTCATTGAGTTTGGAAATTGGACGTCACGTATCGCGCCGCGCGCGTGTATCGATCGGGGGGTTAGCTAAAAAGTGACGACATATAAACGCGGTGCGGACGCAGTGGCGCGAAGGTGGGGATAACGGTGAATGCGGCGAATGCCCCGTGCCGCGCAAGCTCCGTAAAACCGTCGAAGCTACGTGTAGCCCGAGGTTGATGTAAGCGAGAGGAACTGGCGAGCGCCGTTCGCGTCATTCATCGTCATTCTTCATTCACATCGTCATTAGTCATTTGTATAGTAAATCGGTTTGCGGTTATTTTTCCTCGACCAAAATTTTATCGTCGTCAAGTCAGGTGAGCGCGGTTTTCGTTCGCCGGTAACAAGAAGCAAAAAAACCAAAAATGGCGGACCAAGAGGAACTCGACTACTACATCATATTCCCGTCCTTCCCGGTCGCCGGGACGGCCTCCGCCGCCGCCCCTCTGGTGACCGACAACACCACCAACGAAGATGAATCGGCCACCCCGGCTAGACAAGATCAACGCGAGGAGTTTGTCTTCGTTTACGAAGAGGACAAACGACCGGTCGTCGTGCTGCTCGGATGGGCCGGCTGTCAGGACAAGTATCTCGCCAAGTACAGCGCTATATACGAGGAGAAGAGGTGAGATCGATCGTCACTTGGTTTTTTCGCACGAATATACCGGACGCCAGTTCAAAGGGACGAAAAAAAAATCATTGAGACCCTGCAGTCGTTACGTTTTACGCACATATTTTTTCACCCTACGCGCCGTTTTGCCGATCCTTCCGCGTAGAGGGCGTTGAGACATCCGTGTCGCGTCTTCCTTAGTTTCTTCGCAGCCAACTTCGTACTTCCGAATACAAAAGCATATCACTTACCAAATTACCGTTTTCCCCCATGTGGCCATACCACCGATTGTTCAAATGTGGTCTTAACTTGGGTTAACCTCAGTTTGAACGCCGATCAAATAGCGTCATGAATGACCGTTGAAATTTCGATCTCTCTTACAAAATGGCCACGTTAAATCGTTCTCCATACCCAAGTAAGGTTAGATCCACCAACTGGACAAAATTAAAATCGAAACGCATCCCAGAGCAAACCTTAACCCACACGTGTCCAATACGTCGAGGTTGAGATCAATCAATTCGATCATTCACTTTTCGAACCTTCCGAATTTAACGATTCACTCCAGGAATTCACAATTTGATTACTGACTCCAGGAATATTGGGAAATCAATTAATCGATTACTTTACGAAGTCGTCTCGCAACGTGAGTCTTACCAACCGCATTTTTCACTATCTCACATTTGCTTTGTGCGGTGTGTTTTGCCTATAACGCTTCGTTTGGTGTGTACATTGCACCCTACTTGAGATATATAGCGCGAGACCTCGCGTAAAATACGCGTATAGTATACACGCAGGGCGAAGGTTATAGCTCTTTACGTATGCAACCGGAAGTATATGTGTAAAGACACGGAGAAATCGATTTTACGCCGTGAAACAACGTAAAGGGCCGATTTGTGCGAATTTGACGGCAGCGTCTTAGGTCACCTGGTGAAGTTCGCGCTAGTAAAATTTTGCATATGGTAATGTATATATATATATATCTACTGGGTGTAGCATTAGGAATGAGACACTGAGTTTTCATTTGAAAATGTGTCGTTGACCTTGGAATCAGTTTGATACTTCCATTTACAAACAACTGCGGCGACCGAAATATAGATCGTGACGAATTTGAAATTATTGTGACATAATTTATTCATGTATGTGTATCTATATATATTTATCATTATTATTATTATGAAAGAAGCATACATAGTTTTTTCGCCAAAGCAATTGCTTCGTGTAATATCCGACAGCTGCATCACGCTGCGTTATACAGCGCCGGTCGAGTGTCTTTTCCGGCGATGGGACCGAATGCCGAACATCGGTAAGCGTCTCGTTCAAGTGATCGCCGATCGTAGCCTCAACGAGCATCCGATATTCTTCCACGTATTCAGCAATGGCGGTGCTTTTCTTTATCAGCACGTAAGCCTCGCTATGCAAGAGGCTGGCACGCCCATTAAGGTGGGACATTTCAATTAAAATTTGCACATAACCGCAATGGATTTGGAAATAGCTCGTTTTTTGACTCCGTCACTAGCTCGCCGGTCGTTGAGCAGACTACCGTTGCGATTGGGCGATCGTGCGGCTTCTTTTGCTAAGCGCTTTCGGAAAAGACGAAAAATTACTTGACGGAACTCGGTACACTGATTCTCTGCGCTAGTACGCGTGACTTGGATTATAAATTGTAGGCATTGAATGAAAACTCGATGAGATGAACGGTTTTACGCAAAACCACGTTTGTAATTATCGAAGTATCGAACTTTTCGTTCATGCGCAACTTCACGCGATAGCCCTCGACTGATTTGGACTCTGAACTAAGTCGCTATGGTAGCGTAGAAATGAAAAAAAAAAAAAGATATTGAAAGAGCGAACACGATGCAAAATAAATCGAAGGAGGACAAGGCAATGACAAATGGATCGGAAATGAGACGATTATTCGTCATTCCGGGATTACAGGTGAAAGGCGTAATCTTCGACAGCGCCCCAGGCGAGAGACGAGTGACGACACTCTTCAAGGCAGTTAGCGCCATTTTAGGTGGACACCCGATGTCCAATATTCCAATATCCTTCTTCATAACCGTCTTCCTCTCGATGTTGTGGCTCTACGAGGTAGGTCTTCGAGACGAGTTTTGTTTTCCCCTAAATTGCAAGCAGCGTGGAATAGGCAAACTGTGTCACGTTTATGAACACCAATGTATATGAGCATTACTTTTGCCAGATAATCGCCCGAGCGTGGGGCAAAGAATATCCCATACAGACGAACCCCATCGCGCTGGCCGAGGAAGTTTATTCCTGGCCCCAACTATTTCTCTACTCGAATGCCGATACGTTGATACCTGCAATGGTAAATTTCTCTCTCGTACTTTGCCTGGCGTCTTTACACGAGGCAGGGAGACTAGATTAAAGGAGTCTGAACTCTAGAAAGTTACTAGCAAAGCCACTGTTGAACCGTGAGGTTTTATAGCGTTGAATTCTACCGCCAGCGAGGCTCCGACTCACTTAATTCTATTGAGATGCCAATAAATCGGTCCCCTAAAAATTACAATCACGTTGATAGGAAGACGCGTTACCATGTTTCAATTTGTTCATTATTTTGAGCCGACCGTTCCTTCTGTTTTAAGCGTTTTAATTCGGTGCTGTTTGATATGTTGTCAGTACAGTATGGTATAATTTGTAGAGTATAGTTCTTTATTTTCAAATATACCCTTAGGTGGATTTACACAGTTCCTCCCCCTGTACATTGATACCCTCTTACACTTTCTTCTTTTTTTACTAACGTTCGTCTTTCGTCCTTTGTCTTCTTTATAATTCCTTTCTTACCACGCATACAAAGACTCTCACACACTCGCACAATTCTTTGAACGATTTTCTTTTCATTTCATTATTGCTTCCTTTTAGTGCCGCCCTTTTGTAGCCTGTTCGCCACTTTTCCAAACCATCTATCATTTCCTTGTTCATTTATTCTTTTACTTTCCTTTAAGTATGCGTCCCAAACTTTCTCCTTTTCACCACGTTTTCCTATATCTCCACATCTTAACCTGGCACATGTTTCTTTACTTCGTCCCTCGATCCCCTTCTCTTCCCAGTACTCTGCCATTTCTCTACCTTGTTTCCGATTTTTGTACTTCCTCCAATAAGTCGAATTCTCAATTTTGTTCCAGCCTTCTTGGTATTTTTTGGTCGGTTTTTCTTCGTATAGCTTTTTCGATTATTTTTCTTACTCCCTCGGTTTTTTTTTTTTGTATACTGGCGCAATTTTGATCGGAGATGGGAATAGTGAGTCGGTTTCATAATAAAAATTTGAAATCGATCTTGCACTTGAAAGATCGATTTGGACGATTAGTTCGAAAGAATCGATTAAGAAAAATCGATTATTGGTCGGACAAGAATCGATTCTTGTAACAATCGATTCTCACGTCGGCATCCCTACCTCGGGCCAACGTGTATTGCCGGGTCATTTCCACAGCTACGCTAATCCCCATATCGCGATCTCTCTTTTGATACGTTGTTTTATTGCTGAAAGAACTGAGCAGCCCCGAGGATACGGACGGAGTTGGCGTTTCTTCTATTCTCACGAATCTCCTATATTCCAGTCTCCCTGCTTTCTACTTTTTCGCCACTCTAACCTCAAAGTCGCGCTTCACAACGTTCGCCAACGGATGTCGCGCAAAACTAGGTTCCCTTTCGTGCTTCTTATGTTTTTTTCCACCCCAAACAGGACGTTGAAAAATTTGCGAGTCGACGCGCGGAGAGGGGCGTTCGAGTGCAGCTCGTTCTATTCGCGGATTCGCCACACGTCAAACACTACGCGATGTATCGTGACGTATACGTGAACACGGTTTGTACGTTCATACACGAGTGTTTGACTACCGCGGCAATGCCGACGTCGGCGATGAGGACCACGGACGACAACGACGACGAGACGTCGGGCAAGAAAACCGGAAGTGGCGACTCTGCGATCGTCGCGTCGTCAAAGTCGAGACTCTTGGGCGACGATAGGTCGATTTTTTATCAGACTGCAGGACCGAGACTCACAAAACGAGTCGTTCTACCCAATGAGGCCTCAAAGCCATTGACTTAAATATTCAAACGAGAAACAAAGAACTTGCGGACATGATGAGTTAATTAACGAACGAACAAAAAAGACGACTTCTAGACTAGAATATATAAATAGGGTCGAAAACTTTCCGTATTGACGAACGAGATGAAAAACGATCATACCGCGCCCTGAAGTTTGCCACTTGCGGAAATTAATAACACAAAAATTCAAAAATACCTTGCGCTCGAAATAATTCGAAACGAAGAAAAGCTTGCTTCTCGAGCGACGAAAATTTCATTGATGAAAAATCGTTTGATTCCTTCTTTTCTATCTTTTTATTTTCGCGCCCGCTGATCGTGTACGCTGCTTAGCCTCTTCTCCATATTACAACAAATATATGCGAATGCTCAGAAAATCGGCCATGCCATTTAGCACAAGGTCCTGATCTCATACCATGCATACTGATCATATGGGAGAAAAGTTGAAAGGTCATTTCAACGTAAAAATCCGAGTATCAGATGTAAGGCGATAAGGAAAAAATATAATACCGAAACACGAACAAAAATGCTGTTGAAAAGGATAAATACGATTTGATAAAGTACGATTTTGAAAAAACTGGCGCAACAATGCGAAAACGCACAGGCATAATATATATAATTTCCTCGAAATATCTTTTTTTCAAGCTAACTTTTCTATACCTTTTTCTTTCGTCGTTGCATTGCATGCAACAAGTCTCTGGCAATCCAATACGTTGCAAAATGGAACACAAAAACCCATAGCATAATTGTGCTCGTAAAAGAGATGAAGGCAAAATTATCGAGCTGGTCTCGAGCAGAACGCTTTATCATATATTTGTGTTATTGTAAAAAATATATATATATATCCCCGTGATATCTCGTTTCTGTCTCGTTCATCGATAACGGCTAACGATCTATGTAACACAAATATATTTTGATCTGTCGAAATAGTTACGAATAAATAAGACTGATAAACGCCTTTTAATGTCGGAGCATTGATCGATTTCCCGAATTATCGAAGACAAATATTTTCGACAATATTACGGATTACTTTTGAAATGTTTTTTCCGTCGATCTGGAAAAATGATGAGATCGAACGAATGGACTTAGTATTTTATTGATAGTTCCGGCGGTTGGCCACTAGAGGCGCCGGGGCTCTAGCGTGCAAATATTAGCACGATGAGAACGTTCCCGATTGCGAGAAAAACGCCAAAATATATCGTCATCGCGTACGCGTTTGTGATTGAGCACACGATAGAAAAGTTGTTCATTCTTCAAAGATATTAATGTGATTGGGTAATATAATGTTAATCATAGATTGGCAGTAACGGTTTTTTTCAAATGAAAAATGAGCTGCGCGCGCATATAACCGCCATATCTTAAAATAACGAAAAACAAACGGTCGAGTCACGTGACCGGGCTAACTTCACGCGTACGAGATTGCGATCAACGGATATTTTGAATCCGCAGATATGATACGATAATATTTTTACGTACGAAGTTACTTAGTGACAGGGAGGATCGAACTGACGAAAAAGTTGGTTCGATTTTGTTTGGGAATGCAGAGACGTTCTTTTACGTCACGATCGTAATATTTTGGGGCTTGGGGTTATCGAACTCCGAGCAACGTCGCAATATCGTCCGAGCATAGAGACCGAGTCCGAGAGGTTGGACTGCCTGACGTACTTCCTAGGAAAAACGTCGGATTCGAAGACTTTGGAGAAAAGTATCGACGAGACAAAAGGTCCCTCCTTCGTGCGGAAAAACGGCAAAGTTATACTTCGTTTCCAGCATTACGCCGATCCGGCGAAGGTCATCGAAGATTACATCTCGGCGAATACGTACAACAAGTTGGTACACTTAATTTATTTTTATCGTCCTTTTGTATGTGGGAGGGAAGTTTTGAAAAAAGCAACAATAAAAAACGTGAATCTCGTGCCGTTTCGATTTGTCGGCAGAGCCAGGCTCATCAAAGTCGAACGCATGTATGCAGGAATAAAAAGCGATGACTTCAAGGTAAATTCACATAAATCAGCGACAAAATAGATTGTAAATTTGTTAATAAAATCACATCAAGTTACTAGTTTTTACGAATAGTGAATAAAATAGGTGAAATTCAGTTTTTTTTCGCAATCCTAAAATTATTAGAAGCACACATCCGTTTTATGATCTTTTTTCAATCGATTAGCAGCACGATCAATTTTTTCCCCGTTTTATCAGATAGAGAAAAAAGTTCCCAAAACGAATATGCAAAAATTGCCGAAGAGGGTGTCGGCAACGAAAAACATTGTCTTCGAATTTTCTCCGGAGCAAAATTGTCCTGACCTCGGGCTTTCGAATGTTTCCAACAAATTACCGGTGACGAGAAAATTACCGCGGCGCAACGTCGTTAAGGGGAAATCGCAAGGTTTGCCAAAATTGTGCGCCATCGATTCATCGACGAATCAAGACGCGAGAATTGTAAATCTCGAGTATTATTCGTCGTACGGAACATTGCCGCAGATACGAAAGGGAGAGAGCCCGAGAATTCCGGACGATCAAAATGTCGGCCACGCGAAAACAAAATGGCAGCTACTGAAGGCGGAAAAAAATTGGTGTAGCAGGAAAAACGCGAATTTTCGGACGAAAAAATTGCACGAGGCACTCGAACAAATCAAAAATAATGGAGAGTAAGGAAAAATTTGTAATATGTATTAAAAAATGATATTTGACAATCATTTTTAAAGCGCGTAACTTCATTCGGTACGTCGGCGACGCACTTCGTACCTCGAGTTTCAAAGTGCGAAGTAAGTCGAGGATGAGTTGAAATTTATTTTTCAAACGATCCAACGAAATCCAACAGATTTCAACTTCCGCGTTATGCCGGAAGCAAAATCGATTATTCGGAGAATTCACGGTGTCTCGGTGTCGAGGATGAGCTCGCAAGAATAAAGGAGGAAATATTTCCTCGACGATATCACGGCAAGAGCGGCGGTGACGCGAGTTCGGAGGAATTGCAGCGCCGCTTGCGGCGGGAAAAATTAACGGGCTTCGGTTTGAAGCCTTCCACCTTGCGCGCGCTGAAAAAATCTTATTTCGACGAAAAAAAGACCGACGAAATATTTGTCTGCGATACGGAAGTTGATGCGAGGGAAAAGATAAGAAATTTTTGCGGGACGATAGAAAAAACTGCTGCACAGACATCCCCCGGTACCGACTTCGAGAAGTATCTGGAAAACTACGACGCGAGACAGGAGCAGAGAAATCGCGAACCGGAAGTTCGAGAACCGTCGAGCTCTCGAGTCGCCGAAATTTTGGCGGGCTTGAATATCGAACATCCGGATTCTTCCGACGAGAACGCCGATAGTCCGAAAATTGCGCACACACCGCGAATTAAACGTTTGAGCGCCGTTTCCAGTATCGAAACGAATCACGAGTGGAAGAATCACGGACCCGAACTGGACAAGAAAAAAATGAAGGATGTCAGCACCGGAAGTAGTGGCGTTGGCACGGCCGATTTGGAGCTCGGTGCCGATACGTTTTTAAAAATGGCTCTCGAGCGGTCTCGGGGCCAAATACCGAGACATTTCGAGTCCGGAATATTGAAATCGAACTACCTTCGTAACGAATCGGATCTTTACCCGATATAGACATTAAATCACGAGGGCGTCAACCGTATCGATATCAAAGATACAGAGTAATATTGATGTGCGTTATTTCTGATAGAAATATTGTACTCGGCAAAATAATCTTCTAACTAAATAAGTATTAATTAAATCGGAGGCGGCGAGTACCCGAAAACATATTCTTTTCTCAAAAAATCACAAATTTTTCATTTTTTCGTTCACCTCTGTAAAACATGAGTAATAATATTCGGATATGTTACTCTACGAAAATGAATAAATAAAAATAGATTCGTGATCTAAGGGGCGATTCTACCGTGGCAGGATGGGAAAATGGAATTTTGGTTTTTTGCGTGTTTGAACTCTGTTCCATCATAGAATCGATATCCAATACAGCGCTGCTGGCAACATATTTCTTTCACGCCTTTACACGATTATAAACTGTTGAATAAATATACATTTATACGAAGAAAAAAACTGTTGTCTATTCTATAAGTGTACCTTCAGGCGAAAAAAAGTTTGTCCCTATACATGCAGCAGTTGGAAAGAGAATGAACAAAATTGCTTATTTTGTTTTGCCGTCATAGCAGAATAGCCCCTTTTCTTTGTACTTCGCAAAAAAGAAAAGTCAATCGACGTCGTTCGAACAAAATCGTTCCTGCATTAAAGTTAAAATATTACTTTTATTATTTACATCACAATCTTTTACACAATGTACAGTTCGTTGGTAACAGAAGTCGGATCGGTTTTTCCTCACCGCGATACATCGAGATAGTTTGACTCCTGTTTTTTTTTTCAAAATCATTCTCCCGCCCGTTCACGCGCTTAAGACTGAGATTGATGTGAAGCGATGCGTGCGATATGTGTAATCAGTCTTCGCGTCGAAGTTCGATTATGAGTCGGTTTTTTCATTCTTTTCCCCAATTCGCGCAAAACAAAAAATAAAAAATCGCGACGCAATGAAAAAATAATATATATCTTTTTTTATATATAAAAAAAGGGGAAACGATCGGAATCAAAAACAAAAACAGAAAATAAACGGAAGAATTTTAAAAGTCGAAAAATTCGCATTTTCTTTCGAAACTTTTTTCTTCTTTTTTCTCCCCGGTCGGTTTGAATGTCGGGAAATCCGCGATGAAAAATCGAAGAAAAAACGAGAGAAGGGGAAAAAAATCGGTGGGACGATTCTCGCCTGGAATAATGTCATTTTCTCCGGCGCCGAGACGCGTTTGTCTTTTTTCTTGTGTTTGCTCCGCTTTTGACGGTCGAGTAGCGATCGAAGGATCACTCCGGGCCGGCGACGCGAGAGTTCGTTGTACCGTCGAAACGTTCAGGAGGCGAGGATTTGCTTGGGCGAGGCCGCGATGACGATGTCACGCGGTACCGATCATAATACCGGAAGTGCCGAGCTGTGGCTCTGATAAATAATAGCACCGGTGAAATTGATCGCGGCGGCCAACACGAAAACGGGCATCCAACGGCCGTGCGAGGCCGTCACGAGTTCGGCGGTCAGTGGACCGCTGAGTATGCCGGGTATCGTCGCCTGCAACATTTCATTCCCTCAATTTCTCGCCACTATGCTTTTGTTTTTTTTTTTTTTCAATAAAAAATCTTTATAAAATTGCAATTTTGTAAAATACTTCTAATCGAAAATCTCCCAATTGTTGAAAAAATTTTCTAACGTCGACAACATTCAACATTTAGGCACAGCACGACTAAATTTTTTTTTAATTCTTATATCTCGCCGCCCTGCTTTTGTTTTTTCGAAATAAAAAAAATGTTTTTAAAATGCTAATTGTGTAAAATATTTCTAACTGAAAAACAGATCTGCCGATTCTTGAAGAATTTTTCTAATGGTGAAAATATTCAAAATTTCGACAAAAACTCGATAAATTTTTGTTTTTCACATTTCGCCATGCGTTAATGTTTTTTTTTCTTCAATTAAAACGTGTTTATTAATATTCTTATTTTGTAAAATTCTTCTAATTGAAAGACAAATCTGCCAATTGTTGAAGAATTTTTCTAATGGTGAAAATAAACGAAATTTCGGCAAAAACTCGTTGGAATTATTTTTTTTTAATATTCCTACAGACTATAAAAATTATTTGAATTTTATTTTGATGAAATTCCAAAATTCTAAATTTCTCCTGATTGAAAAAAAAGTCTACCGATTTTTCGATAATTTCACCAATGGTAAAAAAAATCCAAATTCCGACAAAAGTACGGAATATTTTTTTTTCCATCAAATTTTTCCTATTTTCTTCATACGCTTTAATTTCCGTCGATTTTCTCATCTTTTGTCAATTTTCCAGTACTCACGATCGTATTCGATATGGCGAAAGTTATTCCCGCGTGATTCGGCGCAACCTCCGCGTGGTTGCTCAGGTGGCCCGCCGAGTTACAAGCGCACAGGCCCATCGATATCGACACGAATCTAAAATCCGAGTCTCATTTTGACGTTCCAAAAAAACAAACCAACACACCCAAAAAAAAAAGTAAAAAAAGAGCATCAGAATTAATTGTTACGAGTAAAAAAGTGCATTTTCGGATTATTTTGCGAATAATCTACGTACATGACGGCCGCGACCAAATTATCGACGGCGTTGAACGCCAACAGAAATGCACCTGGTCCTATGAGTCCTATATTGGTCATCAATCTTCTCACCGACAAAACGGACCATCTTTTTTGAATGAGATTGTCGGCGCTGTAACCGGCAACTGTCGAAAAAAAAAAAAACAAAAACAAAAACGTAAGAAGAATAAATAAATTCGACCTAATTATCTTAGGTATCGAAACTACGTTTTTTTTTCTTCAAATTTCGAATTGAGTTCCACTTTTTCTGTATATAAAAAATGCTTGCAATATCTGCAATAATAATAATAGCAATAACGACGTTAACCTTTGAATGTTGAAAATAATTCTTAATTTCGATGAATCACATTTTTAAATTAAATAAATTCAATTTAGTTCGATAAAAAATGTAAACACGATTTAAAAATAACGACAAAATCAAGATAACATAACAATAATGTTAATAGATGTAAAATAATAGCCGTAATAATGATTGTTATGTTATCATCGTTATTGTTGCACAGTTGAATAATAAGATCGATAATAGTTATAAAAGCTGCAGACATCTTCATGAGTAAAAAATTGCATAACGATAACAGTCGAACAATAGTAATCATTGCAAAAGTATATTAATAATAAATGGTTCGAAATAATTTACCGATCCCCACGAGGGAATTAACGATGTAGGGTAGCGCAGTCACGCTGATACTTTCCGTATTGGCGGACAAGTTTCTCGCAAGATAAGTCGGCAGCCACTGCATTATAATGTAGTTGCTCCAATTCATCGCAAAGTGCGCTATGTACAGCGACCAGAGTGGCCAGTGTGCAACGAATTCGGTCCATCGCAAGCTTCGATTTTGCAGAACCTGCAACGTTCGTGAATCGTGAAAACAGCGCTCAATATTTGACGAGACGCGAGAAAACAAAAAATGTTGCAACATCTGATGAAAATTCGACTCGGATGACTTAAAAAACAGTTGAAAATTCGTGAAACCGAGATGATGATCGGAACAGAAAAATCGAGTCTTTTTTTACCTTAGGTACGAACATGGGAATTTCGTCCTGCGAATTTGTCTCGTGGTAAAGGACCATCCACAGCAAAGTCCAAAGTATTCCTGTAGTTCCGAACAAGTAAAAACCACTTTGCCAAGGTAGGTGCGGACAAATCTGTAGATCAGCGAGTCTCCGTTATATTCTTATTTTATCATTTTGAGAGTCTCGCTAAAAATCGACCGGCGGTAAACCTCAATCTAGTCACTTTGACGTTGTGATTTTTCGACGGATAGAAAAACGAGTCGGTAAGAGAAATCAGGCGCTAAAATCTTTGGGCCCGCGGAGCAACTCACTATGGAAGCGACTACTTGGCCGACCGAACCTGCGGCGACCAACCAACCGAACGCCCTCGATCTCTCCTCGACGGGGACGTTGTGAGCGAACAAGTGAAATATCACCGGGAGCCCTGCAAAGATATTCGACTCTTACATTCGGAGTGAAAATTACAAGGTGGTCATGAGTTTTTAAGGGCCCTCGAGCGGAGATTTCGCAATCGAGAAAAAATGCGAATAGATTTTCCGTGTCCGCTAAAAAAAAATGACGTATTTTTACGACGTTTGCCAGAAAAAATTAAACAGTGGAAACAAATCGAAATTTTATTACGAGTACAGCGGAGTAGTGCGGAAAAAAACATTTTTTGTGCATCCCGGCGAAAAAAACTATCAAAAATGAATTTTAAAATGAACATATGGAATTTAGGTCCACTTGAAAAAAAGTTTATTCACGAGCGTTTCATAATCGGAATTATCTTCACTTTGCAATCGGGATAATTCGACTTTTGATGGTTTTTCGAGTCTTCTTAAGCCTACGTTGACGCACTGGGCCTTTTTGGACCTGAAGAATTTGAAATGAAATGCTCGCTTTCCCAAAATTGGAAGATTTTCGACAATTTTTTTACAATTCAATTTTGAACGTTCTCAATTTTAATAATGCAGACAGAATATTAAGAAATATTTCGAAATTTAAGTTTAAAATCAAGTTTAACAAATATTTTTGTTCCAATCAAAAAGATGAAGTACTTTGCAAGTCAAATCGACCTACTGTGTCAACGAAGTGTTAAAAAAATCTAACCTAATTTTACGTCGCATCAGGTTTGCCAAAAAAACATATAAACGTTCTGAAATAAAGTCAAAATCCATTTTGAGTACAGCAGAACAAAGAGAATTAAACATCGAATGCGAAATATTAGAAAAAGCTTTGAGCATCCCGCCATGTTGAAAAAATAAATACGCAAAAATGCATTTTTAAATGGACAAACGAAAATCAATTCCATTTGAAAAAAAGTTTTTTTTTCAAGAGCGCTTCGAAATCGTAATTCAATTATCTTTATTTTGCCACTAACAAAATATGATTCCAATGGTTTTGCGATTCTTCTCTTAAAAAAAAAACGTAGAGTATTTTTGTGTCCTGAGAAAATATCGACGTTCCATTTTGAGTACAGTAAAAAAAAACAAAAATGAAATTCCGCCTACACTGAGAAAAACGTTTTTGCGCATCCCGTCGTGGCGGAAAATATTATCAGAGATGCATTTTAAAAAAGGACAGATTTATTCGAATTCCATGCGAAAAAAGTTCTTCAGGACCGTTTAGTGTTTGGAATTTAATTATCCGGATTCTAGCAAACGTGAAATGGAATTCCGTTTTTTTTCCGGGATGCTGTTTTTTCTGGTGAATTCCTGGTTCCAAACTAGTTCCAAAAAAATGTATTCTTTTTCTACGCGGGTTGGAAGAACGATTCGAATATGACATTTGTCTCGGTCGCAAAATCTTTGCGTCGTATCTTTAAAAACACACGGCTACCTTATAATCGTCGTTCTGTACGTTATAAGTTATTTTTAGTAACAGAATGAATAAAAGACCAGAGCCGCACCTAAACCTTCCCCTAGGCCGAGAACAACTCTGCAAACGATGAGCATGGGTATGGAGTGCGCCAAAAACGGCGTTATTACCGTACTGACGGACCACAGCAGCACCGCGCACATCAGCACCGTCTTGCAGCCGAATCTGCTCGCCGTACTCGCTCCGATTATCTGCTCGAATGAGAAAAATACAATCTCCGCGGCTCCCTCCGTCGTTGAGTGACGAACATTTTTGCGTACGCTTCAACGAGCCGCTGTTGCTTTTGGTTCGATTATTGACGACATATCAACGAATTTTGAACGATTTGTAATTGTTTCGAAACGCAAACGATTTCAAAGTTGTTTTTTCTGGATTTTCGTATTTTTTTCTGATCGTTGGTGCTTTGGGTCCTACGGTTTTGTTCGTTTCGGTATAACTGCTAAATGTGAAGTTTTTACTTGGGATTTTTTAAAGCAACGATCGTATTTTAACGATTCTTATTTTTTTTCTCGTACTTTTGAGCAGTCTTCTTTTCGTGGAAACGAGGAACGTTTGTAATACGAAGAAAAAAAGAGTCAATTACCTGGCTCGTGAGATAGCCGAAGGCAAAGGCAGACAAGATCCATCCTTGCCAGTAGAGATTCCATTTGAATTGGTCGGTCATCGGGACAATGGCAATTGGCATAACAACGCGATCGGCCGCGTTGATAAAATTGGCTGCCGAACAAAGCACCACGATTCGCGATGTTCGCGGCAACAATGACAGTCTTGGCATTTTCTCCGTTTTTCTTTGCGTTCAAGTTCGACAAAAGTCTGTTTAAACTTTATTGAAAGTTTTTCGGGACTCGCGTGTCGCAGCGAATGAGCATTTTTGCGCGTGTCTAACCTAAAAAAAACGCGTATCGCGATCAAAGTTTGCCAGCGGGTGAATCAAAGCTGGTCGATTCCAGGGCCGCGAACGCAAATCGTTCCGACATCATAATACTCGACCCCTCGATATCGCTCGAAGAGGCTGATAAATTATTGGCGACGCATTTTCAATTTTCCGACGAACATTATCGTCGTAGTGCGCGAGACGGATGTTTCGCGGAATAACAAGGGATGGCCCGGGTAACAACCCTGTCAACCATGTGTCTGTGCGTTCTTTTGGAAAAACGAAAGAAAAAACAATAAAATCTGTTTTTTGACGTGTCAAACTTGCCAACGTAAGCATACGCGCGTGCAGAAGATTCAGGCGCGGCGCACGTGGCACCGCGAGCGCGGGAGATTCGAATTGGTATCGACAAATTTTTCTTATCCGAAGTGTATCCTCGGATCATGCGCAGAATCTCGGATAAAACGGAAGAATCTGCTATGATTATGCGTAGAGTAGTCCGATGTTGCTACTGTTTTCCGTATTATGCGAGATTTCACTTATCCGAGGTACTCTCTACCCACATTACGCCGGATGAGCATGGTTCTATTGTATTTGCCATGGAGACTAGGACGTGCATTCGATCCTCTTTCATCTCTCTTACACGACATCGATACTCAGCTTACTTCTCGAGGTCTTAGAGATAGTGGCACCATCCCTGTTTGACCACATTTTTGTAGCCACTTTGAAATGCACAGATCGGACGCTTTCCACTATAGCCTCCATGGGCGAAACCAAGGAGACTAGAGTAAAGGAGTGGACACTGTGTGCTAGCGATGTGGCTCCAAAATCAAGGAAAATAAGAGCTTGTAGGTGGCGTTGCAATCGGCTTTCCCTTATATATAGATATACTCTCTTGCTTAGCTTCCGTCGGCTACATGCGCATGCCTAGAACCTTTAGCTAGAAGTATTACTATACATAGGAGAATTGCGATCGCAGCGCCTCTTGCGGTCACTCATAAGTCGGGATTTTGGGGCCGTCTTTCGCTGCTTATCTCCTATAGAGTGTCCACTCCTTTACTCTAGTCTCCCTGGGAGAAACGATGAAAAAAAGCGTGCCCAAAAATGAAGGCAACAGAGATGGCGCTGCGATCGCACGAAGGGGTGCGATGCTAGCTTCACAACAGACCGGAAGCGAGTTTGACGTTACTGTGCTTGGATGCCAGCAATACACAGAGTGTAACGCGCGGAGTGGAACAAATCAAACATAACGATGAGGGACCGCCATACCTATCGATTGAACCCCCATGTATGCTATGCGATTTCCAGTGGATTAGAAGTTATTTTGGTTTTTGTGATTTTTGTTTTGACTAAGATACTAGTTTTAGACGACAGTTCGCAAATACAACTAAACTATTAAGTCTACTCCTCTGATTTTTCTTTAAACAGTATAATAGTAGGCCTTACGTACTAAAAAACTACTTTCACACATGAGCCGAAAAGTTTTTAAATAAAAAATTAATTCCTCAAATATTTTTTCAAATTAATTTTTCTATCAAGTTTTAAATGTTCTCGAATAAAAAAATCACATTGGGTTGTTTTCTACAACTTATATATTTTAAACTTATTTGAAAACCACACACACATTCACACACAAACATTATCATTTAAAAGTATTATTATAAATATTATTATTGAAGTATTCAATATTCAATGAAGAAAAAAAAATTCAAAGTAACGTCAAGTTCGTGTTCAGTCAGTTGTCGAGTGAAGCTAGCACCGCAACCCTTCGCGCTAGACATTTCGCGAGGTTGATTTGAAAATTACAGAGCGTAAAATTCATGGGTGAGAAATTGACAACATCTATGAGAAAACTGGCATGAATAATTTGTGAGGTTATGTTGACATTCTACATGCTGTAACGGCAAACACGCTGTACCACGTGACAGTCAGCTGAAATTTTCGAACAACAAAATTCGCAGGGTTGAACAATATTCAACGCGAACAAAAGTCGTCAAGCCCTGCAGTGAATTGTACAGAGCATTATGCTCTGCTTATCCTTTAAAAAAATTGTCCTGACAGAAATCTCCGCTTGAGAATTGATGAGGTTATGTTGATTTTGCCCATGCCCTTAACCTTTTCCCTAACCGAAAATTCCTACGCGTGGAATTGAGCAAGGGGAGACAGGAGCATCGAATTTCGTACTTTGAGTCCAAAATGTTTATTTTGAATTTCTCTTTTCCGTTAAAAACGCACATCCATTATGGCAAGTCACGAATACAGCTTTGGTCGATATCGAAGGTTGGTAGTTCCGTTTACGCGGGAATGTGATCACCGACTGGATGGAATCCGTTCTCGTCGGCGGTGTAAGTTACGGTGTAACGCTGGCTGGTGACCGGATCGACCCAGGTGAAACTTCCAGAAACGATGAGAGCCTCGTTCTCCGTTCCGGTGTGCACCAATTGCGCGGATTCCTGTCTAGCCTCGCCGTTTGACAATTCGTAAGCGAAGTTGTAACCCCCAACGCCGATGTTGTCCGAGGGAATCTCCTTGACGAGGACAACCTCAGAGTCGTGTACAGGAAGTGCTACGGCCACAGCCACGAGGGCGGCAAAAGCAACGATCTAGGAAGAGAAGAGTGAGGTTAGGTCGGACGTAATAATCGTAGCAGACGATATTATGATCGAAAATCGGCTTTTGATAAGTGCATTATCGATACCTATTCATTATTCATGAATAGCAATTAATCGTTAGTCAAAAATATAGTATAGGTGGAATTTTTTTAAACCAAATTGTGTAAATTTTATCTGTGGATAATAAAAGTTGGAAAAAACAAATAAACGGTGTCAAAACGATGTTATATTTTAATTTAATGCCAATATCAGTTTCGAAGTGCTATGTACATATACCTATACGCACAGACACGCACACTTCTATGCAGGTACAAAGGGGATTTAAATTTCTTTTTTCATTTTGGATTTGATTTTGGATTTGCCATTGAGCTATAAATCGACGATTAACTTTTTGCGCAACGCGACGTGTAAAAAGATTTTAAAATAACTTTATTTTGCGTAATGTTTAAATTTTTTAGTGAACAGTAAAAACACAAGAAAATGATGTTTTTTTGCTTGTGCTGCACATGATAGGAAAAAAAAATCCCCGTAAACTATCAACGATATTCACCTGTAATACTATCAATAATAAAACCAATTATTATGATCATAGATCATAATGGTTATTGTTATTATTATTACATTGAATAAAATTATACGAATTTAATTTATTATAGTTATAAGGATTATCATTATAGCGATATTGATAATTATTATGGTTATTGTGTTTATTTTAATAATGATCTTTAGTATAATAAGAAGAATCGGGGTTTTAAGATATCGGCTCGTAACACGTCCAACCACGTAATCAAAATTTCGTAAAAAAATAAACGACAAATTGTACGTTTTTTCCACGTTATTCCAATTATCACCGTATTCTTCGCTCTCTCCTTTTATTCTTGTTCCTCTATCTGTAACACTTCCGTAAACCCGTGATAATTTGTCGTCGCGTCAAAAAAGAACTACCAATGTCACGCACGATTCGCAATAACTATTTTATTGTTGTCGTTTAGAGAAGACAAAATGTGGAAAGTTATCGATAATTTTGATTTGCGTGGGTACGCCTTCGACCTACCATCTTCATTATGAAGTTGGGTGGGTTTTTGTCGTTCGGACTCGAAGAAAGACTTGAGAACTGATGTCGAATCTTGGATTCATCGCGTTTTATAGGGGTCCTCCTACTACTGCCGAAAATTTTTCGGTCTAAATGGAATTACCCATCGCTGTCTGCGTTGAGTGTCTGTATGTGCATACACGAGGAATGGCGATTTTGAAGCCACTCGAGTTCGGGGACCGTCCTCGTAATAGCCAGTTGTCTTCAAACTCAACATTACGTCAAACCCAACGTCCTCAAAATCGTTCTAAGATAAATGTAGTCATATTTATTAAAGGTCATTTCAAGGACCGATTTGTCCCGAAAATCAGACATTTCGAAAAAATTTAAGGGGCCGACCTCGAAACGGCCAGATGTGCTGATAGCCAACATTACATAGACATAACGGGTTCAAAATATTATTTTCCAATCCATACAAAAATACATGTAATATATGTTGTAATATATGTATATGTATGAATGTGTATGCAAATGAATATTGCCCCTTCCCTCCCGCCGAACTCACCTCTCACCTTTTCATGGGAACCGGAACGAGAAGCCCATCTTCTTTGCTTATTTCGCCCGCTGGCTAAAATCCACATTATTTCGCCTCTTTCGGTGCTCGCAATGAGAAGATTTTTTTTCCTCTTGTGTGCTACACTTTTTCGACAAATGCGGACATCGAAAGGTCGATGAATAGGATTTTCGTTGTTGTTAAGGGGTTACCCCCACTTGCGATTTTGGAAAAATCAATTTTTTTTATTGCATTTTTTTTAAGTATAAGTATCTGAGAATATGTCCTGAAAATTTCAAGTCGATCCGAACAAAATTGACTGAGATGTGAGCGTTGAAAGAGAAGAATCCGTGAATTGAAGAACTGAAATTGAAACTTTAAACGCGTTTTTCTCAAAATGGCATTTCTGAAGTCGGTGAGCAAGATTACTCGAACACTAATGAACCGATCTTCTTGAAATTTTGCAGGCTTATTTAATACATAAAAATGTAGTCTTTAATCGTTCGATTTTTTTTTTCGAAAAAAAAATGGCCGTTTTATAGCCAAAAAACGGCCGTTTTTTTTCGTTAAAATCGAACCATTAACTTTGACTGTCCGCCATTTTGTGAAAAATGAATATTTTTTAAAATCCTTCGATTAAAGACTAGTTTATACTTATATTTGACTAAACCCATCCGCATTTTTTTTTCGGATGATCCACTTCGCCGCAATGTTGGTCACCGCAAACCGTGTATATAAAAACATTATTACATTGACGGCCATTTGCCACTAAACAATGTAATATTTTTCAATAAAAAAAATTACTGAAAGTTCTTCAAGATGTGTTCTTTAAGATGGTATATTGATCGATTAAAAAAGTTTTGTAGTTTTCTTTAAAAAAATTCATGAAAAAGGCCTTTTTTTGCGCTACATGTGGGGTAACGCCTTAATCACATTGTTATTAATCCTTTTGTTATTACTACTGTTTTTATATTATGTTGATAGATATTTTTGAAATGTCTCTAGTAACCTTTAATTAAAAGTGATTTTAAAATATGGCATCGTTATCCTTACTTGCTTTAATTATCATTGGGTTTCCTATTCTGACTATTATTATCATTGTGGTCGTTTATGTAGTTGCCTTTACAGCTTTTTTAGTGCTTATTATTCCGAACTTATTTATTCAATTGCTTTTCTAATTTTTTATTACTCTTAAGACTATAAAAGTAATGAATTTCAGAATAAAAATAATAAAACCAATATCTCTATGGAAACATCATTTTCATTGAATATTCATCAAGGACTTCTACATTTTGAACTCGTGAGATTCGTTTTTTTTTGCCATAGAAGATACTCCGGTAGAATTAGCAAACCGGATTGAATCTATTTCCAAAGACTTCACACTGTTCGGCGGCTGTTAATAATATATTTTGAATAAAAAATGGAATATTTGAATAAGCGAATAGAATGAAAGTAAAGTTCTTAATGTCACGACGAATACTGCGAGAAAAAAAATTGTACAAATATAAATGTTCTTTTTTTTCGTGTTTCGCATTGCGCGAACCATTCGTGATTCGGTCGGTGAATATTCGATGTTTGATCTCAACGACATCGATTTTCATTTAGTGATATTAAGAATAATTTTTTTTTCGTATAACTGGCATCATCAGAGGTTGCTTCTGACGTCCCCTCAAATACTGAATCGTCACTGATGCGAAAGTATTCTTAATTCAGAAGGAAACATTTTTCGGCCTCGCTTGAATTGGTCGGAAACAAAAAATGTCTTTAAAAAAGGATGATCGGGCGTAAAACGTCCGTCGTTTTATTCTTGGGTCATGTGTTTTTATCATATTTGTGAAGATCGCAAAAGTAAAAAAAAATTATTTAATTTAGTAACGTTGCAATATTTTGTAACTTGTTTATTCTTATTTTTCATCGCTGAACATCATGTTCGGCTTAAAACGGATAGTGTTCCATTCCGCAGCGCATGTGTTATCATTTTTAACCCAACTTTTCTTATAGGAGATATTTTTCAGGAGAAAAAATATTATTTTCCAAAAAGAATTTCTTGCAATTAATAATGAATATAATCTTAATAACTTTTGACATTTTTTATTACTCTTTTTATACTCTCCGCTTTGTCCAAACAAAATACCCAAACAAATTCAAACAACCCAAACAAACCTGAACAAACCCAAACAAACCCAAACCTAAAAACTATTGCGCGTTGCCAAAAATCCCTTCAGGGGTTGTCTTTAAATATTAAAACGAATGTTTGTGCAAAATTTCTGCTCGTAGGAAGGGGTTGGAACCTTACCCAAAACTTTCTACTTCAATTTTTATTCTTAACGCGGTATCGGTGCTCTCCATCTGTCATGAAAAGGCTTCACCTTTTTCATCGGAGACGAAAACACTTGACAATTATAAGAGAACGGACCGCGCGGTCCTTTCGATTTTTTATAATATTTAACGGAGAGGATAAAAATTCAAATACTAAAAATTTAATTTAAAAAAACAGTAATGATAAAATAATTAGTCGTATAACCCGATCAGTGGAAACAATAACCATAATAATAATATTAATGATAATGATGACGATAATGATAACAATAATGATGACGCTGATAAAAATCGTAATGGGTTGCGATTTATGAGTAGTTATCGCAAGAAGGACACGTTTTATTTCTACCGTTACAAATGTCGCGTGATATTTCTCCAATGCCATAAAATCTTCGTAGTGTATCGGAAATATTTCTACTACTGCGCGTTACAAGAAAAAAAATTACGATCAGTTTAACGATAATGGAATAGTCATATTATCGATAAGTGAGAAAGTTGCTTCGGAGACAGTTTTATTAATACTTCGCCGGGGTGAAGGTTGCTTGGAAGTATCGTAAAACCGACAGCACGGATACCGTACTAAATTTTTTCATTCTTATTGAAATGACAGGTTAAGTTTTTGTAGATTTTTCAAGTAAGAAATGCAATTCAAGAGGTAGATGCGAAAACATTGGGATTTTTTTTTTAAATTCGTATGTTGCGTATGATTTGGCGCGCAATCGGACAACTGGAGACCGAGAGTGAATCAAATAAGTGCCATCGTGTGTCAGCCAATCGCATTTATCAACGGAACAGCTGCGAGCCAATCAGATCGCACAAGCTCACGATGGCCTATAGTATCGCTCCGATGAAAAGAATGTGAGCCAATCAGATCCCGCGACACGTACGAGCCAATGGGATCGTTCGATTCCAACTTATGCTAGTCAATCGGATCACGCGATCCCATACGAGCCAATGAAGTACGACTTCGTTTGAATATGAGCCAATCGGCTCGTAATTCTGCTAAAATACGTAGACAGGGCTAATGAAGCGCGGGAAAAATAAAAACAACACTCAAAAAACAGCAAAGAAATTGATTTTTGATTGTTTTATTGTAGGAGGAACCAGTAGATTTTTTTGTTATTGTCGTAGGTATCTAGGCGGGGATGTGGTCACCAACGGGATGGAAACCATTCTCGTCGGCGGTGTAAGTGACGGTGTATCGCTGGTTGGTCTCCGGGTCGACCCATGTGAAGCTTCCCGATACAATGAGGGCCTCGTGTTCGGAGCCAGCGTTCGTCAATTCCGCCGATTCCTGTCTCGCCTCGCCGTTCGACAATTCGTAGGCGAAGTGGTAACCGCCAACGCCAATGTTATCGGAAGGACTCTCTTTCACGAGAACGACATCCTGATGCTGATGTTGGGGAGCAGCGAGAGCCACGGCCACGAGGGCGGCGAAAGCAATGATCTGTACATTTTGTAAATAAATGTACAAGTAAATAAACAAATAGTTTGAAAAAAAAATATCCCAACAAAGAAAATAAAAAATTGCTAATCCTAATTTTAAAAATCCGTTTTTTCGTCATTAAGGAATTTCTTGATGAATCGTTTAACCAAAACATTCATTAAACAATATTTTTCGGTGATAAAAAAAAATTGGCAAAATTCGAGAAAAATATAGGTGATGTATAAGTGGCCACGTGGCATTCCCGCTGGTCATTACGACATCCAGCGACTCGGCTGCTCCATCATAAATCTCCGTTCACGGACGCTCGCGAGTGTCGGGCTCGAATCGCAAATTGCAATTAGACACGTCTTTGTTTACCTTACGCGTGAAAATTATTGATTTGCGACGGTGTGAGTGGTTCGTCCGTGAAGGTGCAATGTGATTTGCATTGGTCGTTACGAAGGAAAGCGAAAAAAGTGGAAAAACAACGTCGAAGGTTAGAAGAAAAAAATCGTTAAGGTAGCGAATAATAATCTTAGCTCGGTCGATCGTTTTTAGGAACAATTAAAAAAATTAGTCACAACAAAATTGCTAAAAATAGCGCATGGGGGGAACTTCGTTCGACTCGTTTTTCGATGATCAATTTCTTCAAAGTGTTATCGCGAATTCGATGTGACGTTGGTGGGGAATGGGAAATAAAAAAAAATGACTTTGCAATTCTGGGTTTTTGAAATTGAATTGATGGTGAAACGTTGTGACAATTCCCAAAAATTAGTCATTATTGAATGATAAATTCCGAACAGTAGCAAGAATTGTCGTAGTTCAAGAATGACTTTTCGTGCCACAATTGCAGGTTTTCAAAATGTTAAAATTGACATGATACAATTGGAAAATCAATTGTTTATCAAGACTGTGTATATATAATATATAATATATAATAATATATATATATATATATAATAATGTATATATAATATATAATAATATATATATAATAAGGTGTATATATAATAATAATTATTATTATATTGATTCCCAGGTCGCTTGAACATGGGTGTGTTCACCTATTCCACGACTTCACCTCAATAAAAGAAAACACTCTTTGCGAAGGGCGTCTATATACGAAAAATCTACACTTTTAAGGTACGAAAGGTATCCCATTTTTTAAATTATCACCTCACGAATGTTTTGATTTCTTTAACAGTGTGTATTTTTAATTTCTATCTTTGAAAAATGAAGAAAAAAATCTTTTGCCACGCACCATCTTCATGTCGAGTGTTTTGGTTTTTACGGTAGACTCGGGATGGGTCAGCTCGATCAAACTGTGTCGAATTTCGGAGCCTCGATGGGCCTTATATACGCGCCCGAATTTCGATCATTCGAGATTCCCCACTCGTAAGGTGGCATCATCTTCTTCGAAATGTCGTGCGATCCTCCTTTCTTCCTCTCGCCTCGTGTCCGAAAATACTGGCCTTAAAAATGAAAGACGAAAGAGAAAAAAATCTCGCAGAGCGACCATTTCCAGGGTGTATTCGATAAATGACGAAACGGCGAGGATGACGATCCAACGGTCATCGATGATTGCGTGACACGGCTCGCATCGGTGAACGAGCTTACGATCGGGAGAAATCGACGTAAGGTAAAGATAGAGGAAAAAAATGGACTATGAATAGCGTGGTTTTTATGTGTGAGAAGAAAAACGGAAATTTCTTCCGATACTTGGATCGTGGAAACTGCTTATATATATATAGGGAAAGGATACTACGAACCCATTGTATCTATGTATGTGGGCTATCAGCACATCTTATTTTACGGACAGTCTTTAAAATGTTTTTGAACATTTTTTTAAATTTTAGGGCCATTGCCATTATAAATCTATACAAATTTATATGCATGGAAAAAAATTAACATCAATAGTGTTCTTACTCTCAATATTACTTTGGACGCTATTATAAAAGCGTAATAATTCTTAGAAAAAACGTGGCGACGAACGCTACTTCCTGACAGTACTTTAAATGACAGTAATATACATATATATACATATACTAGTCATATATAATAGTATATATAACTAGTATATACTATATATATTATTTATATTATTATATATACTATATATTACTAATAATATAATATAATATAATATATATATATATATATATATATATATATATATATATATATATATATACAGTCCAACCTCCGTAGAACGAATCTCTAGGGAAGTGCAGTATATCGAGTTTTCGTTATATTGAGGTTTCGTTATATCGAAATCATTTTCCTTAAAATGTCCATTAAAACTATATATTTCAGTACTATAAATATGGGGATATTTTTTAAAGAAAGAACGGTTTTAATTAGAACAATTTTTACAAGCAATTGGCAATTAAAGCATAATGTATATTATTATGTCGTTGTATCAAGGTTCGACTGTATATGTGTGTGTGTGTGTGTGCGTGTGTGTGAGGCACCACACGGAAAGGTGGATTTCAAAATTAAAACTATAGCAGCAGTGCAGTTCAAATGGCTCTCGCCCGACACATTAATACACCTTTCAATTCTGAAATTCTGGCGTAAGGCTTTAATCATATACACACAGGTAATATTTAGAAGACTATGTTTTGATTATTTTTCGCTCGGGCGGCGCGGTCTCGCGCACCTCAACCATTAATATTAATATTCTAATTGCTCCTAGCTCCCGAGGGATCGCGACGACGATTCTTGACTTTCATATTCGACACGGGAGAGAAATTAATTCGATATGGCGCGATTAATGTCGTCCTAAGTAGATATTAGAAAGTATATGTTCTTTTAGGCTTTGCTATAAGACGAGCAGTTTTTATTTGTTACTCAATACCTCCATATGCACATTTATAAAAGTAATAATATTGAAGAGAAATAAATAAATAAAATGTGCAACGGGGTCGTGTGTTTGACTTTGTTTAGGTTAAAGTTTTAAATTACAGCAATGAATATTATTATATGTAATATCTATTGTTGTTTTTTTTTTTTACAGTGGCACAAAGAAACCCGAACATACTTGTACGATGTTTACTCTTATTTTAATTATTACCTTTTTTATTAATTTTTTGATCAATAAAAGAAAACTTTATTGTGAGTGAAATTTTTGTATTTTTGTTATCACTTAGTCAGTGCATTGGGAAAAATAAGGTACGTTTTGTTAACTTGGTTATTATAAATACTGTTCATTTTTTAAATCACCAATCCGCAACATTGGATGTGTCCGATCTATAAGAGACCTCCCCCTCACTTGACCACCTTATGCCATGCTTTTAACTTAAAACGGTTTGATTTAAAAGTTCGATTTAATAAGACTATTTAATTTTTTTCAATATTTCTATTATTATCGTTATATATATATATATATACATATATATATTTAAAAAGCCGAAACTATGTGTTTGGGATTCTCAGCTCAACCAACAAACCCAATAAAATTTGAAACCCAAGCAAACCCAAATTTACTATATTTCTCTTTACTATATTTCGGGCATCTGAGCAGAATCGTGTGTGTGGGTTTGTTTGGGTTAAAGTTAAAAAAATCTCATAATGAAAATGCGACAGAAATTGAAGAAAACATTGCCGAATTTGCATTTACTTGATCACTGTACGACGAGACAGAAATGTCAACGATTTGCCAACATAGAATGCTTTAACGCCATTGCTTATTTATTTATGCGCCATGCGGACAATTGATATATGGGCAAGAGCTCAATTAAAGAGGACGCAAAGTTATTTTCGCTCAGGGATGAGTTCGCGTGAGCTTGTGGGTCCCTTGTCAATACAAGATTCATTTATCGATGTGTCAATTGAATCGTCAACCGGCGACGAAGATGCGCAGGAGCGATCAGCGTTGCCCGAAAAAGAAAGCGAGGGGTGATTGCATAATTTTTTTCGTCGCGCGAGCATCAAAGCGTTTAACGATCGCGACGCACACGCCGTACAGACAGCACAGTGAAAATCTGTTGATGCGGGAGGAGAGTTCAGACAGTGAGAAAGAGAGGGGGGGAGCTGGAATTTCTCTCGCGGAATCTTCGTAGATCGCAATGAGAGACGAATATTCGTCGGTCTCCGTTCTCGCGACTCGATGAGCAGAGGCCAAGAGGTCAAACCTGCGAGTTGCTTCAGAAGTGATTTTGGACTCCGAGTCTCAGACCGCTTCTTTCCTTACCACTGTCAATATTACGTTACAATAAACATATACCTTACTAATATCTTTTGCTGACCTTAATAAATTAAGGTTGAGAGCACTAGTTACCAAATTTTAGGAATAATGTACCCATCAGTTTTCTCCTTGTGGCCCTAGAGTTCCATGGACTCGCCATCTGACGGCTTCGAATTGTACAAGAAATAGGCGGGAAAATTTGAACCCTAAACTCAATACTTCGAGACTTCGAGAGCTCGCGGACAAAGACGCACTTCTGGGGCATATGAAAATCAAGTGAATGCATCGTTCCTTAATCGCGCGACGCGTCCGTCGCAATAATTGCGTTGACATTTTAGAAGAAAAAAAAAGAAAAAACGCTGCGTCGCCTGACGTAGCTGTGCAGAGGTAAAAACTGGCCCGACGACATTAATGCTTCGCATCATTTCCAATCAATCTTATCCCGAGAAACGTTCGAGAAAACCCGGTGACAAATAACAAGTCTGCACTACCATAAGACGCTATTATTAATTTATTGGTTGTTGATTGACATTAAGTAAACCGGATTTAGCGCAGCATCGATGTCAATGATGATCGTGGCGATGAGATTCTTTTTCCTGCTGGTCCGCGCGGCCTCTGCAAGAATCCAAACGACCTTCTGCCATTCGGGTTAAGTGTGTAGAAGACGCTCCGAGGACGATCACCGCTCTCGTAGCGAGGCGCTCCGTGAAAGTGAACGCCATCTTCAAACGAAATATTCCGGTGCACATTATTCAATCGTACGTGAACGCATGCAGCTCGGGGAAGCCCGCGAGCGTACACCTACGGCTCACTTCGTGCGAGTCGAGGTTCGATACGCATCGACGCAGAGACTGGAGTACCAAAGTAAGGATTCCGCATGCTGATTGATCCGTGAAATCATGAGACATACGCGGCGCTGCTGTTTACTTGAACTGACATACTACTTATAGATGCATACACCGGTTGGCAAACCTTTACGGACACATCTAGTAGCGAAGGTTCCTAACCTCATTCTTTCACGTTTAGGTGATGGACGGCGAAGAGCTTAAAAGAAAAGAGGGGAACGTATCGGTAGTAGGGGCGCGGCGAAACCGCGACACGAGTGCATAGGGCCAGCCATTTTGAGACGGCAGTTTATATGACGTTTATAGACGCAGCCTACAGCCACTTGTCGCAGTCTTCAGATATGTTCACGTCAAACACCTCCCATGATATAATATAATCTTCAGATATGTTCACGTCAAACACCTCCCATGTTATAATTGCAGTAAAGCTGAATAAATTGTAAAGAAGATTTAGAAAACATCACGGTGTATTTCCAGGCTCGTGAGCAAAGCAAAAGAATGATTCAAATTGGGCGCCAGTGAGCGGCCATCTTGAGACGGCACTTTTCATGCCTGGCCTTCCATCTAATTCGCTTAGCATTGTATCCTCCCTCTTGTTTTTCTTAGGTACTTGCGTTTGGCAAGCCCAGGGAGACTAGAGTAAAGGAGTGGACACTGTGTGCTAACGACGTGGCTCCAAAATCAAGGAAAATAAGAGTTTGTAGGTGGCGTTGCAATCGGTTTTCCCTTATATATAGATCTACTCTCTTGCTAGGCTTTCCGTCGGCTACATGCGCATGCCTAGAACTTTTGGCTACAAGTATTACTATACATCGGAGAATCGCGATTGCAGCGCCTCTTGCGGTCGCTTATAAGTCGGAATTTTGGGGCCGTCTTTCGCTGCTTATCTCCTATGGAGTGTCCACTCCTTTACTCTAGTCTCCCTGGGCAAGCCTATCGGGGTAATTCCAACACAGCGGGAGTTCCTAACCTCATCCTTTGAAATTTAGGTAGTAGATCCTAGCGGAGCTTCTTTTAATTGTGGTTTATAATAAATTAACTGTTAATTACGTCATGAAGAAAAAATTCGAAACGGAGGGAAAAAACTCCGGCATCGGAATGCTCGCATATAAACGTGCCTATATATGTATAATAGAGAAGAGCAAGTGAGGATTGAGTAATGGTGATTGAGCGACGGCGATTTTTCATCCAGTACTTCGACAGCAGCTGCAGGATCTTCGACGCTTTATATATATATAGATATGGAAGCAACTACATGGCTACATGTTATTTCTTACGTATGAAGTACACGCCGATAAGGATCTCTAGGGTGAAAAGGTTGACAACTGTGTGTGCAGTTCCCATATATCCCGCGGGGCTTTTTGGTGCTCTTTGCAATTGTTTTTCTCGCGGGGAGACTTAAAATAATGCATATAATGCCGCACACGATGTGATTTTATCGATAACTCGTAATTATCCGCGCGAGACTTGACATTTTGTACATTGGCTTGGTGACTCGACACAGTATGACTGTTATTAGTTGACACTATACCGGATATTGAATGAAGGCGGTTTTTGCAAAGTCAACATCTTAGGTAAGAACATGAGAAAGCGCGCATGTGGGTGGGACCAATATGTGCGGATTATTGGTATTAGCGTTTTCTATCGAAGGTATGCGCATTGCGCTTCCTCAATACGCCCACGCGTCTGTGATGGAGAACATGGCTGAGCCGCCGGTTCCCCAACCGAAAGGTGACGAAGAAGGTCGAATAGACCGAGTTCACCTTTACCCCACTACCAGAGACGTCCACGTGCCACGAACGTTCTTTTCGTATTCGTTTTTTGTTTTGTTTTTGTAACTCTACGGATAACTCGACCTTCCTGCATGGCACGTTCGCGTAATCGGAGATCTTCCCAAGGTGGTCCGCCTGGGGGCGGAAGACGCGCACGTGTGCGCACGCGCGTGCAGTGGGCACACCGTTACGCGTGTTTGTCGTTAGTATGCATCAATCCTTTCTTGTTTACCGTATTTTCATATTTCTTTCGCTTTGACTTTTTCCGCTGGAGTGTGCACACTCCAGAGGAACAGAGCAACACTCCGCTGGAGTGTGCACACTCCAGCGGAGCAACGAGAAACAGAAGTGCGTATACGATGCTTGGCCAATTGAACGGGAGTCGAGGCACGAAAAGTGTCGCCTCAAAATGGCCGCTCACTGGCGCCCAATTTGAATCCCTTTGCGGCATTGCTGCCGATACAGATACCGAAAGTAGGCACCTTCTAAGTTTTAGCTGCTTCTGCTGTTCCACAAGCCTGGAACTGTACTGTTTTTTGAAAAGCAGTATTGATATCTAGAGCACGGTTTCGAGGTGGCTTTTTCGAGCTGTCTTTCTGAATCTTTTTCAACGCATTTATTTATCCTTCAAGAATATGTACAAATTGAAAAATGTATTATCGTGTAGTTACGTACGTTTGCATACAACGGGCGCGGAAAACGCCCCCAATCGGCGGCCCGTCTTGTAGACGTCGTATGAATAAAAAAAAAACCAAAAATATTTTTAATGTCCACCGGGCGAGCGACTGCAGCACCATACTTCAAACTTTAAACGCGTTTTTCTCGAAACACTGTTTTCAACGACAGTGAACATGATATCTCAAGAACCACTTGATGGATTGTTTCCAAATTTACAGGCGGTACAACGAGAAACATTTAAAGGTCGTTGACGACCTTACTTTTTCAGATCAATCTTTATTTTGTAATAGTTAAGTTAAAATAGTGACAATTTTCATAGATTTTGTATGCTCGACTTTCCATCGGTCGTCACGTCGCTAAACAACAATGATTTTGAAAATCGACGATCGTCAACGACTCGTATTTATTGTTAACTTAAATAACCCGTTTGGTTCTCAGATTTCCCATGGACCGTTCAAGGATGTTGTGTCGAAAATTGAAAATGGTGATAAAATTTCAAAAATTTGATAGGTCATTGTGTAAAATATTTGAAAGATTGTGTAAAAATTTGACGACTGTTAGGAAGCTGGCTACTGAGAAATTAGAATCCACAAATTGTACGCAGCCTTATGGAAACTGAAGTAACTTTACAATTCTATTAGCAAATAGCAAACTATGCTATTTATTTTCAAGAAATAGAAGAAATATTTATGAATGATCGTTTTTTATTTCAAATATATGAAAAAACAAAGTGGTTTTATGGTGCAAGAAACGACGTCGTCCGTGAACGAAAATGAATATTTAAATTTCCCGCTACTTTCGGTCTATGCAACGTTGCCGATATATTCTTATATGTTTTTCCTCAAGTGTGATTTTTTTTTGTATTTTCGGCATAATTTTGTATAACAAAAACAAATAATAATTGCAAAGTTACTTCAGTTTCCACAAGGCTGCGTGTAGCTTGTGAGTTCTAATTTCTCAGTAGCCAGCTTCCTAATCGTCGTGAAATTTTTACACAACCTTGCAAATGTTTTACATAATGACCGATCAGATTTAAAAAATTTTATTACCGTTTTCAATTTTGGACACAACATCCTTAAGCTGGAGAGTGTCCACTGCCAAACGTCGCGAAAAAATGTCATCCTTTGCCGGTGGTCAAGTTCTTGTTGTTATTCTGTATTTGTTGGCGATTTTTTTTAACATTCTCCATATATGTACCTTTGTGTTGAAAAGGGCGTTGCTTTTTTACCAACCGTTTTCCAGAAAAAAAATCGATATTTGGCAATTTTTTCGGGCCTCTAGGTAGATGTAGCCCCTTAAACGGTTTTCAGAAAGGTTTGTAGAATAATTGAATAGAATTTGAAAAATTACGATTTTTTTTCAAATTTCTAGACAACAATACTGCCTTAATCCTTCTTACAATGTTTTCAGATTCACTTTCTTTATATTAAGGGGTTATGCCTAGTTGTGAAAGTTGAAAAATCGCTTTTTTCAAAACAAATATATTTTAGCGGTACATCACATCTTATGAATATTCTCCGGAAATTTCACGATGATAGGATAAAAATTGACAGGTTTAGAGGCTGTTATGTCGACGCCAGTCGGAGGGCTCGGAGCGTCGTTCGAAACTTTAAACGCTCTTCCTCTCGAAAGTACGGTTTCAAAGTCGATGAGCAAAGTATTTGAAAAGCTACTGCACTGATCTTTGGGAAATTCGTAGGGCTACTTCTAGATGTGAAAATATAGTATTCGATTTAATGTTTTTTTTTTTATGAATACTTTCGATTTTATAAACAAGTCCTCATATTTTCGCAAAAATCAAGAGTTTTACTTTGAACACGAAACATTTTTTGAATTTGTTATTTCGGGAATTCCTTCGATTAATCACAAAATAAACTAATATACTAACGAAATCTGTTCGATTTTTTTTATTTGATAACCTGGTTCAGAAGGGCTTTACTAACTGCAAATTACGAACGGTTGTAAATCGATTATAATTGGAATACTTTTACACAAAAAAATGACAGAGTGCTCTTCAGATGATACTTTTTCAAATACCTCATTTTTGTCGAAATTTATCAACACGACTTTCAAACAAAAATCTTTAAAAATGAACTGTTTTTGACTGTTATAACTAAGCATCACCCGTGAAGGGATCATCCTACTTTGGACGGCTGAAAAATTAGGTATTTTTGGGATTTTTTTGTATGGTTCCTATAAAAGATATTGATGCAAATCTTTTTGTACTTGATAAAATAGCTCTTGAAATATACGAAATTTTTTTTGTTAATTTTACATCATATATCTATCCCTGGTAGCAGCATCTGCACAGCCCCTCGAAAAAAAGCGATGTCAGCTTCGCGAATGTTATTTCCGAGTAGATTTATTTGAAACAGTAAAACTAAAAAGATTTAAGTTCAGTATAGTTGTGGCTGCCGTTCGAACTAGAATTATTAATTTTGATGAAAAAATAACAAAATGGCGCCTGTTGAAAAAAAAACTCCAAAAATAAGGATTTTTTGAGTGATATTTCGGTTAAAAGATGCACTTAAAATCAACTTGTTCAAATAATTCTAGTTCCAGCAGTAGCCACACATGTGATGAAAATGTAGTTAAAATTTCGTAAAGATGGGTTGAGTAGTTCTGGAGAAAAAATCAACGAAGCAAGAAAAAAATGGTTTTGAGAAAAACGCGTTTAAAGCTCGCGCACACCGAGGTGCGCGCTCAAATAAACTCGAAATATAATACTCAGACCGCTCCGATTTTTATTAAATTTCTACACAATATTTATGAAGTGGTCTATTTTCGAAATTCATCAAAACATAAAATTCGATTTTTTCATTTTGCCAAAGGTGGATGATCCTTAAATAGGTTGGAACGGTCCAGTTGAGTCAAACGACGGCGTATGATTTTTTTTTAATGAACCTCAAAAAATGTCGACGAGCTATAGATTTATCAACCAGGTGCTAATTTTTCATGAAATATATAATTCAAGAGCAAAATTATGCATTTTGATACTTTTATTACGTATGAATAAGAAAAACTTTAGTGTTACTACCAACTTGAAAAAGGATAACGTTATCGATGATTATTATAAAAATCGGTGTCAGTGAATATTTTATACAACGAAAAATGAAGTTTTGAGTCATTTTCATGCCTATTTGTATTTACGGTTGCGTGCAAAAGTTTGGACCATCGTATTTTCCAGGCACATTGTATTGAAATACGACGGTGAAGAAAAAATAAACGAGTTATAACATGTATTCACTTATATTCACTTATATTGACTTATTTTTTGTTTGGGTTTGTTTGGGTTTGGTTTTTTTCTTTGGCTTGCTTGAGCGATTTATTTAATTTTGTTTTTTTTACTTTGGGTTGTTTAGGCTTTGTTGTTTAGATTTGTGTTTGGATTTTTCTGTTGGTTTTTTTTTCAGTTTGAGTTTGGTTTTTTTCTTTGGGTTTGTGTGGGCTAATGAACATCATCTATATTCTTGCTGTTACCGATCCGTTACTATAGATACGTAGATAATATCGAACCTAATGATGCTAAGCGATTTCCACTTATCGAAACATTATCCCATTTTTCTCGAAATGGAATGATCTTAGACAAAAACTCTATAAAACATAAAATATCAATATTTTCATAGACTCCAACTTTTGTAGGAAATATTTTTCTCTAAAACGAATATTTACTAAAATAAAACAGAAAAACTGTTAAAACATCAGTTTTCGTAACTGTTGACCCTGAAAATCGAATTTGCGGGTATTTTCGATATGATATTCGTGATCAGCGAGTCAAAATACATAGGTACACGAAATTCCAAATTAATCAGAGGTATGGGCTTTTCGGAACTTTATGCAAATCTACTTCCAATTCTCACCACCAGAGGGTTCCGATTCATCTAGCCCCTTTGCCTACTACGCCCCCCCAATTGTCGCTGCAAAGCTTCGGAAGGTACACACAAGACACTTTACTGATTCTCCCATCCGCCGATGGTTCTTCTGTCTTATTTTTCTCGCTCCGGGACGAATAAGCCCCATGCTCCTAGTATGCGTTGCCCCGTTACGTAACGCGCTCAATGCTCGTCCCGCGGAGTCTGTCGCGACGAGCGCGTCTGCGCGTCTGCGCGGCTGCAACACTAAGATAAGAGGCGCACGCCTCATCATCATATGGCTCTCGGGTGCGGGATAAATGCCACTGCATTACGTGTGTGTGTGGGCCTCGATGATGCAACTATACCGTACGGACCTTTTTAATGCTGCTGCCTCGAGGACTCGCTGCCACACACTTCCGATCCTATCTGATATATATATATATACACATATATCAGATACGCCATCGTCATATATATATTTCCATTTGGCCGCTGCCGACAAAATCGAAAATATTATTGTGAATCGGTAAATAAATTGAGCCCAAAGAATATTTCAAACGCTGTTTAATAAAACATAATAACTTATTATTATGACGACTTGTTTTATCATCGATAATTTAACGAAAACTGATAATAATAATTAACTAAATAATGAAGGTATATGTAGTAGTACAGAATCTTTTATTTCATGTACACGCGTTCAATTGAATATTTCAATCTTTTCAAATTGTTAGAGTTTATTTTTGTTACGAAATAGCTGCTGGATGTGATTTTTATCCGTAATCCGAAGCCATGACTATGCTTAACTGCAATACGTTCATTAAAAAAAATTCAAATACAAAAAAGTCGAGATAGCCACCTCTAAAAATTGAGTGACCGCGCCCATTTTTTTAGAGAAATTTTCTTCCATTAGTGCCCAACAATAGCACGGGAATCCATAAGGAAATTTTTTTTTTTTGCTAATCAGTCTAATATGTATATGTATGCACAAAAAAACACACTCATCCACGCGCACGCGCGCGATGTATCTACCCCAGCGGCGTATATGGTGTAAGTGATGAAGGTAGGTTCATTCAGCCTGATCGCCAGCGCGTGTCTGTCTTGTAAAAAGCACCGAGAAGAGTTATAGGATTTCGAATGTGCCCTTTCAATACCAACGACCCACGATTGACCGGCAACGCGATGGCATCGAAGAAGAAGAGAAGGCAACGATAACGCCGTGCGCGTTGCTCGATGAGCTTCGATCTGCTGCTTCGGTAGAGGAAGATCTAGCGATTGATTTATTTCACCGTTGCACGAAATTCGCCGGTAAACGGGTTCGATTTATACACACGAGTTCGGCATCCACGATCGGTTGTATATTTACACAAATCCATATACATATATATAGCGAAATGGGTATAGGTTACTAAGGATCGTAACGGTGTAAGATACCGAGATCATAGCACAGGCAACGCTACAGCTGCAGCAACCGACGCACCAGGACGATGCGCGACGCTTGTACGACGTTATTTACCGATGATCGTCATGGTAAATTTACCAAAGAATTGTAATGAGAGAACGTGAAAAAATGTTCAAGTATGTTTACCCTATTATGTGAAAATACAGGTCGCAAGGATGTTATTAGAATGAGAGAGCTCCGTCTCGAAAATCAATAATATATTAATAATCCATTGTGAGATGATAGATGGCGCTGTAGTTGCAGCGCCATCTATGGCGCTGTAGTTGCAGCGCCATCTACACTGCAATAGAGCAGATATGCTTGCGGCCATTTTTGGCGCTGACGATAATAGGGTAACGCATTTCTGTCTGTATTTTGTACTATTATGCAGCTCAGTACAGAAAGTGGCCACTACGATCGCTGCGAACAGGCTACCCAATGCACGAAACGATGTGATCGGACTTAACCTCAAAATTGGTATTCCATTAATGGTTTTCTCGACTGACAATATAAATTATGCAACGTAAGTATTGGATCCAATTGGACACTATGCTGGAAAAATTCTTCGCACTTGTGACGAAACCCGTTGCCTCACTTGCCCCCGGTGCTGCCTTCCGGCGTTGAAAGTAAGAGCGACGTATCGCGGGAACGAGAACGACAGAGGCAAACGCAATTAGGCGGCTAAGAATCGTATGATAATTACGTTTGCTTAGCGGGAGAGCAGAAGCGAATCGATTCATAAGGGACACTCAATAAATCACCACTTTTTATTTTGTGATAAGTGCGAAGTTCATTAATGTTGCGCCTGACTGGATCCGCGCAGCGTGAACAAGATGGCGGCGAGTAGGCGCAAGCGCATGCGCAGCTCACTGGGTAGGGGAAAACAGCCTGCACAATTTTCCTAACCGGCGAAGCCTCGAGGCAACTAATGGCTCGTCAATTCGTGAACGAGCCGTGACCACGAGGATACGGACAAAGAAGCGAATAGATTTGATGAACGACGCGCGCGTTTTGATCGATGCAACAGATGTGTAATATGCAAAGATCTCCGATTGGTATAATGGCGGTTGGCAGGATAGACGAGAAAGGGATAATCTCGTTGATAATATGCAGAGAAATAACTTTTACCTGTCCATCATACACGGTGTGGATCGTCACCGGGATGTGCGCGGTTATGTTTCTATGCTCGATCGGTAATTACCGGAATGAAGACACTCACCGGCGTCGTAAGTGTTACTATCGGCCAGTAAATAGCTCGTTTACGAACGAAGTTACGTGATGGGTTGACACCCGACTCTCTGTCTTTCATATCTTCACAAGTCATAATTTGTTACACTCGAGATACGCGGATACTATAGTTCGAGTCCTCACAATTTTCTTCCTCGAATCACGATGCCCGTTACAGCTTTCGACTTATGCGCATGCGCGGAAGATCACGGTTGCGCACCAGCGCGTGCGCACAAGATGCCGGTGTATCAAATGCATGCGCGGGAGCGCTAACGAGCGCAAACGTATGCGCAGATGTCTGCGTGTGATAAGAAACGTGCGCAAAGGCCGCCCCGCGCATAGAAACTTGCGCGGAGACTGGCGCAAAGCAGCTCGGAGCTAATTAAGCAACGATAATGTCTCAAAAGTGCATACAAATCGCTAAAAAAATCAGCGGTTGCGAGAATTCACTTAAAATCTTTGGATTTGTCCTCAAGTGTTTGTTGAAGCTATTGCGGCTCGGAAGAAAAGTTGACAATTTTTTTTCGACGTTACTTTCTCCTTTCGGATATTCCGAACTGCTTACCCCGCCACCTCAACGCTGCCGTGGACTGTCAGTTTATGATCCTCATGAGTGAGGTATCAATAACTAACAGAGGAAAAGTTCCCGAGTGGCGGTTGAGCAGCGACAACTTCGGCTGTACCCAACGAAAGTAATGTTTCGATAAGACGTATGTCTACGTTTCGAGATTCCCCACCAACTCCACCATTCGTCGTCCATCGAACCTCTCGGCGTTGAAACACGATACAATGTGTGTAATGATCGTTGTCTTCCAAACACGCAAATACACACACACGCCAGTATCCTCTCGAAGTCCTCAAAAAGGAATCGTAGATCCGGGTACGAACGTGCGGGGACTGAAGAAACGAACGATACAAATTCTTCCCCCGCTCCTATATCTTCCGGGCTCATTCGACGATCCTTAGCAGAACGAAAAAAAAAAACTCAAAATAGTTCCTCCCGTCGGCGATTTATTGAACGCACGTGAAGAAGCGTGCCACGTGACTACCGAATCATCGTTTAAGTTGCGTCTTACAGTGATATTAAAGATGTCCACTGATGTGCGCTCACATTTATCTTAGCAAACAAAAACGAAATATCACGGAAATTCTCGTCCGTACAATGGATAATATGTAAATTCTTCCCTGCGTCTTACGTCATACCGGTTCTTGGTACATTCTCGACGTGGACGTGTATATAACCGGTTGGAGTGTGACGAATCATTATACGTTCGTAGACGTGCTGGCTTGAATGAAATCGCGGCAAGCACGGCGGAGAATCAGCGTGTGTGTGTGCACACATATGTGCCCGTGTGTGTGCACACCCACACATATATATATATACACACACAGCTCCAATATATTTCGATTCTTTCAAGCTTGTCTGCTTGCATTCGTGTGGAACTCCGCGGAATCTTGACCGGTCGTGACTTCTTCGTCGAGTAAAGCGAACCGCCACTTCGCGATGTTTGCAAAGAGTATAAGGTGTATGTAAAATGTCTCCCTCCCTTAGTATATATTCTTGTCGATGTTGCGACAACGAAATATACGCCGAGGCTGACGATGGTCCCCCTTCGGGCTTTGTCTTTCGCGTCGGGTACGCCGCGGGTGTATATAGCCACAGGGGGAGAGGAAGAGAGAGAGAGAGAGAGAGAGAGAGAGAGAAATGGGGGTTGGCGTGACCTTTGCGCAGCCACTGCTGTGCGCAAAGTTGCGAGATCCGCGGAAAAATGGACAAAAGGAAGAAAAAGAGTGAAGAATTCGTTGAAGACACGGACGGGATTTTTGGACCACGCGAGTGTGACAGACTCGGGCACCCGTTGAAACTACATGCCAATAAAGAGTGCCCGCTTCTAGGCTAAACACGTTTGTGTCGAGAATGAAAGACTTTCGTCGCTGCGAACGTCCTCGCCGATGAAAAGTGAATGAGCAATGTGGCGCGGCTGCGGTGTGTGGTAATAGGTTGAAAAAATGCGGTGGAACTGCCGGGAGCCATTAGTAAAGGACGAGACGAATAAATTGAGGTTTACAGCAGGTTAAGCATCGCCGTATGGATTTCGTTTACATATTTATGAAGGCACAAAAAGGTTATAGGCAAACGACGGGTATAGTTGAGAGTGTAAAAATAAACGTGAAAAAAAAGACCGAGGAGAGATTATGTCGTGATTGACCGCCGAGAAAAAAAATGGTGGGTTGCAGATTCGAACGCGCAAAGTAGCCGCGAATGCTCTTTGACAAAGCTCCACGCAGTATTGCACAACGAAATTGGCGGAACGATCGCCTTGGTCTCACGTGCTGTATACACATGTGTACATGGTTTCATTTTCGAGCGGCGTAGCTAACGCTTCCGACCTTAATATGCTTAAGGTTAGGAGCGGCAGCCCTAACCTCAAGCAACCGCAATGCTCCTAACCTTACTCGGATCGTGGTTTGGACCATTCCACACTCAAACCTTAAAATCCTCTATGTCCCTGACCTTAATTTCTTTGAGGTCAGGAGCATCAGTCCTAGCTTTGATGAACCTTAACGCACCTGACCTTAACTTGGTTGAGGTTATGCACATCACTTCTAACCTTAATCAACCTCAATGCTTCTAACCTTAATTTCAATACGGTTACGAGTATCAGCCCTAATTTCAATAAACCTTAATGCTCCTGACCGTAATTTGGTTGAGGTCAAGAGCATGAGTCCTAGCTTTGATGAACCTTAATGCCCCTGACCTCAACTTGGTTGAGGTTATGCACATCACTTCTAACCTTAATCAACCTCAACGCTTCTAACCGTAATTCCATTACGGTTACGCGCGTCAGTCCTAACCTCAACCCTAACCTCAATAAACCGTAATGCTCCTGACCTTACTTTGATTGAGGTTATGCACATCACACCTAACTTCAATCAGCCTCAATGCTACGAATCTTAATTCCCTTAAGGTCATAAGGTCATAAGGTCGAATCTTAATTTCCTTAAGGTCATACGTTACGAGCATCACTTTTAACCTCAATAAGTGTTAATGGTCTTGACCATAATTTGATCAAGGTTATGCACATAACATCTAGCCTCGATCAACCTCAATGCTCATGGAATTAATTTGATTAAGGTCACGAGAACCCGTCTTAACGTTGGTAAAACCGAATGCACCCGACCTTAATTTGGTTAAGCTTCTAAGCATCCGTCCTAACTGGAATTTGCGCAAATTTGGAAGATGCACATCACTCCTAACCTTAATAAACCTTAATGTTCCTAACTTGAATTTGCCTAAGGTTAGGTGCATCAGTCCTAACGTCAATAAGCCTCAAAGCTGCTAACCTTAATTTGGTTGAATTCCGAAGCATCAGACCTAACCTCATTGTACCTCAATATTATTAACTTCAAGTTGATTAATATCAAGAGCAGCAGTAGCCTTCTCCAAAGAGGATCCACTACAAAGGGTCCTCACTGCCACGAAATCCTGTGACTGACAACCGCTGGCTCTTCCGCATATGCGCTTTCGCGTCTCTACACCCGTAACCCCTCTTTTGAGGCAAAGCAGCACTGCGAAATCGATTCGTTAGCGAGTACAAGTTAATGTGACAGGCAAATACTTTGGGAAAAGCGCAATCATGAGCGCCAAGTAAGAACCTGACAAATTTTGCTTCGGCCTACATGTTACCGCGCCATGTGGTCGCAATAAAAAATTACACCGAGTAGCACTCAGCAGCCAAATCGTGACGGGCGATCGCGAAATACGCTTGATCATTAAAGATTTCAGGATTTATTACATGTTCACGTATACCTGAGAACATATATATATATATATATAGACACGCATAATAATGATGACAGGAATAGCAAAAAGTGAGAGGCTCGGAGTGCGAGAGCAAACTGATTATCGGACGAGAGGTTAACCGGCTCAATTAGTCGCGAAACCCGATTACGAAACTTTAGTGATACGGTGGCGTAGTTATGTGGTGTTAGAAAACGAATTTCCGTGTTCCGAAAGACGAAAAATAAGTGACCGAGTCGTGAATTAAGCAAGAATTTGATTGGCAGTCAAAGTCGGCTGATTCGGTATTGATCGAGGTGCCTTTCGATCCTCAGCACGCTTCGAACGAAAAGGTCCTATCGAGGGAAAGTTGTCATAAGTCATTTCATTCCCTATAATTAGTAATTAAGAACTTCGTCAACACTATACACATCAAAATCTATTTTGGAATAACAAACGAAACGAGTCTGAAGCGAAACAATCCAATTGTGCAACCTGATCAGATATGGGAGAGAAAAGAAAACGAACAAAAGTATTGACAAAAGACATTACGGGAGTCATATGTGTGAAAAGCCATTGGGTCATCTATTAATTCAGTGGACGGCTGAATAGACTTGGCAGCTTTCTCCAATGATATTGCCAAAATAGTCAATCAATTGACCGAACTGGCGCAAGGCCACCAGCTACGCAGGCAAGCTCATCTTTGCGGCAAATAAGAATGGCTCATTCGCCAACGAGTCTTTCACACGCTGTCAATGGTTGTTCTGTCAGGTATGGCTATTTAATCCTTTATATGATCATCAAATCCTTTATATGAAGTTGTAGGTAATTCTTATTATGTTTAACGTAACACTTATTTTAAAAATTAGCCAGTCAAGTATGGGGTTTTATGGTCACACTAATGCATAAATACTTTTTAATAACAGCATGGATACATAGTACTACAGTAGGTAGGTGTAAAGTATAACAGAGTCTAGTAGGGTAGGAAAGGCGAGGAAAGCAAATAAAAAACTAAGTGGAGAATGCGAATAAGCACAACCCCTTAAGGCGAAGTAGAAGCTGCATCACGTGACACATGAGGGCAAGAGAGATAGCTGCAATTTTCCAACAGAGATTTTCCAGTCGTAAATAATATTGGGAGCGAAGGAAAAGCGTCAAGCTCTGCATTGGTGAACTCTTCGGAGCCTGATGCTCAGTTTTCCATAAACAAAACTTGCCGGTCTATGAGGCAATTCGGTTCGAAAATTTGTTAGGCTACACTGACTGTACACACTCTTAACTTAACTTTATCTGTAAATACTTCGGAGCGAAATTATGCGCAAAATAATAAAAGTTAAAGAAAAAACGTCATGGTTTCATCATTTGCAGCGGGTAGTTTTTTCCTTTCACAATTTTTCAATATGACATAATTGCGAGGTGTTTCACTATGATCTATAATTAAAAGGTGTTCCGCTAGCAGATATTACGTAACCTCAATAAATTGAGGTTAGGAACATTAGCCGTTGGTATAACGTTCGTGAAGATTTACCAGTGTACGCACAAGTATATACAGTACATCAAATCACGTATACATGACCGCCACTTGTTTCTCACATTTTTACGGACGGATCGGAATACGGAGCTTCGGCCCCTGTACTCCAGTCACCATGCACAGGTGCGCTTCGACGTATCTCCAAGGAGATCGTTCAAATAAAAGCGCTGCAGATTAATTGTAGGCTGACCCATAACGGAGGTCTGATGAAACGCGAACGATAATTTGATAAAGATTATGATGAATGTCCACATGAAACTCCACGTCCGTGGCAGTGTGGAAGAAAGCGAAGGGAAAAGAAAGCTATACCGCGATGAAAAGACCTGTTGGAACTTCTCAAGCTGTTTGTGTAACGTTGACGCGATTTCACGCGTTAATTACAGCCCACCTACCGAATCCCCCCGGCTTTGCGAGAATTATGGAACTACCGAATAACGACCAAGGATCCTGGAAAAAGGTTGATCGTCTCCAGTTGCCCGCGTGACGAAATCGCCTTTAAACACCCTTGAAGCCTCTTTCCACAACGCTCCCATGGGAGTTGACTTTTCGATTTGGTTCTTTCGACCTTGTGGTCGGAAAGATGCATGTTCTTTGAGGGAGTCTCGTTGATACGTCTACCATTCAAAAAAATCAACCTTCCAGTGAGAAGACACGCCAAATGAGAGTGGACCACTCTTATTGCTGGACGAAAATAGCCAGCGCTATATTTGGCATTGCCAGTCGGTGGTGAATGGGTGATAACGAAAAGACCAAGTCCAATAAAGAGAAGCAAGTGGGAAAAGGAAGGCGAGAAGCAATCCACTTTACGTGCCAACCTCGTTCCTGTCTTCCTACTGACCTCATTTTTTCTCCATACGCCCCCTGAAGGGCCTATTGGATTGGCTTGGCTCAAAATGGAAATACACCAAATTCAGAAGCCAGAAAACTTTCGGCAGTTAAGCGGCGATCATGAATTCTGACTGCGGAGATCGAGACACCTAAGACTCGGTTTGAGGCTGTGAAGAAGCACTACGAATTCCACCACATGACTACAGCTAAATATTCCGCAGGCTGACCATGCTATAACCAATAACTCGTAGCTGAATTGTAGTAGGGCCATCCTCCAAGCAACAAAAACGATCGAGGTTGCCGCAAGGCCGGTCTTCCTCGCGACCAATTGTCGAACGCGTAGGCTGTTCGAATCAAACGACAGGCATGTCCTTCAACTCTTCGAAACGGATCCCACACAGTGATGTCCCCCAATTAGGGAGTATGTCAACAGCTCATCCGTTTCCCCGTGATCATCAGCTAATCGATGTACCGTGCAGATTACAAATCCCTATCAGCATTACTCGAGATGACAGCGCGCGTAAAACAGTCCGACGGTGGATCCGTTGCACAATTCCATTTGAGGCAATCCATTTACGGCATTGTCGCGATCGCGCCATCTCCGTAGAGTCGTTGTCGCTTCGTCACGTGGTTGATACGTGAATAAGGCAAATACCGAGATGGAAGAAAACGGAGAAAGAGGCAAACGAGGGAAAGACTGTGTGGGAGAGACAGAGCGGAGGGGCAGAAGAACGGACACTGAAAAATGCGCGGAGAGATGAAGCGACGCGGAGGGGGTTTGCGAGGGCTTTGAAGGGGAGGGAGAAGTAGCCTCGAGGCGCTCGGTCTTCAATCGCCTTTTCTCCCGATCACCAACGCCGGCGCCGTTCCAGCTCGTCCAAGCCGGCGCATCTTCAAATGGCAAGGTCATCAACGTCCGTTGGCAGTTACGTTACGAGCCGAGCGTCTTCTTGCGCTCACCTCCTCCCCCGCTCGCCTCTACATGGCTCACGGCAACGCGAAATAACCAAATGTCATAATATTCCCAAGGACGCGAGCCTGCGTAGCCAATTTCTTTCCCTCGTTGAATATGTACTAAGAAGGTCCCCGCTTTTGGGCTTGACCTGCGTTCGAATCTCGAGGAGATTGCGGGTTTCGATTTGTTTTTGTGGTTTGTGCCAGCTCAGCTTCATCCCGACGGTCTGGACGAGCCGTAAAGCGCCCGATGGGACAACCGCCACTGGACGACCGTGGATTGTGTAATCGAATGAGACTGTACAGTTGTCCTAAAAACGCCTGGAGGCGGATAGTGGGGCAAATAAACTACTCCTGGGTACATCTGAAGGCAAATGTTGAAACGAAGCCAAACAAGCTATTCGGTCTTAGCAAGGCTCAAAGCCACATGACCGAGCATACCCAAACGCACTCTTCCGTTGACCTGACTACACCTAAAGGCGAATATTGGAACGAAGCCAATCAAGCTATACGGTTATTGTAGCAAGGCGTAGAGGCCAATGTGTGAACGAACCTAAACTTCCATTCCGTTGTCCTGACAAGGCCTGGAGGCAGATAGTGGGGCAAACCCAAATAAACTACTCCTGGGTACACCTGAAGGCAAATGTTAAAACGAAGCCAAACAAGCCATTCGGTCCTAGCAAGGCTCAAAGCCACATGACCGAGCATACCCAAACGCACTCTTCCGTTGACCTGACTACACCTAAAGGCGAATATTGGAACGAAGCCAATCAAGCTATACGGTTATTGTAGCAAGGCGTAGAGGCCAATGTGTGAACGAACCTAAACTTCCATTCCGTTGTCCTGACAAGGCCTGGAGGTGAATAGTGCCACAAACCCAAACGAACTGTACAGTTGACCTGACAAGATCGGACGGACTCTTCCGTTGTGCTGACTACTACTAAAGGCAAATTTTGGAACGTAGCCAAACAAGTCATACGGTTGTTCTAGTAAGGCTTGAAGGCCAACAAGCTATACGGTTCTAGCAAAGCTCAAAACCACATTACTGAGCAAATCCAAATGCACTTTATCGTTGTCCTGACTACGCGTGAAGGCAGACATTGTAACGAATCCAAACAAGCTATACGGTTATTCTAGCAAGGCTTGAAGGCCAATGTGTGAGCAAACCTAAACGGACTCTTCCGTTGTCCTGACAAGGCCTGGAGGCGAATAGTGCCACGAACTCAACTCTACAGCTGACCTCGCAATACCGGAAAATAATCCATTGAGCAAATCTAAACGCAACTTTTAGTTGTCCCAGCAAGGCTTGAATGCAAATGATGGTAGACCAATAATCAACGTACAATATGACTTTGGGGTCTCTTAAGGTATTCTTCGCCGTTGCTGCCGTAAGTTTGCTATTCATTCCATCGAACCTCACAGCAGCAAAGCCAAATACAGTGGACTAGCTCTTGCGTCATCTGGTCACCTAATGTTGGC